>JALMQS010000085.1:22950703-23294162 GCA_024734495.1 Forficula auricularia | reverse complement strand
AATAAGATCTAGTAAGAGAGATCCCTCACTGGAGGGATACTCTACATGCCAGTAAATTTAAAATTATTATTATTTTTGTATTTAATTCTTAATTGTTTTATATAATTGTAATAATAATAAGTCATAACAAAAGCTTATTGCCTTTTCAGGCAGATTGCTGAACTCACTAAGAGTTAATAAAAAAAAAAAAAAAAAATTTATTTAAGTGATGGTTTGATTGTAGGTATGTATATTAAATTGTATTTTTATTATATACCTGAATTGTTTTTCTCCCTCTACTCTCTTTGTGTGTGCACTCTATTTTGATTGATCTGAAAAACCGCAAAATGTCAATTTCTGATTGCGGTTTTAATGCATGCATTTCTGTCCGACTGCTGGTGCATTCCTGCATCTGTATTTGTGTATATATATATATAATATTCATTTTATATATATAGTTGAAAGTGAATGAATGCATTTTATGGCAATTGCATTTGCATTTTGCCAGATTGATTAACCACAAAGAGGAGGCCAGAAACCATTTTCAGAGTATGGTAATTTTTTTAGTAAACTACTATTAATTATAAATATAATCTTTGTTAGAGATTGTGCAAAAATTAAAAAAAAAAAAAATAGAACCTTTATGAATTTGACTCGGATATTTATATTTACACGAGCTTCGAGGGCGTCCCTCGAAGCTCGGCCCTCCGGGCTGGTGCCCTGGCGGGCAGCGTCTCGGTCCAAAAATTTTATTCCTCTAAAAAAACCACACTCCAAATGTATACCCGTAAACTACCGAAAATACATCATCTCTTAAAAGTTTCGCATCTTTAATTTTTGAGTGGCTAGGGGGGGGGGAGGAACAATTATCAATATATTTAATGTTTCTTAATTTAAAAAGAATTGGAGTCTTTCATTTCAAAATTCGAATATATATATTTCAAATTTGCCTGGTTAATGAAAATCGATTGGAGCCATCAGTTTAAAATCAGAGCTGAGAATTATATTTCAAATTTGCCTCGTTAATTAATATATATTTAATGTTTCTTAATTTAAAATCTATTGGTGTTTTTTCATTTTCATTCGAGTTCAAATGAATACAATATTATCTAGACACAAAGTCTAAATCAAATATATATAGTTTTAGTAAAAGAAATCAAGATATAAATATTAATGTGACATTGGTCTAGTGGTTAGAGCAGATGACCATAGTTCAAGAGTTCGTCGGTTCGATTCTAGGCAAGAGGGTAATTTTTTTAGAGAAATTTCTCTAAGCGTTGTTACAAATTAATCTAGATGAATATTATATAGTATACTGCACCTTTGTGCCAAGTTTCATCTCTCTAGCTCAACCCCTTCCCGAACAATATACATATAATAAAGAGCAGTGGCGTAGCCGGAAAATTTTCATTGGGGGGGGGGGGGTAGGTCAATCCACAAAGCAAATTATTTAGTGGGAATTTTTTTTTCATTAAAACAAATAAGTAGTCCACTTAAATTGTGTTTTTACCCGGAAAAATTTGGGGTAGTTGTAATTTCTTCGACCCTTTATGTTTTTGGGTGTGCTGAATCTAAGGGTTGATAACAAAATTTCGTGACGGAACATTGTCAAAAAGATAATAAGTAAAAATATATTTTTCTAGGTGGGTTTCACAAATAAAACAAATATATGTTTTGAGTTTTTTATTTGTGAAACCCACCTAGAAAAATATATTTTTACTTATTATCTATTAAAATGTTTCACCTAGAACCGACACCAAATTCTTTAAAGATTATATTGTCAAAAAGGTAAAATATCTCATTTTTTGGCGGATTTTTCTTATAACACGAAAACTATCAACTTTTCCTAAATCACGTTCATATTCAAAATGAAAGGTCATAAGATTTCCTACAAATTTCATCTTTAAGGTTTTTTTTCTCTGACTAACCGTTCGGGCTCAAAGGCTAGTTGAAAATTGACGTATTTTTTCTGTTTCCGCAAATCCCAAAAACTTGCACTTTTTCGATTTTTTCCCATTTTAACCATGAAGGAGTACGTTTTCGACAAATACCACTCTAAATATTTGTAAAACACCACTTAGCCTGCCACCTATGTTCCACTTTCGGTACTGCTTATCAGTGGAGCCCTGAATGTCTTGTCTTATTTTAGATACATTGAATATGATTCTTATGCTGACTAACCTTAACTGTAAAAGGCAAGACATTCGATATAAAAGCCTCTCTGATAATAAACTGCAGCTACTTCTCTATATTAATGAAACAACGAATAATTTAATTCTTTCCCAGGTAATCCATAATTGTACACTCTTTCTGTTTATATTTATGTTATATTTATGTTTTGTAATTATTTATTGTATTATATCTTTCCCAGAATAAAATTTCGTAAAAACAATCTTACATATTTTTAAACTATATAAAATTTGATACAATTTTTTCAAAAAAATCTCAGTTTTTCCTTCCTAGAATGAATGGTTTTCATTTTCTTGGAAATTGTGTTGGACCACTTTTGTGATAAAACTCTTAAATTTATAGATATCCAGCATTTTCCAGGACACTTTTGAGGATTCGAATCATGAAAAATGGCAGATATCTATAAATCTAAGAGTTTTATCACAAAAGTGTTCCAAATAAACGTTCAAATAAATAAAATTTCCTAGAGAATGAAATAGAAATCAAGTTTCTAGGATGAGTAGTTTTCATTTTATGAAGGAAAAACTGCGATTTTTTTGCAAAAAAAAATTGCAGTTTTCATAACTTCAACCACATTGCGGCACGGGTTACCATTATCCATTTAAGATGAAACTTTGTTTAAATTGTAAGAAATCTAATCTAGTTTAAAAATGTATAAAGTTGTTTTTGTCGAAAACGTGCTCCTTCATGGTCAAAATGGGGAAAAAACGAAATAAATTCGAGTTTTTGGGATATTCAAAAGTGATCATTGGGGGCTGTTTTTTGGATACCCTTAAAAAATCGAACTACTTGACCAATTTTGGATTTTTTTTTGTAATCGACGCGAAATTTTGATTTACAAAATATGGACCTGTAGCGGCCCGCTGTTGCTTTGGCGACGAGCCTTTAGACACGGCCGCTAGATGACTCAGTCAGATCGTGCGACACTTTTGCATGACTGATAATATATCAGTCATGCTATAAGTGAAGCAACTCGATCTCGGCTGAGCATCGAATCAATCGAATCGATCGCATCAATCATTCGGATCTGGAGGGGCCAACCGCCAACTAGTAGCCCCTCCCCCGCTAACAAAGCGGATGGCGCCCATCCCGGCTTTCCATCAGGGCACAAACAACGCCCTGCACACACGCAACATTGTTAGGACCCCATCGACTTGGTGGGGGGCGCGGACACGCACCACAAAGCACTCAGCACTCACGAGCGCCCTAACAGACCGTTTTCGAGTTATAAGCGAAAAACTGAAAAAAGGAAACTTTAACCCCCCTCCTCGAGTTCGACCTCCACCATCGGAGAATTTTGACACACATTAACCCAAGTCTAAAGGAAGCGTTTAAGACCATTTCCAAAACTCTGGGATTTTTTTCCACTGATTAGGCTTATTTTTAACCGACTTCAAAAAAGGAGGAGGTTCTCTATTCGATTGAATTTTTTTTTTTTTTTTTTTTTTGTGCCTCATATCTCCGCCAATTGTCAACCGATTTTGAAAATTTTTTTTGCATTGGGTCCAGTCTAGCTTCCGATTGGTCCCATTTTTTTCATAGGTATTAGACCTTTTTTATTAGGTTTGTTTAGACCTAACCTCTTTGTTTATGAACCGATTTCGATGGTTCTTTTTTAATCCGAAAGGGGATGTCTTAGGGATGGTGTCATATTAATTTGGTCAAGTTCTGATGATATGATCACTATTAATAACATCACTAAAAAGAGAAAAATAAAAATTTTTAAGAAAAAATAAAAACCGACATCAAAAAATTAAATTCAACAAATAAAATACACTAAAAGGTATAAAATAATTATTATCTTATTTAGTTACAACTAAACGACGAAATATTAACACGAAATTACTTTTTGAAGTTGGTGCCAAACAAACTATACCTATAAGCGAGCATATCCTCCAAACGTACTAAGTAAGATCCGTCGAGTGCGATTCATAAAAGGTATATGTTTGGCACCAACTTCAAAAAGTAATTTCGTGTTAATATTTCGTCGTTTAGTTGTAACTAAATAAGATAATAATTATTTTATACCTTTTAGTGTATTTTATTTGTTGCATTTAATTTTTTGAAGTCGGTTTTTATTTTTTCTTAAAATTTTTTGTCTAATTAGACTGGGCTACAAGTGCAGATTGAAGTCTTAAGATAGACTGATTGAACTTTCAGTATTCTTGTTTCACTCTTTTCTTCAAAACACCTCAAGACACATTATTTTGAGAATGCCAACAATGAACACATATTTGGTATATTATTATTTTTTTTTTCTAGAGCGAGGTGGAAAAAAGAGTTGAATGTCAAGGAGAGAGCGAGGTAATGGATTTTTGCGCCTTAATCTCTTTAGGGGTCTGTAATAATCGTGTTCGGACCTATCAATTCTTCTTGCTGCTATCGACATCCACTCAGGCGCTGATGCGGATTCAATAAGCCCATTAGACCTGAGCTTAATGGAGAGATCCGCCCTGAGTATATTGTGCATGCATCAATCAAATCAGATATGATGATGATTGAGAGCCACCCTCGTTCTCGCCATCCGCAGCCCTTCTAGAAAACAAAACGAAACATTAAGCAACCATACTATATAGACACATCACGGGGGGTAAATTGCACAAATCTCCTTCGGGCTGGAATCACAAGCCCATCGGAATTCACGTTCAAAAAGCCCCGAGAATAATTTAGAATAGAAATATTATGTTACCCAGCAAAATTGGAAGATAAAGTGAAAACTTTTTCAACACTCAGTTAAAGGCTCACCGCAAATTTTGCAGATAATAGTGGAAGGAATAACTTTCGAATCCAACTATGATGGTTAGAGGAAATATAGAAATTTAAATATAATAAAATTTTTAAATTTATTTTTGAATTATATAACTTGCCATAATTTTTATATTTTTTTATTTTATTGAACCAATTATTTTACATAAATTAATGTATATATTGTATTTGAGCTTCGACTTCGGAGATTACTTCTCCACCATCGACTGTCCTTGATCATCTTTTTAGTCCTTGTTTTTAATAAGAGGAAAAAACTAATTAAATAAAAAAACCTCTTTTCCGATAATTATTCCAATTCCAATTTTAATTCCTCATCTCCTCCGATTGCCATAAATTTATAAATTTATTAAACCAATTATTTTACATTAATTAATGTATACATTGTATTTTTGCTTCGATTTCGGAGATTACTTCTCCACCATCGACTGTCCTTGATTCATCTTTTTAGTCCTTGTTTTTAATAAGAGGAAAAATCTACTTAGATAAAAAAATCTCTTTTCCGATAATTATTTCAATTCCATTATTCCCCAATCAAGTCGATTGATTATCAGTCGCCATAAATTTATTATAATTATTATTTTTTTTAAATTTTATTAAACCAATTATTTTACATTAATTAATGTATACATTGTATTTTTGCTTCGATTTCGGAGATTACTTCTCCACCATCGAGTGTCCTTATTCATCTTTAGTCCTTGTTTTTAATAAGAGGAAAAATCTAATTAGATAAAAAAATCTCTTTTCCGATAATTATTTCAATTCCATTATTCCCCAATCAAGTCGATTGGTTATCAGTCGCCATAAATTTATTATTATTATTATTATTTTTTAAATTTTATTAAACCAATTATTTTACATTAATTAATGTATACATTGTATTTTTGCTTCGATTTCGGAGATTACTTCTCCACCATCGAGTGTCCTTGATTCATCTTTTTAGTCCTTGTTTTTAATAAGAGGAAAAATCTACTTAGATAAAAAATCTCTTTTCCGATAATTATTTCAATTCCATTATTCCCCAATCAAGTCGATTGATTATCAGTCGCCATAAATTTATTATAATTATTTTTTTTTTAAATTTTATTAAACCAATTATTTTACATTAATTAATGTATACATTGTATTTTTGCTTCGATTTCGGAGATTACTTCTCCACCATCGAGTGTCCTTAGTCATCTTTAGTCCTTGTTTTTAATAAGAGGAAAAATCTAATTAGATAAAAAAACCTCTTTTCCAATAATTATTTCAATTCCATTATTCCCCAATCAAGTCGATTGGTTATCAGTCGCCATAAATTTAATTAATTAATTCAAATATATAATAATATTCGTAATTAACTATCAGTGGGTTTTTAAATAAATAAACAAATTAATTAATAAATTAAAATTGAAAAAACACACTCGTTTATTTATACACAAGCTGCGCCAGGCGTCCCTTGCGATTGGCCCTGGCGGGCAGCGCCTCGGGACGGCCAAAAGTTTGTTTAACTGTATGTTTTTAATAAAATATATTTAATTTAATCAAACTCTAAGTTAAAGATATTTAAATCTGTATATATTTTGGGGTTTCTTTGTTGCCAATAGAAAAAATGTTTTCCTTCTATGATGCCAAAAATGATATTTTCGTTGTTTGGTCGGGTACCACCAGAGGGATTCAGTTACTTAGTAATTATCTAAACCAAATCCACAAAAACATTAAATTCACATCAGAAATAGGCAATAAAACTATTTCATTTTTTGATTTAACAATAACCATCACCAACCAAAAATTAGAATTTAACATTTTTAGAAAACCCACCTTTACTGACACGATTATCCCCTTTTCTTCTAGCCATTCGACAAATGTGGTGACCGAAACTGTATAGTTATCAATTAAATAATACAAATAGTTATTAAAATTATTGTTTTATTATATTTGTGACAAAACCAACCCTTCAATTTAACGAAAAAATTAATTTATTTATTCATATACTCACTGTCCATCCAGAGAATTTAAAGACCGAGTAAAAGAGCATCGAAAATTGTTTAAAATATAATAAAACCGGTGTACCATCATTATATTAATATTTATTAAAGATGTTTCACCTTGCACCAACACCACAATCTCTACTAATTATTGTAGTGTTTTATATTTCTATATGTGTTTTATATTATTGTTAATAAACATACAGGGTGTTTAAGGAGGAATAGTAAATATTTTAGGAGGTGGTAGTATAGACGAATTGCAATAAAAAATGCCATATAACATGTGTCCAATTTTTAATTTTCTAATTCCCCCCCCTCCCAATATCGGCATTCTCAGCGTAGGATGTAGATATATACACACGCGGAGTAAGCCGATATTGGAAAAAAATCGGTTGTCTGTAAAGTCGGTTTACTGACGATAGTTGAACGTGACAACGTCATAAGAAAATACTGATGGAATGGTATTTTTAACCGACTTCAAAAAAGGAGGAGGTTCTCTATTCGATTGAATTTTTTTTTTTTTTTTTTTTTTTTTGTGCCTATGTTACCTCATATCTCCGCCAATTGTCAACCGATTTTGAAAATTTTTTTTGCATTGGGTCCAGTCTAGCTTCCGATTGGTCCCATTTTTTTTTGATTTTTTTTCATAGGTATTAGACCTTTTTTATTAGGTTTGTTTAGGTTTGTTTAGACCTAACCTCTTTGTTTATGAACCGATTTCGATGGTTCTTTTTTTATCCGAAAGGGGGTGTCTTAGGGATGGTGTCATATTAATTTGGTCAAGTTCTGATGATATAATCACTATTAATAACATCACTAAAAAGAGAAAAATAAAATTTTTAAGAAAAATAAAAACCGACTTCAAAATAAGTGCAACAAATATAAAAATACACTAAAAGGTATAAAATAATTATTATCTTATTTAGTTACAACTAAACGAAATATTAACACGAAATTACTTTTGAAGTCGGTGCCAAACATATACCTTTTATGAATCGCACTCGACGGATCTTACTTACGTTTGGCGGGTACGCTCGCTTATAGGTATAGTTTGTTTGGCACCGACTTTAAAAAGTAATTTCGTGTTAATATTTCGTCGTTTAGTTGTAACTAAATAAGATAATAATTATTTTATACCTTTTAGTGTATTTTTATATTTGTTGCACTTAATTTTTTGAAGTCGGTTTTTATTTTTTTCTTAAAAATTTTTCTTAAGACGTTGTCACGTTCAACTATCGTCAGTAATCCGACTTTACAGACAACCGATTTTTTATTTATTTATTAAACCAATGTTTTTTACACAATTCAAAGATTAAGAATTAATTAAGTTATAAAACAAATAAATTTTTTTTTTTTTTTTTTTTTTAATTGTTTGAAGAGAATTTTTACAATCAGTCAATAAAATTTTGACTATAAGTAAAATTTATAAAATTTCTACATTCACGCAACACAATTATATCCCATTCACACAATTGAGAGGTTATTCTTCCAGTGAAGGATCCCTCAATTAAATTTATTAGTCCAGCTGTATGTGGCAGAACGTTCTTCCATGTCCAAAATGTGGTATTTTTTTAGTCTCCTTAGAGTTAAACTGTTGTCCAAAAGAGTGATGGCTGATGAATTCGAATGATCTTCCAATTTTTTGATATGTTTTTTATACTGATCAAGGATGACTTTTCTGACCGATGGAACGATAAGGTCGTTGTGTATGCTAGCATTGGTGACATACCATGGAGCGTTGACGATATTTCTTAGTATTTTGGATTGAGTCCTCTGTATTATACTAATGTTTGACTCGCTGGCGATTCCCCAGATTTGACAAGAATATGTCCAAATTGGTTTAAGAATTGATTTGTATAGCAGTACCTTAGATTTTAATGCCAATTGAGAATTTTTCCCAAGAAGCCAGTACATCTTTTTGTATTTTAAATTTAATTCATTTCTTTTTTTAATTATGTGCTCTTTCCAAGTTAATCGTGAATCAAGATGCAATCCCAAATATCTGACCGAGTCGCCACTTGGGATAATTCTCGAATTTAAATATACAGGAGGGCACGAGATTCTTTTGTTTGTAAATGATATATGTGTAGATTTTGATTCATTTACATGAATTCTCCATCTGTGTAGCCAGTCTTGAATGATGTTGAGACTTTCTTGTAGTTTATTTGACGCTGAGACAGGATCAGGATTTGTAATCATCATAGCGGTATCATCTGCATACGTTGCGATGAATATATCTTCTGAAGTTGGTATGTCGGCAGTATATAGAGAATATAGAAATGGCCCGAGAATACTGCCCTGAGGAACTCCTGATCTAATGGGATGATATAGTGAAAATTCATTTTCGATCTTTACCTGGAACCATCTGTCTTCCAAGTAAGATTTTAGTATCCAATAGAAATGGTCAGGGAAGATTTTTTTATCTTGTAGAGAAGTCCCTGGTGCCAAACCTTATCAAAGGCCTGTTTGATATCAAGAAAAACCCCAGAACATATGCTTTTTTCCTCCATTGCACTTTCTATATTGTTAACTATTCGATGTATCTGTTCAGAGGTTGAGTGTTGAGTGCGAAATCCGTATTGATGATATGGTATTATTTCGTCAAAATCTATACTTGACTTGAGTCTCTTTAATATTATAAAACAAATAAATAAAAATTTAAACATATATTATAGAAATACCAAAAATATAGTTTTTAAATCAGGTACGATTGTAAGAAAAAGTTGAAACGATTAATTATATTTAATATCCTTGAAAATGGGTTAACTTGTTAAAAAATATTCTTTTCGATTTACTTTTGTCTACATAACTCTTTTTGTTATATAGTGTAATCTTATTTTAAAATAATATTTTGAAATACTTTTAATTAGTAATACTATATGGTTTTCCATTGGGAGATTATTTAAAATATGGTCATTTAATGAAGAGAAAATATTCGACTGTGATTCATTAAAGTCCATCATTAAAGAATTAGTCAAATATATTTCATAAATTTTCCTCCACTGTCATTTAACGCCTCTCTAATAATTGATTCGCCTTTCCTACACACACTTTTAATAAAAAACAAAAAATATATAAAGAAAATCAAACTTGTTTTTTATCACTGTTAATAATAAAAAGAAATGGCTTCACACGATGGCGGCTGGAGGGGAAATGCCTGTCTTGGCTGGAGACACCCCCACTCCTGCTTTTCTAGCCTAGCTGTTCCTCCTTAGCCCCTTGCTCGTTCCGCGCTCTCGCTTGCACTTCAAGCCTTAAATGGAACGCCTCAGATGAGTCATGTGCAGCCGGCTTCATCGATTTATAAGACGTTGTCACGTCAAAAATTAAAAAATTAAAAATTAGACACATGTTATATGGCATTTTTTATTGCAATTCGTCTATACTACCACCTCCTAAAATATTTACTATTCCTCCTTAACCATCCTGTATAGTATATTTAATTGTGAAAAAAATGTGGTTTTTAATAAAAATTTCGGCCACAAATGCTTTAATCATTTTAAGACTAGAATGAACTTTCTACTTTAACTCATTTCGGGAATCAATAATAATATAGGAAATGATTAAGATGATGGATGATTTTGATTATGTTTGGCTCGAAGGGTTAGTTGGAAAGAGATTTGCCGAGCTTGGATGGGAGATGATCTTCAGAGATGATAATCTCTTTTGGCGGCCTTTGAGCCAATTGAAAATGCTATTTTAAATAAGAATTCGCACTAGGCAGTTGAAAATATGCTTTTAACAAAATAACGGCACATGGCCCGCATTTATTGCTTCTTCGTTACAGAACGTGTATACAAATTAATTCTTCGACACAAGCCGTTTCGTTCCAAATCTTTCCAAGGTGATTGCAGTCGCCCTGGAGAGCTGCTCATTCAATGAGTTTCAACAAGTGACAACTCACACATTACAACTGAATTCGCTTCGAGGAGCTGGCTTCTTTTATAACCTAATTAGCTCTAATTAGCAATTAAGCTGATTGGTTAATTCTTCCCGCGTTTTAGGTGACGTAAGCATAATTTTTCGCGCGCTGGCCTTTGTTTATAAAAGGGGCGTGTCCCCGCTGCTCGCCTGTCATTTCATCGAAAGATTCCGACGGGCAAACGTCTTTTTCAAGGCGAAAATGAATCATTATTTTCAAAAGCATTTTACATTGAAAGAGCGGAGAATGAAATCCCACAATAATAATAATAATAATAATAATAAATAAATAAAAAAATCATAATTGAAAATAATCTATTCAGACAGAAGCGTATATTTAATTCTCCCCTAGTACAATATTTTAACCCATACTATATATAGTTGCTACACGAGATTGTCCAGTGTAATGTTAAGCAGAAACCATGGTGCACTGTGCACTATTCAACTAGTTTAGTGCTCAGCCGGGTCTAGTTGCATTCTAGGGTCATCTCCCCCCCCCCCCCCCGCTAGCATTACAATAAATATATTTTGATACAAATGGAAATGTCACCCTGGCCAAAGTGATTTATCTTTGTGTGATCCGGCATTTAGCCCTTATCTGTGTATGTTGGCCCATTAGCTTTAGATATGAGCCCACCCAGTGGACCACCCCTTGCCACCCTCAACCCTCGGCATACCTTAGAACCACCCCCCCCCATACTTCCTTCTCTTCTCCCCTGCCTGCCTGGGCACATCGCTCACTCCCATCTATAAATTTCAAATTAATATCGAGAGAGAATACTGAGGGGGAATTAAAATTTAAAAATTTCAACATTCTATTCATTATTATTCCTCATAGATATCGATCGCTGACCATTTTCAATGTAAGGAATTTTTCATGTTAAAAATAATTTTTAAGAAAAAAATAAAAACCGACTTCGAAAAATTAAATGCAACAAATAAAATACACTAAAAGGTATAAAATAATTATTATCTTATTTAGTTACAACTAAACGACGAAATATTAACATGAAATTACTTTTTGAAGTCGGTGCCAAACAAACTATACCTATAAGCGAGCGTACCCGCCAAACGTACTGTGCGATTCATAAAAGGTATATTTTTGGCACCAACTTCAAAAAGTAATTTCATGTTAATATTTCGTCGTTTAGTTGTAACTAAATAAGATAATAATTATTTTATACCTTTTAGTGTATTTTATTTGTTGCATTTAATTTTTTGAAGTCGGTTTTTATTTTTTCTTAAAAATTATTTTTATTTTTCTCTTTTTAGTGATGTCATTAATAGTGATCATATCATCAGAACTTGACCAAATTAATATGACACCATCCCTAAGACACCCCTTTCGGATAAAAAAAGAACCATCGAAATCGGTTCATAAACAAAGAGGTTAGGTCTAAACAAACCTAATAAAAAAGGTCTAATACCTATGGAAAAAAAATGGGACCAATCGGAAGCTAGACTGGACACAATGCAAAAAAATTTCAAAATCGGTTGACAATTGGCGGAGATATGAGGTAACATAGGCACAAAAAAAAAAAAAAAATTCAGTCGAATAGAGAACCTCCTCTTTTTTTGAAGTCGGTTAAAAATAATTATTAAACAATAATTTTTTTTTCTCTACCAAAATTTCATTTTACTGTCAAATCAGTCTATAGAAATTTAATTGAAAAGTTTTTGTTTTGCCGAGAGTAGCAGAGTTGTTGATTCACAAAGAGAAACAAAGAGGTTGTCCTCTGCTTGATGCAAATAAACATACACACATATATATCGAGATGATATATCTGTATATATATTATTTATTTGTTTGAGACTATAGTTTCGAAGACTTGGTCTTCATCATCAGAACGGTCGTTTTCAGCGCTAAAGAGAGTAAAGAATTACTTAAGATCTAACATAGGAGAGAACAGGCTCAATTCACTCTCTGTAATGTACATATAGAGTCAGAAATAATGCAGTCAATTGACTATGAAGACGTCATTCGTTCTTTTGCAAAGAAGAAAGTTCGCCGTAAGATTGTATAAATTTTATAGAATGACGATGAATTAAGAGCTCGAAATATATAGAGTAAACTAAATAAAAATCTTTGTATATTAATTTTTCTCCTTGTGAAACACCACCAACTTTAACCTAATTTAATTTTATAGAGTAACGTAACTATATAGTAACATAGACTGTATTATTCTGATGTTTATTAAACTCATTAAAGTCGATTAAAAATTTCTTTTTAACCGACTTCAAAAAGGAGGAGGTTCTCTATTCGATTGAATTTTTTTTTTTTTTTTTTTTTTTTGTGCCTATGTTACCTCATATCTCCGCCAATTGTCAACCGATTTTGAAATTTTTTTTGCATTGGGTCCAGTCTAGCTTCCGATTGGTCCCATTTTTTTTTTGTTTTTTTTTTCATAGTTATAAGACCTTTTTATTAGGTTTGTTTAGACTAACCTCTTTGTTTATGAACCGATTTCGATGGTTCTTTTTTTATCCGAAAGGGGGTGTCTTAGGGATGGTGTCATATTAATTTGGTCAAGTTCTGATGATATGATCACTATTAATAACATCACTAAAAAGAGAAAATAAAAATAATTTTTAAGAAAAAAATAAAAACCGACTTCAAAAAATTAAATGCAACAAATAAAATACACTAAAAGGTATAAAATAATTATTATCTTATTTAGTTACAACTAAACGACGAAATATTAACATGAAATTACTTTTTTGAAGTTGGTGCCAAACATATACCTTTTATGAATCGGCACTCGAAGGATCTTACTTAGTACGTTTGGCGGGTACGCTCGCTTATAGGTATAGTTTGTTTGGTACCGACTTCAAAAAGTAATTTCATGTTAACATTTCGTCGTTTAGTTGTAACTAAATAAGATAATAATTATTTGTATACCTTTTAGTGTATTTTATTTGTTGCATTTAATTTTTGAAGTCTTTTTTTTTTTTCTTAATGATATTGATGTGAGAAGGAGATACACCAGAAGGTAGCTCCTTTAAAGGCCTGTATGGGCTGGCTCCTCCATCGTGAAAAAATAGCAGAGTAGAAGAAAAGAAGCCGGGATCACGAGCCAATCTCAGAAACTTAGATACAATCCAATATCCAATTTACTAAGGTTTTAGGGGCTTCGAGCAGTGGTAATTCTCCGCGCGATAAATTAGGTTAAATTTATCTCCCACTTAATTTTTATTACCAGACCCTATACTTACAGAAAAAAATGTCTGGGTATAGCCGGGAATCGAACCCGAGACCTCCGGGTTTGCCAGCCAGTTATTCTGACTATTACACCACGGAGGCGGACAGTAGCGGGTATACATTTGGAATGTGGTTTTTTAAGAGGAATACAATTTTTGGACCGAGACGCTGCCCGCCAGGGCTCCAGTCCGGAGGGCCGAGCTTCGAGGGCGTTCCGAAGACACGCACAAAAAGCTCGTTAATATATAGCTTTTAATTAAAGCAAAAAATTAACTAGGTACATCAGTTACTATAATAGGTATATCTGTATATTATCATATACTTATATGTGAATATTTATTTATTTATTTTAAAAAAGTGTACACACTCTTTGAAATATTATTTTGGCAACTTAGTGTTCTATATAATCCTATAAATGATAAATTTATTCCATTCACTACAAAATAAATCGCTTTATAGGGTCATATTTGTATTAGATCCTAAAACAAATCACTAGTGAATTGAATTATAACTAATAAGTTTGATTTAAAAAGTTTCCGAATAGATATCAATCTATCTATCCATCGCAAAGATCTCTACTAAATCTTTTGCTTGCAAGATTCATGCTATAATTCAATAAGTTTTTCTTAAAAAATTGTTGTTTGTTCGTGTGATATCAATCATCCAGCATAGAAAAGCAGAAAGCTTTCACTCAATTATATTGATTTGGGGAAGAAATGGGAAATCTATTCCAGTACCAAAAGATAATATAGAAGCAAAGATTTTTTAATGTTAATATTGGTATTAAAAAGCAATATACTATATATCGATCTCTAATATTGAATGTCTTATTATTTTGAAACGTTTTAATCTAATGATATTCTTTAAATTAGAATTATAAGTTATATATTCAAACTATGACCTTGTATGACAATCTATTTTACAAATCCTTAGAAACTATAGGGTCCGCCATCTAACGTTTTTTTTCAACTAGTGCTTATTTCGTGAATGGTAACACTTAGCTCATGTTTGATTTGACAGATAATTGGTTTTATCCTTCCGCTGAACGAATATGGTTGTGTATACGCTAGAACAACGCTGGGAAATATTGCGACATTACTTTGAAAATCATGGTAATGTTGCAGAATGTGTTGATTGTTGATAATATTTTCATCGTTCGACAAGGCATATTTTATTTCCGTGGATTCAAGAAGATCCAATCTTAATCCTTTTCTTTCGAAATGAATAGGGAAGGGGTTAGAAGGTGAAGGTAAATGGTCTAAAGAATATAGATGATTAGCAAATGCGGAAGTGGAATCTGGATTTATGGGCTGGTTTCTTATTAATTGTCTGTGGGAAGCTAAATGTTCTTTAAGCCGTTTTTTAAAAGTTCGTCCAGTTTGTCCAATATAAATTGCCTCGCAATCGTTGCAATTTAATTTGTATACACCAGATCTATTTATTTTATCAATTTTGTCAAGTTTATTATTTATTAATTGGGAGGATAAATTATTCATATTATAAAGGGCTGGAGTGATTCCATGCTTCTGGAGAATATTTGCTATTGGATAGGTTTTATATCTTTTAATTTTTAATTTTAATGTGAAATAAGTGACCCAGTATCCTTAACTCATAGTAAATCCATATTAAATAAAATATTTATTTACTCTTATCTTTATTAAAGATGTTTCACCTTGCACCAACACCACATTCTCTACTGATCATTGAGAGAAAAGAAAGATAAGCGACCATGCTGGAGGGGACGGGGGTGCAGGGGGGGGGCTAAAGAGAGAGAGCGTTTTGGTTTGATATCAAATGGATTCTTGTTATTTCATTTTGAGATATAAACTTGACAAAACTAAATATCATGGAAGCCATTTCGTTTGTTTGCCTGTTGTTGTTGTTGTTGTTGTTGTTTGTTATAAATTACTCACATAAAAAGTAATATTTTATTATATATATATATATGTGTGTATGGGGGGAGGGATGAATGTTGTTGGGTGAATTCGTGTATTTATGATATGATAGTCAGTATTGCAGGATTGCAGCAGGGTTGGTTGCATGCCGCGCGGCCGGCCAGCCAGATGCATTGCAAGGGCGGGTGTGTAGTCGGGCGGGGTGTAGCTCGGGGTGTCCACAGGGAGGCTTTTAGCCTAATGATATGGGAATAGCCCATTGCGCACCACTCAGCACCGAGACACTCTCTACCTACCTACCACCCTACCTGCCACCACCCCCTAACTAATAGCCCACCCACTAACAACCCCACCAATTTCTTTCCATCCCCCCCGTCCCTCTATCGATATATTTATAAATGGAAATATAGAAAATTGACAAATTCATTTGCCAAATTGATAATTCATTCAATTAGATAAGCTTTGCTAACAAACACCGATTGATATTCTTAAATAAATGGAAGGTATCAGAGAAACGGGGTCATTCATCTCCAATTATTCCAGGGTTGGCCAGGGCCGGATTAAGGGGCAAGCGAAGCAAGCGGTCGCTTGGGGCGCCGAAGAAAAAAAGACACCGGAAAAGTCTTCATCGTGTTTTTTTTCGAAATATCTAAAAAACGGCTGAAACTATTTTTAACCGACTTCAAAAAAGGAGGAGGTTCTCTATTCGATTGAATTTTTTTTTTTTTTTTTTTTTTTTGTGCCTATTTTACCTCATATCTCCGCCAATTGTCAACCGATTTTGAAATTTTTTTTTGCATTGGGTCCAGTCTAGCTTCCGATTGGTCCCATTTTTTTTCGATTTTTTTTCATAGGTATTAGACCTTTTTTATTAGGTTTGTTTAGACCTAACCTCTTTGTTTATGAACCGATTTCGATGGTTCTTTTTTTATCCGAAAGGGGGTGTCTTAGGGATGGTGTCATATTAATTTGGTCAAGTTCTGACGATATAATCACTATTAATAACATCACTAAAAAGAGAAAAATAAAAATAATTTTTAAGAAAAAATAAAAACCGACTTCAAAAATTAAATGCAACAAATATAAAAATACACTAAAAGGTATAAAATAATTATTATCTTATTTAGTTACAACTAAACGACGAAATATTAACACGAAATTACTTTTTGAAGTTGGTGCCAAACATATACCTTTTATGAATCGCACTCGACGGATCTTACTTAGTACGTTTGGCGGGTACGCTCGCTTATAGGTATAGTTTGTTTGGCACCGACTTTAAAAAGTAATTTCGTGTTAATATTTCGTCGTTTATTTGTAACTAAATAAGATAATAATTATTTTATACCTTTTAGTGTATTTTTATATTTGTTGCAAGTCGGTTTTTATTTTTTTCTTAAAAATTTTTGATTAAAAAAATTGAGCGAAACCATGGGATTTCGCTCTACAAACAATATTTTCAAGTACGAAGCACCCACAAAGAATCAAGCTAGATCCAAAATATTGATAATGAGCACCTTGAGAACTTCCTTTGAACCAAATACAGATAAATGGCTCAAAAACAATGACAAAAATCTCATTAATTTTATGATGCTGACTTGTATTTTACTTTTATAATAAATAATTCGAATAAAGTGTTTAGGACTTTATTGATAGTTCTATTTTTGTAAACCCCCCCCCCCCTCTCCCCAATTTCAACATCCAAAAAAATACTAACTCTTTTTTATTTTATGTTCATTTTATAGTATTTTTAATTTTTCTTGATTTTTTTTACTTTGAAAATCTTAAAATTTTAATTTTTTAAATCCCCTCCAGCCGCTTAATTTTTGGTTCGATTTCAACCAAAATCTTAATATCATACACCAAAACTACATGTGAAATTTCGTTTTAATATTTACACTAGTTTTTGAACTACAGCGTACACTACGTATTATTATTACGTAAGTATTATGAGTTTAATAGTAGGCTAAACCCTTAAAAACGCATGAAGATATAATTTTCCAAATTTGAGTCTAATAATTTGCCACCCACTGTATATTTAAATATAAATACAAATATCTTGAAATAACAATAAAATAATTTATAAGAAAAAAATAAAAACCGACTTCAAAAATTAAATGCAACAAATAAAATACACTAAAAGGTATAAAATAATTATTATCTTATTTAGTTACAACTAAACGACGAAATATTAACATGAAATTACTTTTTGAAGTCGGTGCCAAACAAACTATACCTATAAGCGAGCGTACCCGCCAAACGTACTAAGTAAGATCCGTCGAGTGCGATTCATAAAAGGTATATGTTTGGCACCGACTTCAAAAAGTAATTTCATGTTAATATTTCGTCGTTTAGTTGTAACTAAATAAGATAATAATTATTTTATACCTTTTAGTGTATTTTTATTTGTTGCATTTAATTTTTTGAAGTCGGTTTTTATTTTTTTCTTAAAATTATTTTTATTTTTTCTCTTTTTAGTGATGTTATTAATAGTGATTATATCGTCAGAACTTGACCAATCAACTTAAATATTAATCGAATGTTTCCTACATTCAGTCTAATAGAGAACCTCCTCCTTTTTGAAGTCGGTTCAAAAATGCACTTTACTTATCGAACCACATCTGACATAGCATCCGTAAAAAAAAATAAGCTGACATGTTCTGATGTGCCCATCCACTTAACTTTATCATACAACCTGGTCTCTAAAATTATTTATAATCATGTATGGGGAGGGGCTAGTTTTTGTATTTTTTGATTTCTGGGGGTCCACTGATTATGTATACAAAATTTGGTTCAGTTTGCTCAAATGGCCTAGATTTTTAATTTTTAACACCCCCTCCACCCCCTTAATTTTGGGTCGATATGCACCAAAATCTAATCAGCTCTTAATCTCAATGCAACAAAACTAGTTGTGAAATTTGGTTTCGATATTGAAACTAGTTTTTGAGCTAGCTCGTACACAAAAATTTGGTAACGCACAGACTAACTAACAGACAGACTAACTAACTAACAGACATTTTGACAAAACAATTATTATCTCGAAAAATATAATTTTTTCGATGTTCACTTATTAGAGCTTTTTTGTAGAGCAAAATGCCATGGTTTCGCTCATTTTTTTAATCAAAATACTTTTAGCCGTTTTTGAGATATTTCGAAAATAAGAAGGAAAAAAGACACTTTTTTCATGCACGATTACAATACTTGACCATACCCTAGGATAAAGTAAAAAACTACTCAAGAATCGAACTTTTCTTCGTTTCTCTAAAATTTGACAAATAATATTTCTTTTTGTGTTGTTGTTGTTGTTGTTGTTGTCCTCGTTGTTATCTCCGTACCTTTTCCCTGTTTTCTTTCTACTTTCTCTTTTTTCGACTGCTGCGAAACATTTCCTTCTCACATTTTTTTATTTTTTATTTAGCTTTTGCAATTCTCTCCCTCTCTTAGTGTGTGTATGTGTGTGTGTGTGTGAATGAACAACACAACGTGGATGAAAAAAGCACGTGGGTGGAAAAACTCGGTTGCCAAAAAATAAAATAAAATAAAATAGTATATCCACTTTAATAATATCGGAATAACAAAAAAAAAAGAAAAAAAAAAACGCACCAACCCAAAGAGTAAAATGAATTGCCGCTTTTATTTATTTATTTATTGTTTCCATTGAACTAATAATTAAAAGATCGCTGAATATTTCAAATGGAACTTTGGTTTGGTTTTAATCACTAAAAGATTAGCATTTGTAAGATAATGAATTATGCTTTAAAAGAGAAATAAAATATATAAGTAATCTAAAAAATACAAATTCATATTATTTAAAGCAGGGGTGTGCAATTTTTATTCTTGAGCCATATTTGAAGAAAAAATAAATGTCGCGGTTGGTTTGCACATAAAATATAATTTTTTTTTATAAATTTATTAAACCAATTATTTTACATTAATTAATGCATACATTGTATTTTTGCTTCGATTCCGGAGATTACTTCTCCACCATCGAGTGTCCTTATTCATCTTTAGTCCTTGTTTTTAATAAGAGGAAAAATCTAATTAGATAAAAAAACCTCTTTTCCGATAATTATTTCAATTCCATTATTCCCCAATCAAGTCGATTGGTTTGCTCGTCACCATTCCCTTCATTCCTCCAATTAATTAAATTGGCAAATTCTAATATATAGTAATATTTGTAATAATTATTAGTGGGATTTATAATTAAAAAACCAATTAATTATTAAAAGGAAATTAAATAAAAATGTAATTATACATTTTTATCGAGACAACTACCTGTGAATAATTATTTCAATTAATAAAAAACCCATCAAAATCAACTTAGCCGAAGATGAGACCGTGACAGATCAAATTGTCAACACAAAAACCACCTAACCCGTCAATTTCATCCAAATGGAGATTACATCTCCACCATCGAGTGTCCTTATTCATCTTTAGTCCTTGTTTTTAATAAGAGGAAAAATCTAATTAGATAAAAAAACCTCTTTTCCGATAATTATTTCAATTCCATTATTCACCAATCAAGTCGATTGGTTAACCCCATCTCACCCTCATAAAATATACTTGTTAATAAATTATATTTTAAAAAAACTAAAAAGCTCGAAACGTTTGTTGGTATTGAATGAATGTTTTAAGATTTTTTTATAAAAGATTTTATTTATTATAATTTCGATTATTTGGTCATAAGAATTGAAGATTTACGTTATTTCGTCATTGATCATAACATCAGAACTTGACCAAATTAATATGGGACCATCCCTAAGGTATCCTCTTTCCAATAAAAAAAGAATCATCAAAATCGGTCCATAAACAAAGAAGTTATGTGTGAACATACATAACAAATAAATTATATTTAAAAAAAACACACTTCTAAAAAGTACAAAGTAATGGAATACTTAATCAAAAAGTGTGGGGCGCAGAAACATGTACTTTTAATTAATTTCCACAAAGTGCCCCACACTTTTTGATTAAGTATTATTTATTTATTTATTATACGAGCTTTTCGTGCTGCCTTCGGCACGCCCTCAAAGCTCGGCCCTCCGGGCTGGTACCCTGGCGGGCAGCGTCTCGGTCCAAAAAGTTTATTCCTCTTAAAAAAACCACACTCCAAATGTATACCCGTAAACTACCGAAAATACATCGTCTCTTAAAAGTTTCGCATCTTTAATTTTTGAGTGGCGAGGGGGGGGGGGGGGAGGAACAATTATCAATATATTTAATGTTTCTTAATTTAAAATGAATTGGAGTCTTTCATTTCAAAATTCGAATATATATATTTCAAATTTGCCTGGTTAATGAAAATCGATTGGAGCCATCAGTTTTCCGAGCTGAGAATTAGTATATTTCAAATTTGCCTCGTTAATTAATATATATTTAATGTTTCTTAATTTAAAATCTATTGGTGTTTTTTCATTTTCATTCGAGTTCAAATGAATACAATATTATCTAGACACAAAGTCTAAATCAAAAATATATAGTTTTAGTAAAAGAAATCAAGATATAAATATTAATGTGACATTGGTCTAGTGGCTAGAGCTGATGACCATAGTTCAAGAGTTCGTCGGTTCGATTCTAGGCAAGAGGGTAATTTTTTGAGAAATTTCTCTAAGCGTTGTTACAAATTAATCTAGATAAATATATATAGTATTTTTTCAACGGATAAAAGCCTCAATTTACAAAATTGTACAATTATACACCAACAATACTCATTACATACATCAACATCATATATCTGATATGACCAATTTTTTAGGTATTTAATGCAAATATATTATATACTTGAGTAATCTATTTTATTCTATTAGATATCTCTTAATATCAAATGAATATTATATCTAAACTAATGTTTTTTTTATTATAAAACGACTTAGATTTTCTGCAAATAGTGTAATCTTAATAATTAAGATATTAAAAAAAATTAACATAAATTTTGTTTATATTATTAATTGTTTTTTTTTTTAATTTTAAAACTCACTATTAGATTAAAAGAAATATTAATATAAATATATTAAAATTAAATTACCGTGTACTGATAAATGGAGAATGGACGGAATGATCCAATCGACTTGATTGGGGAATAATGGAATTGAAATAATTATCGGAAAAGAGGTTTTTTTATCTAATTAGATTTTTCCTCTTATTAAAAACAAGGACTAAAGATGAATAAGGACACTCGATGGTGGAGAAGTTATCTTCCAGAATCGAAGCAAAAGATACAATGTATACATTAATTAATGTAAAATATTTGGTTTAATAAATTTAACAAAAAAAATTACCGTGTACCGGATGAATAGGGGAAATGGACGAATGGGGACCAATCGACTTGATTGGGGAATAATGGAATTGAAATAATTATCGGAAAAGAGGTTTTTTTATCTAATTAGATTTTTACCTCTTATTATAAACAAGGACTAAAGATGAATAAGGACACTCGATGGTGGAGAAGTAATCTCCGGAATCGAAGGAAAAATACAATGTATACATTAATTAATGTAAAATAATTGGTTTAATAAAAATTAAAAAAAAAAAAAATTACCGTGTACCTTAAATCAAATATAATAATTCAAATTTTTATCTAATTAATTCAACCAAATGAATAATTAAAATAAATATTTATATAATTCATTTGATTGAATATAGTAGATTCTACATCAAATGAATATATTATACTCATCTTCTAGTCAGAAATACATACCTATATTTATTATAAATAAAAAATATTCAAGTTTATATGATTTCTTGTCGTAATTACATATTATTTCATTTAAATACCCAACTATTGAATTTAACTATTCCACTATTTTACTCAAATAACAATATTTTCATAATTTACTTATTGGTGCTTGGTTCGAATAGCGTGTTACGACAACACTAAGGTTTTGGTTGCAACCCTTCTTGACCAGAGAAAAGATGGCGATTTGTTGTTTTATCTCAAAGATAGATCCCCGTAAATGGTCTTGGTAACGCGCCCAAGCGATTCGACCTGTTTAAGCCTGATGCCGATTGATGATTTAATTGAAGTAGGAGAGATTGTTCAAAGAAAGAGCATTATTTACTTTTGATTATTTTTATTAGTTAATTATAAATACACTTGTCTCCAGCTGATGGCCGGAGGACTTGAATTCATCTCTTCTCCAAGTTAACAACTAACTCCAGTGGGCTTCAGCTTTGAACTGCCCCAACTGGGCCTCCAATTTGAACTGTCCTCTCTCTACTATCTCAAAACCTGCCTGTCTTGTCATCTCTGGGAGTTTCCACAAGAAAAATTCCCGATTGGTCAATTTCCTAATGAGTAGGAGTACATTTTAATCACAGAATCCTCCCATTTTTAAGGGCGTGACTTCAAAACCACGTGACCTTTCTTGGGAATATTCCATTTAGAAACTCTTTTGAAATATCATTTTTTATACAAAGATATAAGAGCAAGTAGATTTATAATTCAGTGTCAACTCAGATATATGACTTATTTCCTCTCATCATATTATTTTGACTAAGACCCAGGGGTCAGCCAAAAAGAGCGGAAAAGGAGATATATAGGGGGTGCTGAAAGCACTCGGGTCCGGATGTGCACAGAGAGGACCTCAATCAGGTTGCAGTGACCTTAATTAAAAAAAGAGAATTCCTTTAAGAATTCAAAAAAGATTTACAACAGCATTTCCCGTCGTCGACAAAATTATCGAAGGGCATAACAAGCGGCATCTTAACTATTAATATATCTAGAGTTGCTCCGAAAATATGATAATACTTAAAATGCGTATATCATTTATTCATATTGAACAGAGATCGATTTCGCCATAATTTAACTATAAATATATCGTTTTTTTCAGTGCAGAATTCAAAACATTCATTTAACAATTCTCTAAATTACTCGTATTTTATTCCATTGATTAATTTACTATTTTTGTTTTATTGAAATTTTTCTGTTTAACTTGAAGTATTCGCCTTTTAAATCCCCTACTTTAAAGGGGGATATTTCGGTGTCCCCCTCTTCCTCTTCAACCCTCTCCCCCTCGTTTCATCTTTTTTTGTGCCAATCGACCGTTTCTCTTTCTTTTTTTTCTGCCTTTTCAATATTTTATTATCATTAGCCTTGACATTGAATCAAAAACAAAAAGAATAAACAAACTCAGCAAAGCATTTCTTAATTTCTTTAAATATAATTGACCCCTTTTTTATTTGGCTAATTCTAACACGGCTAATAATATAGGATAATTGTCTCTTTTGGATTTTGCAAGATAATAAAGATGTTTTCTGAATAACGAACGTTTCATCATTAAGATTCAGCCTGTTAATATTCAAGGCTTAATAAACGAAACCCTCCGATGAATACAGATTTTATCAAATTAATCATCTGTATAAGTGAGACAAATGAAAAAAAAACCATTAATTTTTCACATGGTTAGAATTAGTATTTTCTTCTGAAAATATCAAAGGTCTAAAGCAGTGATTCTTAACCTTTTTAAAAACACAGAACACTTTTAATTATTAAAAATAATTTTTAAGAAAAAAATAAAAACCGACTTCAAAAAATTAAATGCAACAAATAAAATACACTAAAAGGTATAAAATAATTATTATCTTATTTAGTTACAATTAAACGACTAAATATTAACATGAAATTACTTTTTGAAGTCGGTACCAAACAAACTATACCTATAAGCGAGCGTACCCGCCAAACGTACTAAGTAAGATCCGTCGAGTGCGATTCATAAAAGGTATATGTTTGGCACCAACTTCAAAAAGTAATTTCATGTTAATATTTCGTCGTTTAGTTGTAACTAAATAAGATAATAATTATTTTATACCTTTTAGTGTATTTTTATATTTGTTGCACTTAATTTTTGAAGTCGGTTTTTATTTTTTCTTAAAAATTTTTATTTTTCTCTTTTTAGTGATGTTATTAATAGTGATTATATCATCAGAACTTGACCAAATTAATATGACACCATCCCTAAGACACCCCCTTTCAGGATAAAAAAGAACCATCGAAATCGGTTCATAAACAAAAGAGGTTAGGTCTAAACAAACCTAATAAAAAAGGTCTAATACCTATGGAAAAAAATCGAAAAAAAATGGGACCAATCGGAAGCTAGACTGGACCCAATGCAAAAAAAATTTTCAAAATCGGTTGACAATTGGCGGAGATATGAGGTAACATAGGCACAAAAAAAAAAAAAAAAAATTCAGTCGAATAGAGAACCTCCTCCTTTTTTGAAGTCGGTTAAAAAACGGGTTTGGACTTAAGAGTGGATTCTGGTACCTAAAAGGGTGTAGAATAAGATGAAATGAGTTAGATTTCTGATAAAAATTTATTTACCCCAAAACGAACTTAGTGACCTTCTCCGAGAAAACGGACCTAGTGTGTCAAAAAACGGGTTTGAATAAATTGAACGATACGAGTAAGTGATTCCGGTGATAACACACGCGATTGCCGTTTTGAAGACTTGCCACTTAGTTCATGTTTTCGTTCAGAAAAGCCAACATTATCACTATGTCGAATCAAATTTTTATAACGTTTTAAACCAACATCGTAAATAAAACAAAACATCTTTCTACAAATATGAATGCCACGAAATAAGTACATTGTATCAACTCTGGATTTATTTTTTACCCTTTGGCCATACTTCTTCCGACTTTCAGTATTATAAACGTTTTCGAGCGATAAATGTCGATGAAATTCCAAATGGACTAAATCTTGTTCTGGTTTACTTAATTCTTGGAAAAATTGCCGGCTTTGTATAGCAAGATTTTCTGGAATTATCTTATTACATTCTATCGAACAACATGCTTCGGATTTTTCTCCGTACATCAAATCGATGTTCATCGACTCTTGTATATCTTCAACGGATATAATATTGGATTCGGAAACATCATGCAAAAAACTTTGATTTTCCAGTTAATCCCGAAGTATTAGCACCGACACTTTCAGATAACGTCATATCGATCTAATCATCGCCATAAACCGAGTCTAGTCTTTTTAAATCATCATCAAAACTGTCAGAAATATCCATTTTTAACCGACTTCAAAAAAGGAGGAGGTTCTCTCTTCGACTGAATTTTTTTTTTTTTTTTTTTTTTTGTGCCTATGTTACCTCATATCTCCGCCAATTCTCAACCGATTTTGAAATTTTTTTTTGCATTGTGTCCAGTCTAGCTTCCGATTGGTCCCATTTTTTTCGTATTTTTTTTCCATAGGTATTAGACCTTTTTTATTAGGTTTGTTTAGACCTAACCTCTTTGTTTATGAACCGATTTCGATGGTTCTTTTTTTATCCGAAAGGGGTGTCGTAGGGATGGTGTCATATTAATTTGGTCAAGTTCTGATGATATGATCACTTTTAATAACATCACTAAAAAGAGAAAAATAAAAATAATTTTTAAGAAAAAATAAAAACCGACTTCAAAAAATTAAATGCAACAAATAAAATACACTAAAAGGTATAAAATAATTATTATCTTATTTAGTTACAACTAAACGACGAAATATTAACATGAAATTACTTTTTGAAGTTGGTGCCAAACATATACCTTTTATGAATCGCACTCGACGGATCTTACTTAGTACGTTTGGAGGGTATGCTCGCTTATAGGTATAGTTAGTTTGGCACCGACTTCAAAAAGTAATTTCATGTTAATATTTCGTCGTTTAGTTGTAACTAAATAAGATAATAATTATTTTATACCTTTTAGTGTATTTTATTTGTTGCATTTAATTTTTTGAAGTCGGTTTTTATTTTTTTCTTAAAAATTATTTTTATTATAAAAATTAACATTAGCTTAGTAACAAAATTACAAAAGAACCAAAATTGCGAAACAACTTTTGAGATATTGATAACACTCGTTATACAGTTGGCACAAGACTGAAGCGTCACTTTATTCTTTTCCTTTCTTATAGTTATTTTTACAAAAAATACGTCACCACATAGGCATGACGTCACCAAAGTCGGCACCCAATCATAACTAACCATACCAAATCGCATCTCCCAACTGAAGGTGTGTTCAAAGTGATATTGCGTTATGAAATTTTAAATGCGTTTTTCTCAAAACTTCATTTTCACACACTAGGTCCCTTTTCTCGGAGAAGGTCACATATATAGTATATGTTTATTTGCATCAAGCGGAGGACAACCTGATTGATTTTTCTATATCAATCAACAACTCTGCTACTCTGGGCAAAACTAAATATTTTCACTTATAATTACACGAGAGCTTTTTTTTGCCGAAGTAAACTTGACATTTTAATAAGAATTTTGTTGCCTGGCAACTAAACGAAAAAAACTACCTGTGAAAAAATTACGAGTCCGTAGGACGAGTAATTTTTTCTGGTAGTTTTTTGAGTTAAATTGCCCAAAGGCAACAAAACTCGAATTATAAAATATCAAGTTTACTTCGACCCAAAAAAAAGCTTGAGTGTAATTCGGTAAGACAATTTAATGAATCAATACGTAAATCACAAAATTAACAAAATTAAGACATAAATTAGTTTATTTAATTTAGAGGAAAAGTTTAATTGTTAAAAATACAATTCTTATAAACAACTTGATAAAAAAATAAATTGGAAAATAAAAATAAAAAAAATAATCGTATAGGATCTGAAATAAAAACATAAAATTAAATAAGATTTGTTTCCAAGCTATATAAAAAAAGCCACTTGAACCACTTTATTTGTAAACACACCTGTTTTGTTATGATTTAGACACCTGTTAATTAAAAACAAACAAAAAATTTCTAATTTTAATATAATATAATAATATTTCTTTAACCTATTAGTGGGTTTTAAAATTAAAAAACCAATTAATAAATAAAACATAATTGAAAAAATAAAGCTAGGTTCAGTTTTGTCGCTGGAAAAGTTGGGTAAACTTTTTTCGCTGTCATAGTGACAAAAACACCGTTGCTTATGGGACTTTTAGTGTATGAATTAAATTGTCAAGTAAATTTATATGTAATATTGTTGAATATGCTCTCGAATCCCAGTGTGAGTTTGCTCCAGGTTTTCAAAAGGTTCAATTTCTTTGGCTCCCGCCACGGGTGTCGCTGGAATCGTTTTTTCCACAACCATCAATTGTAATATTTTTGTAAAATATTTCTAGTGTTTGTAGTTGTAAGGTTGGGTATGAGCTACTTGTCTGTCTGTCTGTATGGACCAAACACTGAGGGGACTAGGGCCAGATATTGATCGGCAAATTCTCTCTCTCTCTGTGGGGGTTTAGCCCAGGGGAGAACACTAGCGCCGCACTGGGCGAGCAATGGGGTGCTCTGTTGGGCGCCCCGTCCCCCCACCCGCCCCTCGCCAACCCCCTTTGCTAAAACAACCCTTCTATCTCACCCATCCAAGCCACCCTCTCTCTCTCTCTCTCTCGCCTGCCTCCCTATCTCTCTATCTATCTATCGCAATGTGGACCAATTTCCATTTCGCCCTCTCTGTCACTGGCTGTTCTCGCAATAGAACTAAATTCCCTTTCTTCTTTTTTTTTTCTTAATAAATTTAAAGTTTTTCCACCAAACCTACCCTAATAGGTTTACATTTTGATAAAGCTCGGATCAGTAATAAAGAGAATTTGTAATTAATGAATTAAAAAAAAAAAATGGGAAAACATTTCGGCAAACTTTTTAAAATGGGAAGAGGGAGAAAGGGGGGAAGTGGGGTTGAAGAACTAGCGTAATATAATAAAAAAGATAAAATACTAAAACCGAAGTGTTACTAACATATCTAAACCAAAACATTCTGTGAAAAAAATAATTTTTAAGAAAAAAATAAAAACCGACTTCAAAAAATTAAATGCAACAAATAAAATACACTAAAAGGTATAAAATAATTATTATCTTATTTAGTTACAACTAAACGACGAAATATTAACATGAAATTACTTTTTGAAGTCGGTACCAAACAAACTATACCTATAAGCGAGCGTACCCGCCAAACGTACTAAGTAAGATCCGTCGAGTGCGATTCATAAAAGGTATATGTTTGGCACCGACTTCAAAAAGTAATTCCATGTTAATATTTCGTCGTTTAGTTGTAACTAAATAAGATAATAATTATTTTATACCTTTTAGTGTATTTTATTTGTTGCATTTAATTTTTTGAAGTCGGTTTTATTTTTTATTTTTAGTGATGTTATTAATAGTGATCATATCATCAGAACTTGGCCAAATTAATATGGCACCATCCCTAAGATACCCTCTTTCCAATAAAAAAAGAATCATCGAAATCGGTTCATAAACAAAGAAGTTAGTCCTGAACAAACCTAACAAAAAAGGTCTAATACCTATGAAAAAAATGGGACCAATCGGAAGGTAGACTGGACCCAATGCAAAAAAATTCAAAATCGGTTCACAATTGGCGGAGATATGAGGTAACATAGGCACAAAAAAAAAAAAAATTCAATCGAATAGAGAACCTCCTCCTTTTTTGAAGTCGGTTAAAAAAACTGGCCAAGTTCGAAAAAGTAGTGAAATCTAGTGTGCAGCCAATTTAAATTCGCCAAGAATAATTAAGTTGAGAGATCTACTATTTTATCAACTTAAACATTAATCGAATGTTTTCTACATTTGATTCACGATTGAGTGAAAATAATATCCGAACTTATATATTTCTAACTTGAAATAATGATGTTAAATATATTTATGATTTTTCTCATTAATATATTGATATATTAACGAGAATTGTGAGCGAACAGACGGACTGGATTGGAGGAGAGATCCAATCGATTTGATTGGGGAATAATGGAATTAAAATAATTATCGGAAAAGAGGTTTTTTTATCTAATTAGATTTTTCCTCTTATTAAAAAACAAGGCCTAAAGATAAATAAGGATCACTCGATGGTAGAAGCAATCTCCGGAATCGAAGCTAAAATACATGGTATACATTAATTAATGTAAAATAATTGGTTTAATAAAATTTATAAAAAAAAAAAAAAAAAAAAAAAAAATAACGAGAATTGTTTTGACCGCGCTTTTTTGAAAAAGATATATACCCCGAGACTACTGCGGATGAAGCTATTGGAGTCTGCGGAGTCTTAGTCTGGACCAAGAGAGAAAGATGTGATCCATTTAGCTACAATCCAACGTCATTTTGCGTATAGCTCGCATGACACTCGGAAGGATCACCAAATGAATTTGATGTAAATATATAACATCTTAGATTTCAAATTCATTTGATGATCCATCCGAATTTCATCCTGGCTATACGCAAAATGACGTTGGATTGTAGCTAAATGGATCATATCTTTTTCTCTCTTGGTCCAGGCTTAAGACTCGGCAGACTCCAATAACTCACGCAGTAGTTTCGCGATATATATCTTTTTCAAAAAATAGCGCATTCAAAACATATTCTCGTTAATATATCAATTATTCTTTTATATATTAATGAGAAAAATTATAAATATATTTAAGGTAGTTCTTTCACAAATGCAAAAGTTCAAGAAGTCTTTGAAACTTGGAATATAAGTCATTATTTTATTTTTTTTATAAATTTTATTAAACCAATTATTTTACATTAATTAATGTATTTTTGCTTCGATTCCGGAGATTACTTCTCCACCATCGAGTGTCCTTATTCATCTTTAGTCCTTGTTTTTAATAAGAGGAAAAATCTAATTAGATAAAAAAAACCTCTTTTCCGATAATTATTTCAATTCCATTATTATCCAATCAAGTCGATTGGTCCCATTGCCCTCTCCTATAAGTCTTTAAAATCATAATAACATACTGTTAAAATTTGAAGACGATTTTTCACACCAAATATGAAATAATTGCAATAAAAATGAAATTTTTTACAAATGGTAGATTGGGAAAGGGGGGGGGGGGAATTAATCATTATTTTATTTTTTTTCATTGAAGGACTTTCACCATCTTGATGAAAAAGTAATATTTGTTAGAATAATATATTCGGAGTAACTTAAAAAAAATGAAATTATTTACCTCGTAGTTTTGATAAAAAAAACATTTGGGCGATTATTTTTAGTGGAAGGGATATAAGAACAATCGCTTGGGAACGATCTATTCATAAAGAGTTTATAGTAGTGTGAGAAGTACAGTCACGTTAAAAAATATAACCTAAAATTTTAGTACCGTTCATAATTATAGAGTGGTTACGAGGCTAAAACTTTTTGTGTGGATTGTCGCCAAAGAACTACCTAAAAATCAATTAGAATTTGTGAATATTGAAATAACCCAAATCCTAAATTGACCATAATTCTAATACTGTTTTCTATTTTCTCTTGATTTAGAACGCCTAATTTCTTTGATTGGTGATTTAATAAATAGTTCCTGGAGACACCGAGCGATGCACGGTAACCCCTGACCCCCCCCTCCCGAAACCACACACCTCGCCCCCACTCCGCACCACCCACCCCCGGATCCCCCACAACTGTACCACACCTCCTGCACCTTCCACATCCATCCCCACCCCGCACCCAGTTTTTGCATTTCTAGCTTTCTAGTGGTCTACCTATTATGTGTATATTTGTTTACTCGTACACCAATTTGCCCACATTCGTTCACATTGATAAACATTATAAAAAAATAAATAGGAAAATAATAATAAAAAAAATAATCGTATAGGATCTGAAATAAAAACATAAAATTAAATAAGATTTGTTTCCAAGTTATATAAAAAAAAGGCACTTCAACCACTTTATTTGTAAACACACCTGTAATGTTATGATTTAGGCACCTGTTAATTAAAAACAAACAAAAACTTTTTTTTTTTTTATAAATTTTATTAAACCAATTATTTTACATTAATTAATGTATACATTGTATTTTTGCTTCGATTCCGGAGATTACTTCTCCACCATCGAGTGTCCTTATTCATCTTTAGTCCTTGTTTTTAATAAGAGGAAAAATCTAATTAGATAAAAAAACCTCTTTTCCGATAATTATTTCCCAATTCTATTATTCCCCAATCAAGTCGATTGGATCAAACAAACAAAAAATTCCTAATTTTAATATATATATTATTAATATTTGCTATAACCTATTAGTGGGTTTTAAAATTAAAAAAACCAATTAAAAATAAATGATAATTGAAAAAAATGTAAATAAACTTTTTTATTGAGATTTTCATCTATCAATAATTACTTTAATTAAGAAAAGATCAATTAAGATTAAATTTGTCGAGGTCCAGACCTAGCCAGATCGCTATCTCGTCCTCAAAACTTCTTAATTAAATTTGTTTCATCAAAATCGGTAGAGTCCATTTTCAAAATAGAACCAATGATACAAATATATATATATATATAAACAAATATACAATTTTTGCTCGTTCAATAAGAGTAGATTCATTTGTAACCAATTTTTGTTTCTCTTCTTATACTACTCGTAATTATTATAATCATTCATTTGTGAATTAATCCTTTCAAATGAAAATATTCCACAGACACAGACAATCTGCTTTTAGATAAAAATCTATTCATTCTTTGTTTTTTTTTTTTGTTTTTTTAATTCTTTTTGTTTCTAACTAAGCATGATAAATAATAATACATCTTCATTAAGGTTAAATTAATGGATAACAAAAATGTTGTCAAATTATTGCTATTAATACTATTATTGTATATTACATTTTTATCTCTGGGGGGATAAAAGTGTGTGTCAGGGTGTGAAAAAAGGGCGAATCCTTTAAGGGAGGGATTCTCAAACTTTTCCTATGTTGTATCACTTAAATACACTACTAAAAATTCATTTACCACCTTGTATTCAATTTGGTATTTGGATACAATAGCAACATACAAGCTCGACATTTCGATACTTATTTCTGGAGTCATTTTCAAGTGTTGTAGGAGAAATTTATAGATAGACTGATGATTGATATTGATAGGTGTCAAAAAGTCGTGCATTCTGAATTAAATGGGCAATCTAGGTGTATAAGTTATTTGTTGTCTTTATAATAAATAATTTAATTATTCAATTAACTGGAAGCCGTGGAAAATGTGAAAAACAAATCTTTTTTTTTTTATAAATTTTATTAAACCATGAATTAATGTATACATTGTATTTAAGCTTCGACTCCGGAGATTAATTCTCCACCATCGGCTGTCCTTGATCATCTTTTTAGTCCTTGTTTTTAATAAGAGGAAAAAATTAATTAAAGAAAAAACCTCTTTTTCCGATAATTATTCCAATTCTAAATCATTTTTCCAATTGAAAAACAAATCTTTTTATAAATTTTATTAAACCAATTATTTTACATGAATTAATGTATACATTGTTTTGAGCTTCGACTCCGGAGATTATTTCTCCACCATCGAGTGTCCTTATTCATCTTTAGTCCTTGTTTTTAATAAGAGGAAAAATCTAATTAGATAAAAAAACCTCTTTTTCCGATAATTATTTCAATTCCATTATTCCCCAATCAAGTCGATTGGTTTTAATTACCCCTCCCATCATCATTCCCCAAAAAACAAATCTTCATAATAATAATAATAATAATAATAATAATAAATTTATTGAACCAATTATTTTACATGCATTAGCGTATACATTTTATTTGAGCTTCGACTTCGAAGATTACATCCCCACCATCGACTGTTCTTGATCTTCTCGTGCTTAAAAACAAATCTTTTTTTTTTTTTTTTTTTTATAAATTTTATTAAACCAATTATTTTACATTAATTAATGTATACCTAGTATTTTAGCTTCGATTCCGGAGATAACTTCTCCACCATCGAGTGTCCTTTATTTATCTTTAGTCCTTGTTTTTAATAAGAGGAAAAATCTAATTAGATAAAAAAACCTCTTTTCCGATAATTATTTTAATTCCATTATTCCCCAATCAAATCGATTGGATTGCCCTCCTCCCTCTCCTCCTGTCTCCCAAAAACAAATCTTTTAATCAATTTTAATATATACTTCTATTGTAATAAACTATTAGTGGGTTTTAAATTAGGTAAATATTGGAAAACTTTTTGATTAATTACTAGTCTATTTGCAGTTTTCGGTGATTAAGGAGGTCCTTTCGCTCCATTTGACTCAAAAGAAGTATAGTGTCTAATATTTAATAAAATAAGTTGAAATACAAATGAAAAATAATAGAATTAAAAAAAAAATAGTCTGAAAGGCGTTAATGTTTGAAATAAAAAGAATTAGAAAAAATTTGGTTGAGTTTGCTCAAACGGCCTAGATTTTTAATTTTTACCCCCCACCCCCCCATTTTAGAGGATTAGTTTTTGCCTTTTTAGTCTTCTGGGGTCCCACTGATTATTTATACAAAATTTGTTTAAGTTTGGTCAAATTGCCTAGATATTAATTTTTTGACCCAGCATCCCCCTCCCCATTTTGGGCGGTTAGTTTTTGCATTTTTAGAATTCTGGGGTCCCACTTATTATGTATTCAAAATTTGGTTAAATTTGGTCAAATTAACCCCCATCCACCCCACTTAATTTTGGGTCGATATGCACCAAAATCTAATCAGCTCTTAATCTCGTGATTAATACATGTGAAATTTGGTTTCGATATTCACACTAGTTTTTGAGCTAGCTCGTACACAAAATATGGTAACGCACAGGACTAACTAACTGACAGACTAACAGACATTTTGACAAAACAATTATTATCTCGAAAAATATAATTTTTTTCGATGATCACTTATTAGGGCTTTTTTGTAGAGCGATATGCCCTGGTTGCGCTCAATTTTTTTAATCGAAATAGTTTCAACCGTTTTTGAGATATTTTGAAAAAAAGAAGGAAAAAAACCACTTTTTTCATGCACGATTACAATACTTGACCATACCCTGTATGGTAAAGTAATAATAAATTAAATTTATTCAAATCAGCTAATAAAAAGTCTTGTATGATTTGGCAATGCGTTGTATTAATACTGTTTATGTTTACATCCAAACATAGCATTTATGTGATTTTTTAAAGTAAATTAGTCTGTCAATTTATTGCAAAAAAAGAAACCTGCATGTTTCAAAAATCTAATTTTTAGTTTTTTTAATTTTATCTATTCAACTAATAGTAGTATAATTCAAGAGTAAGTGTCAAGATCTTAAATTTCCATAAGACTCTGAGAAAATGTTTACATTTTAAAAAATTTTATTTTCAAAAATTTGCTCACTAATGTGTGATTGAAACTTCACCAAAGCATTAAGATAGAGAGTTAAACTATTATGAAAAATTAAGTGATAGTTATAATCTAATATTTTTTTTATTTAACATTGGCGTCGAAAGGATCTCCTTAAAACATGAAATACTAACAGATTTTCATGTGAGGGTCAAAAAATAAAAATAGTCTCGATCAAAATAGGACAATCAAATATAATATAGGTACTAACGTATATATTACGTATATACTACTGTGGGCAATAAATAGTAAGACTTTTTAATTTAAATTTCGCGCGGAAACCCATTCGTCGAAATATATTTTTTCTAGGTTGGTATGACTGTCAGTGACATCTGTGCCAAATGTCACATCAAAATAATCATTGGTGTTTAGTATACGCTTGTCTTTCTGAAGTACAAAAAGTGCATTCGGCGATTTTTACAATGAGGGAAATTATTCAACAAAGAAGTTCGACTAAATTTTGTGTGCGGAATCAAATAGCTGGTGCCGAAACGTTCAGAATGTTGCAAAAGGCCTTCGGTGATAATGGTATGTCCCGAGCAAGTGTTTTTGATTGGTACAAACTGTTCAAAGAGGGTCGAGAACGCGTTGACGACGAACAAGTCAAAAATCAAGGTCCTGTTGACAGTTTTCTTCGATTATCGAGGTGTGGTGCACTCCGAATTCCTTCCGACTGGCCAAACTGTCAACAAGGAATACTATTTGAGTGTTATACGTCGTTTGCGTGAAGCTATTCGTAAAAAGAGGCCGGAATTATGGGCCGACAACTCTTGGTTTTTGCACCACGATAATGCACTTTCGCATACTGCATTGATTATTCGTGAGTTTTTCGCCAAAAATTCAATCAATATCGTTCCACAACCTCCGTATTCGCCTGATTTAGCTCCTTGTGACTTCTGGCTGTTCAGCAAACTCAAACGACCGTTTTGAGTCAATTGAAGATATTAAACGCGCATTGAAGGCTATTCCGGAAATTGGCTTTAACAACTGTTTCGAGGATTGGAAAAAACATTGGCGCAAGTGTATTGAGGCCGGGGGGGATTACTTTGAGGGGGACGAAATAGATTTGGAAGAATAAATAAAGAATTTTAAAATTAAGAACAAAGTCTTACTATTTATTGCCCACAGTAGTATAAATAAAATATTATTTTTTTTATCTTTTGGTCGGCAAACAGATATCGAAATGGACCAAAATAGAAATCGCTAAATGAAACAGAGAGCGAGAAAGAGAGGGGGTGTATATGTTGAGTTTCTTGAATGTGTCAAAAGAGAAAAGGGTGGGGGTAGGGAGGGGGATGCTGACTGATAAGAGAGATAAAACAGCCGAGCAAGGGGGAGAGAGAGGGGTTGTTTTCTCTCTGCTCGCTTTGTAGCCAAGAGGAAGGATACATACACACACTGATACAGATATATACAGATATACAGATACAGATAAGAAAGAAACATCACCAAAGAGACTACCACCAGGGTTTCTTTCTTTTTTTCAAATTAATCATTTACAACACATTCATTCATTTAATATTATATAAATATACGAGGAATCAAGATTAAATTCAATACATAGGTATTTTAACTAAAATATACCCACTGTTAGAAAAGATGTTGTTCTGACGAGAGTAGCAGAATTGTTGATTTATAAAGTGAAATCACTGAGATTGAGTTTGAGTTAATGTTTATTTGAACAACCAATTGTTTTGTTTTGATTCAGCTTCATGATTCATTTTTTCAACCACTTGTTAATAATTAGTTTAATTATAAAACCTATCAAAATATGTTATTCTTTCACAAAATTGACACTTGCTTATATAAAATATAGTACGTGGAGCCACCGAGCGATGCACGGCAACCAAACGTCCCCTGGACCCCCCACCGCCACTCCAACCCCACCCCTGGATCCCCCACCATCTGAACCCCACTTCCTGCACCCCTCACATCCATCCCCAGTTTTTACATTTCTAGCTTTCTAGTGGTCCAGAGATTATGTGTATATAGGTATATAAATAAATTCAGTAAAATTTCTTTTTTTTTTAATTAAATAACAATTTATCGAGTTTTTTAATCAATTAAATAAATAATAATTTTATTGAAGCAATTTTTTACATGAAATAATGTATACATTGTATTTGAGGCTTCGATTTCGGAGATTACTTCCCCACTTCTATCTTGCGATAATATTTTTAATATGGGTTTTTTAATAAGAGGAATTTTAATCAATTAAATTGGCAAATTCTAATATATAACAATATTTGGTATAAAGTATTTGTGGGTTTTAAAATTGAAAAACCAATTAATAAATAAAAGATAATTGAAAAAAATGTAAACAAACTTTTTTATTGAGATTTTCATCTATAAATAATTACTTTAATTAAGAAAAGATCAATTAAGATGAAATTTGTCGAGGTCCAGACCTAGCCAGATCGTTTTCTCATCCTCAAAACTTGTTAATAGAGTTGGTTTCATGAAAAAAATCGGTAGAGCCGTTTTCAAAATAGAACTAAGATACAAATATATAAATATATATACAAATTTTGCTCGTTTAATAAGAGTAGATTTTAAAATAGATTCTTGATTATTTTTTATTCTATTAAATGAATGAAAAAAAAACAATTATAAAACTTTTATTAATAATTCTAACGTTTAGGGAGAACAATATACGTATGTTAAATACTAGCTCACAATTCTTCTCCCAAGTTTTTGAGAAAATGACCAACCATTGTCTGTGTGGCTACAAAAGACAAAAGTATCCTTTTTTTAGAACCCCAAACTTAGCATCCCTTTCTGAAAAGTAACACTTTGATTACAAAAAGATTTATTAAATTAAAGTTCCTCGAAGATGAAAATCTGGCTAATCGATTTTTCGACCCAAAAACCCACCATCATCCAGGGACGTAACTAGGGGGGGGGGCGGGCGGCAGCGCCCCGGGCGCCAAATTGAGATATGAAGCGGAGTCTCTGACCCCCCCCCCATCGCTTGGACAATTCGATCGCGACACACTTCCGAGATCAAAAGTAGATCTTATATACCGGCGACCGCCCCCCCCCCCCCCCCCCCAAGGCATTGGAGATCAACATTTTTTATATGTTTATTTTTTTTTTTTTATAACATTAAATTTTGAAATTGAAGAAAATAAAGTTCTATGTAGGGGGGGGCGGAGTCTCTGACCCCCCCCCCCCGCTTGAACAATTCGATCGCGACACACTTACGAGATCAAAAGTAGATCTTATATACCGGCGACCGCCCCCCCCCCCCCCCCCCAAGGCATTGGAGATCAACATTTTTTATATGTTTATTTAATTTTTTTTTTATAACATTAAATTTTAAAATTGAAGAAAATAAAGTTCTATGTAGGGGGGGGGCGGAGTCTCTGACCCCCCCCCCCGCTTGAACAATTCGATCGCGACACACTTCCGAGATCAAAAGTAGATCTTATATACCGGCGACCGCCCCCCCAAATCAGAGGTCTGGATCCGCGCCTGCCTAGGGGGGGGGGCGCAAATTTATTTCTTGCCCCGGGTGAAATACGGCCTAGTTACGTCCCTGCCATCATCGAAATCCTTAGAGCTGTTTTCGAGAAACCGATTAATTAAATATGAGTCAGGCTGGCTTGTGGTTAAAGAGCATGCCTTCTAATCAAGCTAGCGCGGGTTCAAGCCCGACTCGCTACAGATATTTGACCGGCTATAATCTCTGATTCCTAGGGAAGGCAATGGGAAACTACCTCTGTGAAAGATTTCCCCAAGAGAATTATAATGGAGAGTTTACTCTCTACAGTAATTGCCGACGCTCGTAATCGAGTATGGTACTTGATTAAGATTCTATATCTTCTATATAATAAAAATGAATTTCTCTTTTTTCGTAAGCTCAGATCTCTCAATGCCTGGACCGATTTGGCTATTTTTTTTTTAATGTTCGTAATAGTCCAATTCAGGTTAATACGTAAAAAAAATTGGAAAAGTTCCCTGTAAAATTGAAAAAATCAGGAAAAACAAAAAAAATTCAGGTTAGCCAACATAGCTTGCCAAACAATAAAATAACTAAACTAGCAAAAAAACAAGTGTTGGCGGCCCTGTTTGTAAGATTTTTGAGTGCCATTCATTCGCAAATTGAAGGTGCACGAGCTAGCTGACATTGTAAAGATATCATATGGTAGTGTTTTTACCATTTTACACGAACATTTGGGTATGCGAAAGCTCTGTGCAAAGTGGGTGCCGCTTGAGCTCACAGTCGACCAAAACAACAACGAATTGATGCTTCAGAGGAGTTTTTGGCGCTGTTAAACCGCAATAAAATGGAATTTTATCGTCGATATGTGACAATGGAGGAGACATGGCTTCACTATTACACACCAGAATCCAAAAGAAGTCCAATGATGAAGTAATCGCTGAAACTGAGGCCTATTTTGACGAGAAAGAGAAATCGTACTATAAAAGTGGTATCGAAAAGTTGGAAAATCGCTATACTCGTTGTATCGCCATCGAAGGCAACTATGTTTAATAATAAAATCGAGTTTTGTCAAAATTTTGTTTTTTTCTTACTTATCCTACGGACTTATTGAATGACCTGTTATATACAAGAAATGATCGTTTAATATAATAAGATAAGATACGATATATCACTTTTAGCTGCAAAAAATTACCGAACATTGGTCGGTCCGCCAGGTACTCAAATTAAATATGTAGTATAAGAGCCCCCGCAGATTGCAGACTTTTTATCGGCCGATAGTTTGGTCGGCTTCTTAATCAGTATGGAGAGGAATGCATATGCGCACACTACAGCCGATAAAAAAGTTTGATGGGCTACCCGATTACATTCAAACTAATCTGTCGGCCAACTATCGGCCGACTGTTTAATCAGTATTGGCGCATACACGCCTGCGCATACAAGACGATTGTTTAGTCGGCCGATAGTTCAGTTCGCTCTGTTTGTATGTATGTTTGTATGTTTCTCTGTCTCTATTTGTATCCTCCTTCGCTATTGCTGGTCCAATTAGCTTGACAAGTTCATTGAAGCTGGTAATGCTCATTCGATAATAGGCGAAAAATATTTTCGGGTAATCAAGTAATTTGGAATGTATAGTGTAAAATTTTCCACTAACTAATCTATCACTGAGAATGGGATGCACCCAATAATACTCTCGGAATCTCTTCTTGATTTTCCTCCTCCGGAGTATGATGAGAGCAATAATTTTTCTGGACAATATTTTCATTGTGCGACCGCTTCAACAGTCAGTTACAAACTAGTTCGAGAATAGTCGGCCGGCTGTTGGATAGTCTGCGCCCTGTTCACCAACCAAACTGTTTAGTTGGCTCGGCGTGCGCACTTTCAGCCCAACCCGACTAAACTATCGGCCGATAAAAAGTCTGCAGTCTGCGGGGGCCCTAAAGTGTAAAGGTGTTCGCGTTCCCCCTCATAACCGAAATCAGATTCCAATATTAAAATGAGCCATATAGTAGAAAGAAGGGGAGTTTGAAAATAAAGGTGAAAGGAGCAATGACGCTGAATGTCTTTACCAGTGGAATTAAGATGCAATGTTGCCCCTGGGAGGCTAACAGCCTAAAAAGAGGCCTCTGCCCCCCTGCCCCCCCTGTTCGATTGATCCCATTTAACTGACTGGCTTCTTTCTTTCTTTCTCTTCTAGGTCCCTTTCTCCATTTCCACGTCGGATGGATGACACCTGTGAGAGTTCAAAAAATATCCATCCCACCCCTCGCACCCGCCCTGTCGCTTCAACATCCAATTTATGACCTTTCTTTGACAGTTGCTTTTTAGATTTTTTTTCTTCTCTTTTTACTTCATTAAAGAATATTTTTTTATTTAATTTTTTCAGATTAGAGAATCGTACAAAGTATAAATTACATATTCTAAAATTTTATAACATATGTATTTTTCTACACCGTTTTGGATAGTAAATAGGTAAATAACGTGTTATGGCCACCCGCATAACTTTACCTCCTCTCTTAAATTTAATAATATTTAATAAAGTAATTTATGTTTAATTATTTTATAAAATAAAGACTGGAAAACTACTCTTTTTTACAACAATGATAATAATTCTAACAAAAACATAAACAATAACATAAACAAATATACTCTACAACAATTTATAATCATTTACTAACTTGGTTTTCACTTTACCATACAGGGTATGGTCAAGTATTGTAATCGTGCATGAAAAAAAGTGGTTTTTTCCTTCTTTTTTTCGAAATATCTCAAAAACGGCTGAAACTATTTTGATTAAAAAAAATTGACCGAAACCATAATATTTCGCTCTACAAAAAAGCTCTAATAAGTGAACATCGAAAAAATTATATTTTTCGAGATAATAATTGTTTTATCAAAATGTCTGTTAGTTTGTCTGGTTGTCCGTTAGTCTAAGCATTACCAAATTTTTGTGGACGAACTAGCTCAAAAACCAAATTTCACACGTAGTTTTGGTCTATTGAGATTAAGAGCTGATTAGATTTTGGTGCATATCGACTCAAAATTAAGGAGGGTTGAGGAGGGGGGGGGGTTAAAAATGAAAAATTCTAGGTCGTTTGAGCAAACTCAACCAAATTTTGTATACATAATCAGTGGACCGCCAGAAGTCTAAAAATGCAAAAACTAACCGTCCAAAATGGGGGGGGGGTGTAGGGTCAAAAAATGAAAATCTTGGCCATTTACCAAACTCAACCAAATTTTGTAACATAATCAATGGGACACCAGAAGTAAAAAATGCAAAAACTACCCCCTCCCCTACATGATTATAAATAATTGTAGGGACCTGGTTGTATGGTAAAGTCAAGTGGATGGCCACATCAGAACATGTCAGCTTATTTAGATTGAAAATTAATTTTGAGTCCATTTAGCAATTTATCAAATCTCCTTTTAAATATTACTCTCTTACCCCTATGGACTGGGGGTAGAATAGGTCCATAGTATCCTCTGCTTGTCGTAAAAGGCGACTAAAAGGGGTTGGACGTGAAACTAATAAGCTCACCCCGTAAAAAAAACTTCCAGTCAACGGGAAGAAGAATATTAGAAGACAACTGAATTAAAAAAAAAAAATTAAGATTCTTAAAGAGGAAAAAAATTATTCTCCTATGAGAAGAGTCTTGTATTATATGTAGGGCTCGGATTTCGCCCTATTTACCTTTTTTATTTATGGCTTAAAATTGGCTCACCGAAGAACCGTTTCTGCTCTTTCCCTGTACTACAGATACTATCACGGTGTCTGTTCAGTCGAGCTAAAATCATTTATCCCCCCTAAAGCCCTCTTTACGAGAAACACACGGTTTTCGAACGCTCAGCACCCCTTCGCTGTCAAATTGGATAAAAGTCGAACAAGCGCTTTCGCCAACTCTTTTATCCCTATGACCCCCAGAGTCTAGAACTCGCTTCCTGCCACCATCTTTCCCGCGACTTATAACCTTCAGCTATTTAAGACCCGTATCCACAGATACCTTCGACCCCCGCCCAACCCATAAAATTATTTCTTCTTCTTTTCACGATGGAGGGGCCAACCCAGGCCTTTAGGGGTTGCACCTTTTTGCTGTAACTCCTTCTCTCATCATTATCATAAAAAAAAAAAAATTTAGACCAATATAATATCTATGCTTTTCATGAAATCCTAAATAAAATAGAGGCATTTGTTAGTGCCTATAATGCCTATTTTGCCCTATTATGGGTGTTAGTGTCTATTTCATCTTCATAAATGCCTTTTTCAGTGCCTATTTTAACTAAAATTGGCAATTTGCATTTTTTACGATCTATACATTCGCTAAATTTAAAAGTTTTTTTTGAATTATAAAGAAAAGTACCTGGAGGCACCGAGCGATGCTCGGTAACCCCCCATCCCGAAACCATACACCTCGCCTCCAACACTGCACCCCCACTCCGCCCCACCCCAACCGCCCAACTCTCCCGGACTCGCCACAACTGCCCCGACTCGACCCCCCACATCCATCCCCACCCCCGACCCAGTTTTTGCATTTCTATCTTTCTAATGGTCCACATATTATGTGTATATTTGTTTACTCGTACACCAATTTGCCCACATTCGTTCATATTGATAAACATTATAAAATACATAAGAAAATAATAATAAAAAAATAATCGTATAGGATCTGAAATAAAAACATAAAATTAAAAAAATCTGTGCGTCTCGGGACGTGCGACAGAAGTGATAACTTTCACCAACCAAGTATTTTTTTAGGAAGACAATTGCAAGGATAATTGCCCGGAGAAAAGAGAATTGAATATTTAATTTTAATTAGAAGAGTGGGGGGAGGGGGGGGGCAAAGGAATAATTATTAATATATTTAATGTTTCTGGAGTTTTCATTTGAACTCCTGATGATGGGCTAATAACCCGAAATATATATCGAGTGAATCAAACTCAAAAAAACATACATTTGTTTTAATATTTCCTTTTGTGAAACCTAACCTAGAAAATTCTCCTCATAAGTTATCTACTGTTTATGCTTAAATCCAAACATAGCATTTATGTGATTTTTTAAAGTATATATCTCAGTAAATTCGACGGATAATGATATATTTTATTGCTAAAAAAGAAACCTGCATTTTTCAAAAAGCTAATTTTTTAGTTTTTTTTTTTAACTTTATCTATTCAACTAATAGTAATAAAATTCAAGAGAAAGTGACAAGATCTTAATTTTCTTTTTAGGTTAAAAATAAAATGAGAGAGTCTTCTGTTTTTAAAATAAAATAATTTTTAATTATTTCTAGAGACTATAGTTTCGAAGGCATTGCCTTCATCATCAGTCTATCACAAATATTTCAGTATTTAGTTACAAATTAAGATTTATGCATTGCAAATTTTGAAAAATATATAATGTTTTTTTCCTTTTTTCTTTCTTTCCTCTTGGGAGATTAGAATGTAAATCTAATCTCCCAAGAAGAAACATGGAAAGAAAAAGAAAAAAAAACATTATATATTTTTCAAAAATTTGCAATGCATAAATCTTAATTTGTAACTAAATACTGAAATATTTGACATACACTGATGATGAAGGCAATGCCTTCGAAACTATAGTCTCTAGAAATAATTAAAAATTATTTTATTTTAAAAACAGAAGACTCTCTCATTTTATTTTTAACCTAAAATAAAAACAATTCTGTTACCATCGATAGTGAAATCTTTTATTCTTAATTTTCCGTTAGACTCTGAGAAAATGTTTACATTTTAAAAAATTTGCTCGCTAATATGTGATTGAAACTTCTTATAAAAAATTAAGTTATACCAAATTAGTAAATTTATGGTAATTAATTAGATAACTGGTTCAATAAATTGCTAATTAATTAAAAGACAAATAATTAATTAAAGATAGAGTGGTAGAACTTGATGATAAATTGAAGCAAAAGGCTGCCCAATGATAATGAAAACCACTAAGGGTCCATAAATTACGTCACACGAATTTAAAGATTTTTTGACCCCTTTCCCCTTGTGTCACATTTTGTTACATTTTCATTGACCCCTCCCCTTGTATTATGACGTCACACTATCACTTTTATACCCTATAATTTAATAATTGTATAAATTTATTTTACCAACATTTTCAGGTTGGAATAATAATAACCTAAAATCTAAAAATATTGAAATTTTTAATCTGGCTTTTGTGACATCACAATTTTTAAGATCCCAGGACTCCCCCTGTCACATTTTGTCACAAATCTGGGATGGCCCCTACCCTCTTACTATGTGACGTAATTTATATGGACGACCCCTAATTTCGAATAAAATAATTGATTAGAACGTCATTTTCATACTCTTAAAAAAACACGATTTGAAGGATCGTCGCTCTTTTTTCAGGGATAGGGGCAGGAGTGATGGTCCAAGGATTCAAGGATAGGGTTAGTGGTTTGGAGAATAATTGTAGCTAGTTTTAGCTATAAAAACAACCAAGAATTTATTTTCAAATGTTGAAAACATATTCATTGATTTATTTATTATAATTCTGCTAACCAAAAAATATTATAAAGTACAAAATAATGTAATAATCGAAAAGCGTGAGGCGCAGAAACATGTACTTTTCATTAATTTCGACAAAGTGCCCCACGCTTTTTGATTAAGTATTACATTATTTTATACTTTTTAGAAGCGTGTTTTTTAGTTTTTTTAAATATAATTTATTTTTTTACTTTTTATTCTTATTTATTCTTATAGAGAAAAGTTTGCGGAATTTAACAGAATGAAATTTATTTATTTTTATTATTTTGATATAATTTCATTTAAATTGAGTAGGTAAACAATTATTTTTATAGAGAAATGTTTGCGGAATTTAACAGAATGAAATTATTTATTTTTATTATTTTTATATAATTTCATTTAAATTGAGTAGGTAAACAATTATTTTTATAGAGAAATGTTTGCGGAATTTAACAGAATGAAATTATTTATTTTTATTATTTTTATATAATTTCATTTAAATTGAGTAGGTAAACAATTATTTTTATAGAGAAATGTTTGCGGAATTTAACAGAATGAAATGTATTTATTTTTATTATTTTTATATAATTTCATTTAAATTGAGTAGGTAAACAATTATTTTTATAGAGAAATGTTTGCGGAATTTAACAGAATGAAATTATTTATTTTTATTATTTTTATATAATTTCATTTTAAATTGAGTAGGTAAACAATTATTTTTATAGAGAAATGTTTGCGGAATTTAGCAGAATGAAATGTATTTATTTTTATTATTTTTATATAATTTCATTTAAATTGAGTAGGTAAACAATTATTTTTATAGAGAAATGTTTGCGGAATTTAACAGAATGAAATGTATTTATTTTTATTATTTTTATATAATTTCATTTAAATTGAGTAGGTAAACAATTATTTTTATAGAGAAATGTTTGCGGAATTTAACAGAATGAAATGTATTTATTTTTATTATTTTTATATAATTTCATTTAAATTGAGTAGGTAAACAATTATTTTTATAGAGAAATGTTTGCGGAATTTAACAGAATGAAATGTATTTATTTTTATTATTTTTATATAATTTCATTTAAATTGAGTAGGTAAACAATTATTTTTATAGAGAAATGTTTGCGGAATTTAGCAGAATGAAATGTATTTATTTTTATTATTTTTATATAATTTCATTTAAATTGAGTAGGTAAACAATTATTTTTATAGAGAAATGTTTGCGGAATTTAACAGAATGAAATGTATTTATTTTTATTATTTTTATATAATTTCATTTAAATTGAGTAGGTAAACAATTATTTTTATAGAGAAATGTTTGCGGAATTTAACAGAATGAAATGTATTTATTTTTATTATTTTTATATAATTTCATTTAAATTGAGTAGGTAAACAATTATTTTTATAGAGAAATGTTTGCGGAATTTAACAGAATGAAATGTATTTATTTTTATTATTTTTATATAATTTCATTTAAATTGAGTAGGTAAACAATTATTTTTATAGAGAAATGTTTGCGGAATTTAACAGAATGAAATGTATTTATTTTTATTATTTTTATATAATTTCATTTAAATTGAGTAGGTAAACAATTATTTTTATAGAGAAATGTTTGCGGAATTTAACAGAATGAAATTATTTATTTTTATTATTTTTATATAATTTCATTTAAATTGAGTAGGTAAACAATTATTTTTATAGAGAAATGTTTGCGGAATTTAACAGAATGAAATTTATTTATTTTTATTATTTTTATATAATTTCATTTAAATTGAGTAGGTAAACAATTATTTTTATAGAGAAATGTTTGCGGAATTTAACAGAATGAAATTATTTATTTTTATTATTTTGATATAATTTCATTTAAATTGAGTAGGTAAACAATTATTTTTATAGAGAAATGTTTGCGGAATTTAACAGAATGAAATGTATTTATTTTTATTATTTTTATATAATTTCATTTAAATTGAGTAGGTAAACAATTATTTTTATAGAGAAATGTTTGCGGAATTTAACAGAACAAAAGTTACATTGATACATAGATAAATACATACATACATGTCAAGCTAATATAAAGCGTGTAAAAACGACGATTTGGAGTATTGTCCCTCTTTCTTCAGAGGTAGGGACAGGGGGGATGGTCCGAGGGGGCAAGGATAGGGTTAGAGGGGTGGAGAGTAATTGGATCTAGTTTGAGCTAAAAAAAACATTCAAGAATTTAATTTCAGAAAACATACTCATTGATTTATTTATTATAATTCTACTAACCTAAAAAAAGAATAAACTTTTTAATTTGCCTTCTCAGCTGGAAGTGTAGATGGTTAAGTGGATTCGAAAAGTGAATCTACCTTAACTTAAATGAAGTGGCGTATTAATTAATGGCTCTAGGATGGGTGAGGTGTTGATGCATTCGGGGGTGGAGAGGGTGCATTTTTGGCGTGTGTGAAATTCCATTAGAGAGCGGTTGGTGCTTGGGTGGGTGGGTGGTAGGGTGGCTGGTCATCCTCCACTCATCCACTCATGGTCCACTGATTGCCCTCCACCCCCATCCCACCCCCAGGCTTGCTTTGTATCGATCTGTCGGTGTAAGATAAAGCCAGGCAGACCCCGGGGGCCGAGAGCCTGTTGCCAGGGGAGCAGCCAGCACATGCATTGTGCATTGTGCATTCTCCATGCACCAGGAGGGTGCACACAACCCTCCACCCCCCTGCCTCCTCTATAGTGCAAATGCCTGCCTCCCTGGCCCCATTTCCTCTATCACCACCACCCCCGGCTGTCACCCTTACCCCTTACCCTGGCGCTACATATCATTTCATTCTAAGCTGCATATCGTGATTGTGCAACATTATTCTATCTATGCAATCCATTTAGAATTAATTACATACACCACTCCACCCCCCCACCCCGCCCCCTCCTCTCTACTAACTCTTCGCACTAAATTAATTAATATTATTACTACAATTATTATTAATATAGAAAATATATTATAAATAAATCATCTTCTAAAGAATTCAATAATTTTCAGAGTAATATTATAGATAGCGCCACACACAGTTACGCTTAATTTGTGAAATTGCCTATTTCTGGAAATAGGCAACATTTTGCCAAATTCATGAATTAAGAAATATGTGTCGTTTAATGCCATTTGTTTTTAGTTTCATTTTTTTCTTAGTGGTATGACATTTAATCATATCTTGCATTATAAAAGAGAAGCAACTCCAACTATTGCATTAAAATCCCATAAAAGACATTCATTACTAGTTTACTCAGCGAACTAAAACTCCAGAAAAAAAGTTCAAGTTCATTTATTTATTTAGTCTTAGCTTTATTTTGTAAGTTACAACAAATAAAATCTTTGATTTGTACTAAACAATAAAAAATAAATGATTACTTGTCTTTATTTCCCAATATATCAATTTGCAAAAAGCTCGTTAAACCAAACATATCTTTGACGATTTCAATTTAACGGTAGTTGAGTTCTACCACTCCGTCTTCAATTGAAAATACTTTTTTTTTTTTGTCTTTTCGGCCTTTCTAGCCATAAGCCTAATTACGATACTAGTTATATTTTTTTTTTAAATTTGTCTCTACCCCCGGGGGTCAGATTTTAGCTGGATGCCTCGAGTCGGATTCGAACCCGGGTCCCCTGGTTAGCTCGCTGTCACGCTACCGCCTAGCCTATCTGACCCCCCAATTGAAAATACTTCTAATTAATTAAATTTTTTTTTAATTTTATTAAACCAATTATTTTACATTAATTAATGTATACATTGTATTTTTGCTTCGATTCCGGAGATTACTTCTCCACCCTCGAGTGTCCTTATTCATCTTTAGTCCTTGTTTTTAATAAGAGGAAAAATCTAATTAGATAAAAAAAAACCTCTTTTCCGATAATTATTTCAATTCCATTATTCCCCAATCAAGTCGATTGGTTATTCCGTCCAATTAATTAAATTTTCTAATTTTAATATTTTATATTAATACTTGTAATCAGCTATTAGTAGGTTTTAAAATTAAAAAATTAATTACTATACGATATAAAAGGAATTTGAAAAAAAAATTTATAGCTGTTAATAATTAGTTTAATGAAAAAACCAAAGTGGAGACCCTGACAGAGTAATTTGTCGGTCCAAAAACCCTATAATTCGTGATCACTAGAGTCGTTTTTGAGAAACCAGATCTATAGAATTATTCACTTAATAATGTAAGAATAGCTTTATAAAGCTTTTTAACCGACTTCAAAAAAGGAGGAGGTTCTCTTTTCGATTGAATTTTTTTTTTTTTTTTTTTTTTTGTGCCTATGTTACCTCATATCTCCGCCAATTGTCAACTGATTTTGAAAATTTTTTTTGCATTGGGTCCAGTCTAGCTTCCGATTGGTCCCATTTTTTTTCGATTTTTTTTTCATAGGTATTAGACCTTTTTTATTAGGTTTGTTTAGGTTTGTTTAGACCTAACCTCTTTGTTTATGAACCGATTTCGATGGTTCTTTTTTTATCCGAAAGGGGGTGTCTTAGGGATGGTGTCATATTAATTTGGTCAAGTTCTGATGATATAATCACTATTAATAACATCACTAAAAAGAGAAAAATAAAAATTTTTAAGAAAAAAATAAAAACCGACTTCAAAAAATTAAGTGCAACAAATATAAAAATACACTAAAAGGTATAAAATAATTATTATCTTATTTAGTTACAACTAAACGACGAAATATTAACACGAAATTACTTTTTGAAGTTGGTGCCAAACATATACCTTTTATGAATCGCACTCGACGGATCTTACTTAGTACGTTTGGCGGGTACGCTCGCTTATAGGTATAGTTTGTTTGGCACCGACTTTAAAAAGTAATTTCGTGTTAATATTTCGTCGTTTAGTTGTAACTAAATAAGATAATAATTATTTTATACCTTTTAGTGTATTTTTATATTTGTTGCACTTAATTTTTGAAGTCGGTTTTTATTTTTTCTTAAAAATTTTTACTTTACCATACAGTGTACGAGCCAAACAATGGCGAAACTAGTAACTTACAATAATAAATAATTCAACATGAACATTTATTAAATTTCATTTATCCATTTCAAAATTTTCTATTATTAATACGAAGGAGCTAAACATAAAAAGATAAATTATATTAATTTCTCACTCCTAAACACTAAATCTATATATATATATATATATATATATAAAATTCTTTGCCCGATACACTCACTCACTCATTCACTCACTCACTCATCATCAAAACAGCCAGAACCACTGGACATAGAAACATGAAATTTGGAGAGGATATTACATCTATGACATAGGGGCTCACTAAGAAAGGATTTTTTGAAATTCGACCCCTAAGGGGATCAAAGGGGGCAAAGTTGTGTTTTCTCTGATTATGCGATATCTCTTAAGGACGATAAAATGTCTACTTGCTTTTTACTTATAAAAATACTAAATTAAAATATCTAAAAACAAATTTCAGGATTTTTTGAAATTCGACCCCTAAAGGGGTCAAAAGGGTCAAAATATCTTTGCAATGTGTTTACACTAATTATGCATTTTCAATTAAGAACGATAAGATATCTACTTGATTTTTACTTAATAAAATTCTAAATACAAATATCTAAAAAGTAATTTCAGGATTTTTGAAATTCAACTCCCAACTATCCAAAATGCGAGTGGGGGCAAAAATTAAAATTCTCTCCTATTTTGATCAAATTTTGTAAAGTTATTCTTTATTACTTTATGAAACTATTCCTGTAAAAATCAAATATCAAAATTGACTGTATGAGGGTGAAGTGGGGGGGGGGGGGCAAATTATAGAAATTTTTAGTACATTTACTCTTTAGAAAACTGTGGATTATTTATTTGCAAATATCTAAAAAATAATTTCAAGATTTTTTGTAAATCAAAACCTTCCCCCCAACTATCCAAAATGTGAGTGGGGGCAAAAATTAAAACTCTCTCCTATCTTGATCAAATTTTGTAGTTATTCTTTATTACTTTAAGAAACTATTCCTGTAAAAATCAACTATCAAAATTGACTGAATGAGGGCGAAATGGGGGGGGGGGGGGGGGGCAAAATATAGAAATTTTTAGCTTTTTTGTACATTTACTCTTTAGAAAACTGATAGTTATTTATTTGCAAATATCTAAAAAATAATTTCCAACCTCCCAAAATGTGGTGGGGCAAAAAATTAATACTCTTTCCGATATAGATCAAATTTTGTAATGTTAGTTTTGAAGACTATATAAAATGTATGCTGTAAAAATCAATTGCCAAAATGAGGGCGTGGGGCGAAAGAGGGGCCAAAATATTACAAATATATATTATAGACCTAATAATCACATGCAGAGACGCTGCCCGCCAGGGCCACCTGCCCGGAGGGGCGAGCTGTAGAGGGCGTGCCGGAGGCACTCTATAAAAATAAAAAGTTATTTGCTGCCAACAGAATATAACAAATGCACTAATGTAGAATTCCAAATCTATTTCTTGAAATTGTTTTTGTGTTAAATAAATGTTTTTATATAGACAATTTAATTCATACACTAAAAGTCCCATAAGCAACGGTGTTTTTGTCACTATGACAGCGAAAAAAGTTTACCCTAACTTTTCCAGCGACAAAACTGAACCTAGCTTTATTTTTTCAATTATGTTTTATTTATTAATTGGTTTTTTAATTTTAAAACCCACTAATAGGTTAAAGCAAATATTATTATATTATATTGAAATTAGAAATTTTTTGTTTGTTTTTAATTAACAGGTGTCTAAATCATAACAAAACAGGTGTGTTTACAAATAAAGTGGTTCAAGTGGCTTTTTTTATATAGCTTGGAAACAAATCTTATTTAATTTTATGTTTTTATTTCAGATCCTATACGATTATTTTTTTTTATTTTTTTTTCCTATTTATTTTTTTATCAAGTTGTTTATAAGAATTGTATTTTTAACAATTGTACTTTTCCTCTAAATTAAATAAACTAATTTATGTCTTAATTTTGTTAATTTTGTGATTTACGTATTGATTCATTAAATTGTCTTACCGAATTACACTCAAGCTTTTTTTTGGGTCTAAGTAAACTTGATATTTTATAATTCGAGTTTTGTTGCCTTTTAGGCAATTTAACTTAAAAAACTACCAGAAAAAATTACGTGTCCTACGGACTCATAATTTTTTCACAGGTAGTTTTTTTCGTTTAGTTGCCAGGCAACAAAATTCTCATTAAAAATGTCAAGTTTACTTCGGCAAAAAAAGCTCTCGTGTAATTATAAGTGAAAAAATTTATCTCAATATTCTTTTTTTATTAATATTATCAAAACAAAGATTTTTTTCGAAATTAACCTCATTATTAACAATTTTTTTTATTAAAAAATTTAGTACTCAGAAGTTGTCACTCTGCAGAAATACAAAAGATTTTTTCGAAGATCAACCAGATAAATAAGCTGTCTCGAACCTCCTTAAGTTACTAAGTATGAGTTATTTTGCTGATATAAAATAATTTCAGCTACCATTTATGATATGTAATGGAGATAGAACACAAATTATATGTTCTACTTTAAAAATTAAAATGACATTCAATCACAATGGGCTATATAATGAAAAATCTATTATTTTACTGAAATAGTATCTATCTCCGTATTTAAATTTAATTTCACTGTAGAATCCTAGGTTTATATTAAAATACATGCGATTATAAAAGAATTTCTCGATTATTTAAATATAAATTTGATAATAGAATTAGCATATCAATAAATATGTCAAACTGAATTATATATATACCTACTCTATTATATTATATTAATTTATATCATATTTTATTATTTATTGAAATAATTTTGTACGAGTTTGTATAGCAAAATAGAATGAGAAATATTATCATATATATTTAGTTCTTAATAAAATTTTAATTGTTCTTTTCTTTTTAGTAAATTCCGGAATCGGTAATTGTGAATCGGTTGAGGATCCAGAGGCGAGTCTTCGCGGTTTGAGGCTCAATTTATTACACCGCGACGCATCTCTCTTAGGTGAGTACTCTTTTGGTTTATTTTCCATTCTGTATATACGAGTATGTAGAATAGTACTCCAGCATGAATTGGTTTACTATAAGGTTTTACTTTGCTTGTAATTTACTTTGGTAACACTGGCGGACTAACTGCTTCTAAGGCCCGGCATGGCCATTATTATCGGGACCCTTTTTTTGAATAAATAAACTGCAACGGATCGTTGCTAAACTTTATCCAAATCGAATATATAACATCTGAGATTTCAAATTCACTTGGTGATCCATCCGAATGTCTAGCGGGCTATACGCGAAATGACGTTGGATTGTAGCTAAGTGGATCACATCTTTTCTCTCTTGGTCGAGACTTAATACTCCGCAGACTCCAATAGCGATATCCGCAGTAGTCTCGCGAGATAAAATATATTTTTCAAATCCAGCAAAATAATTCTCGTTGACGTATCAATTATTCTTTGTATATATTTATGAGAAAAAAATTTATTTAATATCATTATTTCAAATATATAAGTTCAAATATTATTTTCACTCAATATTTGACAAAAATTCCCTACATTAGATTCGCGATTGAATCAAATGTAGAAAACTTTGGGTTAAGAAGAAGATGTTGGGCTGACCATGTAGACAGAATGCAAGACAACCGTCTCACGAAAATATTGGCAAAAAACCGCCGTTGACATTATTAACCGGCACACCTAGTATAGACACCAAAGCATGAAACTAAAGAGAAAAGGATGGAAAATAGTCCCTCAAATTCAACGTACAGCACCACCTATAGTGGTGTAGCGGCCCGCTCTTGCTCATGGCGACGAGCCTTGAGACACGGCCGCTAGATGACTCAGTCGGATCGTTGCGTCGTTTTTGCATGAGTGAAATATTATCACCCATGCTACTAATTAAAGCGACTCGATTCGACTGGGGAAGCGAACGGATTCGGACATTCGAATCTGGAGGGGCCAAACGCCAACCAGCAGCCCCTCCCCTGCACACACCCTATATGAACACGCAACCTACAACCCGCACTCAAAGAGATTGTTAAGGACCCGATCGACTTGATGGGGGGCGCACAAAAGCACTCACACAGCACTCACCTCACGAGATGCCGCCATCAGCAGCGGAATTCGACGCGGCGGTGAATTTCGAAATGGAATATTTCGAGCTCAATTTACTAACACCACCCCTAATTAAAAAAATAAATTTAATACTAGGGCGGCTCTAACTGGACACACACTATGATCACGCATACTAAAAGTCTGAGGTTCAATACCACGGCTCTAGCCGGATTTCATACCCTGTCAAGCAAAAGTTAAAATTGTAATACTTTAGTTTAAAATAAAGGTTCTCACGGGGGGGGGGATGGATGCGAATCCTGTCTGACGTTGAATTTGTTTTTTACACATATAATCTATTTATTTGAATATTCTTTTTGGCTAGTAGAGCTTATTAAGGCGATATATGTCTGTCTGTCTGCATCTAGAAAGAGCAGCCTGAAGAGAGAGAGAGAAGAGATGTTTTAGGCGCTCATCTGGCGCCCGGGGAATCCCTCGGATCCCCCTCAATGCCTCCCCACCCCTCCCTTCCCTCCTCTGCATGAATAATGCCGGCAGAGATTAGCCATGGGCCCCCATCCCCCGACATGCACCCTTACAGTTCACCCAGCCTCCTCCCTTGACGTAAAGAAGTAGAAGAAGAAGACGGAGAGCTGGCTGGCTGGGCTCTCTGTCTCTTTTTGTACCCTCTTAATAAAAGTAGAAAAGTTAAAAGAAAGAGATAGTAGGGGGTAGGGGCGGATGACACTTGTCACGGGGTTTATCTAATCTCTAAAACAATGCCTCCAACTTATGTAGAAGAGACTCAAGTGGAACAAAAACAACAAATATTGTTCATTTTTTTTTTAGTAATTGAAGTTAATATCTAAAGGATGGATTTTTTCGTTTGAATAATTAAAACACTTTTTTTTTTACTTTCACTTGACTGTATTTATTCTTTTTAAATTGGCGAAAAAAAAGCAAAATAATAATTATTATTATTAGATATGACAAAGCAGAAGAAAAAGGAACAATTAAACACCCTGTTAAAACATGCGACCAATTGCAACGTTTCGCCAATTTATTTTTAACCGACTTCAAAAAAGGAGGAGGTTCTCTATTCGATTGAATTTTTTTTTTTTTTTTTTTTTGTGCCTATGTTACCTCATATCTCCGCCAATTGTCAACCGATTTTGAAAAAATTTTTGCATTGGGTCCAGTCTAGCTTCCGATTGGTCCCATTTTTTTTCGATTTTTTTCCTTAGGTATTAGACCTTTTTTATTAGGTTTGTTTAGACCTAACCTCTTTGTTTATGAACCGATTTCGATGGTTCTTTTTATCCGAAAGGGGGTGTCTTAGGGATGGTGTCATATTAATTTGGTCAAGTTCTGATGATATAATCACTATTAATAACATCACTAAAAGGAGAAAAATGAAAAAATTTTTAAGAAAAAAATAAAAAACCGACTTCAAAAAATTAAATGCAACAAATATAAAATACACTAAAAGGTATAAAATAATTATTATCTTATTTAGTTACAACTAAACGACGAAATATTAACACGAAATTACTTTTTGAAGTCGGTGCCAAACATATACCTTTTATAGATCGCACTTCGACGGATCTGTACTTAGTACGTTTGGCGGGTACGCTCGCTTATAGGTATAGTTTGTTTGGCACCGACTTTAAAAAGTAATTTCGTGTTAATATTTCGTCGTTTTAGTTGCTCAACTAAATAAGATAATAATTATTTTATACCTTTTATGTATTTTTATATTTGTTGCATTTAATTTTTGAAGTCGGTTTTATTTTTTTCTTAAAAAATTTTTTGTTATATACACTGTGGTGCAAAAAATGTGGAACACTTAGAAAAATTTAGTTTTTTTCAAATAATTTCATAAAAACATATTTTAATTTAAACTGCTGTGATTGTGCAAATATTTCTAAACATTTTTAGAGTGTAGTTTTTAATGAATTATGGTGTTGGTACTTGGTGAAACATTTTTATCCAATAATTTTTAGAGTGAAAACAATGTATTACTTTAATTTAAACCCTTTAAAATTAAATTTACTTAATGTAGCATAAATTTTCAGGTTTGAAATCTGATCCCTTTATTGAATTGTATTATATGATTATCGTCTAATATCGAATTAAATTGAATATTTTAATGTTTATCAGTTCGGTTTGAATATCTCATCTTTTAATTTCATTTCATTTGAAATATTGTCCAAGCATAATGCCTGTAAAGATCGAGGAAAGTAGCTCAAGCGATAGCTCTAATACGGTAAATGATGGGAGATCGTATCGGTATGTCGCTCAACGACTTAAAGCATCGGTTGGACGTATCCACAGAGCTCTGTGGATAAAACGATATAGAGAAACAAACTCTTATGCCAGGAGATCGAGATTCTGGTCGAATTAGAGCTTCAAATGAGAGATTGACCGATCTCATACTATTGGAAGTATTGAGGATCGGCATACTACATACAACAGCTCAAATTCAACAGGGCCTTCTACGGTACAAACTCGATAATTCAACCTAAGTGTTTGGACTATCAGAAGCCGTCTCCGGGAATTAAGGGTTGCTGTCAAGGAGACCTTTTTTGACACCCGAATCACCGAATCAATCTAAGTGTTCCACGTCTTGATGATGTTCTGGAGCGGAATAGCTAATAAATATCTAGAAATTATTTTAATATTTTGAAAAAAAACACGTAAGTGAGGCTTACTTATTAACAAATAACATTTAACATAGTAAAAAGTTTCTAAAACAAAAAATATCTGCAAAAGTAGACATGCTATGGTATGCGTTCTGAAGAACTCCTTGATAGGTGACGAGTGGCTGGTTAAAGCGCATTCTTGGGCTATATGCAAGAAGATCGCTGAATTCAGCACCATCGGTCTTTCTTCTATCTACTCTTATTACACGAGCAAAAATTGTATATTTATTTGTACTATATATTTGTATCTTGGTTCTATTTTGAAAACGATCTCTACCGATTTTGATGAAATTCACGAGTTAGGGGGTTTTTGGGTGACAATTCGATCTGTCACGGTCTCATCTTCGACAAAATTGTTTTTGATGGGTTTTTCGTAATCAAATTAATTATTCTCAGGTAGACAAATCCCATTCTTAGGGTTTTAAAAAGGTTTCCCTTTTCCTTTTCGTGCTCAGGCAGACAATGGGTCGGGTAAATCCTTTATTCTCAAAGGCCTTGAAGAAGTATTGTGATTGTGGTTTTTAACATATTTTGCTCAACCTAAACGTTAGAAATATTAATAAACGTTTTATAATTGTTTTTATAAAGAATTTTATTTATATAAAAAATAATCAAGAATTTATTTTAAAAATATATTTCGCAAATAATCAATTTTCTGAAAAAACAACACATTTTGATAGGTTTTATTTATTAACAATTGAATGAATAAAAATGAATCATATGGTTGAATCAAAACAAGTGCAGGAGGTGGGGTGCAGTGAGGGGAGATCCGGGGTAGGGCGAGGTTTCGGGGGTGGGGTCAAGCGGGGTGGGTGTACAGTGGGCGAATACTATATATATTTGTATTTAATAATTTATAGATAGGTAGGAAACATATCTCAATAACAAATGATTTAACTTAAATCTGCTTAAAAATTAAAATTTAAAAAAAAAACATTTAAAATAGTAGTATAATTTTTTATTAGCATTACAATTATTATTATTTCCTATAAAATTGTTAATTCCTTGATAAAGAAAGCCATAGGTTGCTATGACAACTCGCTCTCTCCCCCGTGGGTACCTTTGCTAGAAGAAGAGAAGAGAGAGAGAGTCTCTCTTCTCTTTTGCGATGTGATTAATGCGGGATTCCCGTGGGAATTCAACTCTCCTTCGGGATCGGAGATTCTCTCTCTCTCTCTTATTTCTTCCCATCTCTAGAGGGGGAAAAAATTAATTCCTTCCTCTTTATTTCAAAAGGTACCATGTTATAATTTAGCCGTTCTTATTAAGAAAACCGATAAAAAGAAAAACTTATAGTGGGTAAAATGATGTTCTGGATGTTGGTTTTTGATTTATTCTAGTTGGTGGTGGGTGTATCCTCAGGGTTATCTCTCTTGATGCTTAAAATCTTAAATTGATTGAATTTACTATAAATTTGTTTACTACTTTTAGTGTGAAATTTAATAAAAATTGATTAAGAATAAAAATAAAAAAACAAATGAAATTAGATGGAAAAGAAGGATTTGGAAATTTTCAATAATAATAGAGATGCTGGTTAGAATTATTTAATATCTATAATGTGAATGTATCTGATCCTTGCTTGACTTTAACAGAGAGAGAATTTTGTTAGAGAAAATAATGAGAGTATGATGGTTACGCTCCTTGGTGGCGAAAGGTATATTATCGCTTTTTCAATCTTCTGGATTTCAGCAAATTCCTCCCTTGGTAACAAATTCCTTTGATAGTAATTCTCCTTCCTTCCGGCTGTCTTCTTGGAGACCGGAATTTAGCTTCTACACCGATTATTGATAGGCAGTGCACTTTGGAAGAAGAATTCTCGGTGTCCCGTTGAAATAGCGGAAGAAATTGAATTGGACTCCAATTTAGAGATGTTTATATATCGATGGAGGGTAGGAAAATGTGGTGAGATAAGCATAAGATGTGTGACAGCCTATCCATGCTAAGGGCGTCTCTGTCGCATCTGACCTGTCTTGGAATGAACACATCTCCCTCTGTGAGCGAAATCTGCAGCAAGGAAGATTGGCTTCTTATTCAGGTCCAAGCGATTTTACAAACCCCCACAACTTCTCACCATCTACAAGGCCCAAATCCGCCCCTGTCTCGAATACGGCTCTCATCTGTGGAGAGGAGCCTCAAAATATTCTCTTGCTACCCTGGATGCAATTCAGAAACGAGCCGTCAGGCTAATTGACGATTCTACCCTCACCGACTCCCTCGACTCGCTGGCTCATCGAAGAGATGTCTCTGCCTTTCCCTTTTCTATAGATACTATCACGGCAGGTGCTCTGATGAGATAAAATCAATAATTCCCCCAAAGCATACGTTTTGCCGACTCCCAACACTCTTTTGTGGTCAAATTGGAAAAGTGCCGGACCACTTCATTCATGAATACATATATCCCATGACTTCAAGGAACTGGAACTCTCTCCTAGCCTCTATCTTTCCCAGCACCTATGATCTCTCAAACCTTCAAAACCAGGGTACACCTACGTCTACACCCTCTCACTTAATCAACTTTCCCTTCTCTTCGGTAATGCAAGGGTCTTTCGAGATCCATAGGGGCTACATCTTTACTGGTGCACCCCTTCTTGCATTCGATTGCATTAAAAAAAAAAAAAAAAAAGATCTCTCCTATGAATGTGTGGGGATCTGTCCTCAACGAATGTGTATTGAGAAGGGTGTATTATGAAAAGGTCTTGTATGAACTCGCTCCAATCAGTGTTTAGAGAGATGTCTCATCAATGAATGCCTCGTGAGTTGTGTTGAAGTGTCACCAATGGCTTCGTAGTGAGTTGTGGTTGAAGGACTCCTGGCTTCGAATGTCTTCACTCTCCCTCTCCCTCTCTCCAATTCCTGTTATCCCAAGCAACGATCTCTTCAATTAAGATTTCATATCATTGTTTATTTTTCACTGAAAAAGAAGATATATTTAAACAATTCTTAAGAGGCTCATCCCCCGCAATGTATTGCACTCCATTTTCTGCGTAAATTCAAATTTCAATCTATTATTTATTATTAAATTTTGCTAATATCTATATTTAGCCTAATCTATTAGACAAAAGAAATTATATTAAGTTATTTTTTTTTATAATTTTTATTTAAATGAAATTTATATATAACTAGAATTAATTAGATACTATTTTTACCCTCTTCTCCTAATCCGTCTCTCTTTGCAATCTCTTTATACAATGTACCGATGGATACATTGTAAACTTTTACAATTTTTATTACCATTTAAAATTAAGATTTCGAAAGAGACCCAAAAAGAAAGTTCGATGTGTGATAAAAATAAATTAAAATTCCTAGACAAATAGAAGTTAAAAATTTATTCGACATCACAACCGTGGACTTGAATCATCTCTGAAAGTAAACTATGAATTAGATCAGGAAATAAATTTCAACAGAAGCTTTCAGGTCAATTTTATTTTTCATTCTCTTCCATAACGGAATGCATCAAAATTAACCAAGAAAACCTAGAAGGAGTTAAGGAATTCCGCTACCTAGGAAGTAAAATAACATGGGATGGGAGGAGCAAAAACGAAATTAAATCAAGAATTGCCCAAGCAAAAATGGGGTTTAATTCAAAACAAAAACAACTATGCTCCTCCTCAATCAGCTTAGAAAACAGGAAGTTGCTATTGAAGACATATGTATGGAGCATAGCCATGTACGGGTGTGAAACCTGGACAATTAGAAAAGCGGAGAGAAAGAGATTAGAGGCTTTCGAAATGTGGTGCTACAGAAGAATGATGAATATCAAATGGATGGATAAAATTACAAATGAAGAAGTTCTTGGAAGAATCGGAGAAAGAAGAACCTTGTGGAAGAGTCTGAAGAAGAGAAGAGGTCAGATGATGGGGCACACACTGAGACATGGGGGACTTGGAGGGGGAGGTGGGAAAGAAAAGGGGAAGGGGAAGACCCAGATTAGAATATTTCAACCAAATAATTGGGGATATGGGATGCCAGACATTTAGAGTGGTCAAACAGCTGGCGGGGGACAGAGTCGAGTGGAGACGGATTGTTGCATCAAACCAGTCTTAGGACTGTATACTCAATGATGATGATCCATAACGTAAAAATCAGTCTTGAATTAAGGAATATCTTATGTGAACAGGTAATGAATTTAAATTTAATGATAAAGAATCAAGAAGGTGTAATGTAATAGATTAAGTTAATATTGAATCTCGCATGATGGAAAAAAATCTACTACTATTACATACAAACAGATACATTGTAGTAAGAGTTATGGGTGTTCCATTTAATGTTTGTACGGAACCTCAAAAAATAATTTTTAAGAAAAAATAAAAACCGACTTCAAAAAATTAAATGCAACAAATAAAATACACTAAAAGGTATAAAATAATTATTATTATCTTATTTAGTTACAACTAAACGACGAAATATTAACATGAAATTACTTTTTGAAGTCGGTGCCAAACAAACTATACCTATAAGCGAGCATACCCTCCAAACGTACTAAGTAAGATCCGTCGAGTGCGATTCATAAAAGGTATATGTTTGGCACCGACTTCAAAAAGTAATTTCATGTTAATATTTCGTCGTTTAGTTGTAACTAAATAAGATAATAATTATTTTATACCTTTTAGTGTATTTTATTTGTTGTATTTAATTTTTGAAGTCGGTTTTTATTTTTTTCTTAAAAATTATTTTATTTTTCTCTTTTTAGTGATGTTATTAATAGTGATCATATCATCAGAACTTGACCAAATTAATATGACACCATCCCTAAGACACCCCCTATCGGATAAAAAAAGAACCATCGAAATCGGTTCATAAACAAAGAGGTTAGGTCTAAACAAACCTAATAAAAAAGGTCTAATACCTATGAAAAAAAACGAAAAAAAAATGGGACCAATCGGAAGCTAGACTGGACCCAATGCAAAAAAATTTTTCAAAATCGGTTGAGAATTGGCGGAGATAACATAGGCACAAAAAAAAAAAAAAAAAAAAAAATTCAGTCGAATAGAGAACCTCCTCCTTTTTTGAAGTCGGTTAAAAGGAGAATATCCAGAGACTAAAGGTAACTCTGCAGCCGGGTCTTTGTAGGTTTGAAGGTAGTAGGATTGGAAAAAAATCGAAAAAAGAAAAAAATTGGTACTTTTAATAGTCATAGGGATAGAAATGGAAAATCATTCAATCTGTTTATTTGTTTCTAAAATGTATGTAAAGGAATGTGAAAATATTTCGCGTGAATGATAATTTGCAATATCACTATTCATTTTTTCGTAGTTTATTTATCTAGAATCGGTTTCTCGAAAACAGCTCTAATTCTTTCACGGATTAGGGGAAGGGGTCGACAATTCGATCTGTCAGAGTGACATCTTCGGGTAACTTTAATTTGCAAGTATTTTCTTAATCAAAGAAATTATTCAAAGATGGGTCTACCAATAACAATTTGTAGGTGATAATTTTTCATTTCGTATCTTTGAATGTAGGTGTTTGTACATCAAGCAGAGGGCACTCTCATTGATTTCCTCCAAAAAATTATTATTATTTTTACTTTAATGGCCATAGCGGGTGTAAACCATGGTAAAAATATAAATTAAGTTTTCATCATCATTGAGTATACAGTCCTAAGACTGGTTTGATGCAAGAATCCGTCTCCACTCGACTCTGTCCCCCGTCAGCTGTTTGACCTCTCTAAATGTCTGGCATCCCATAGCCCCAATTATTTGGTTGAAATATTTTGATCTGGGCCTTCCCCTTTTCTTGCCCATCTCCCCCTCCAAGATATCCTTAAGGAATTCCCATGTGCCCCATCATCTGACCTCTTCTCTTCCTCAGACTCTTCCATAAGGTTCTTTTTTCTCCGATTCTTCCAAGAACTTCTTCATTTGTTATTCTATCCATCCATTTGATATTCATCATTCTTCTGAAGCACCACATTTCGAAAGGCTCTAATCTCTTTCTCTCCGCTTTTCCAATTGTCCAGGTTTCACACCCGTACATGGCTATGCTCCATACATATGTCTTCAATAGCAGCTTCCTGTTTGCTAAGCTGATTGAGGAGGAGCATAGTAGTTTTTGTTTTGAATTAAACCCCATTTTTGCTTGGGGAATTCTTGATTTAATTTCGCTTTTATTCCTCCCATCCCTTGTTATTTTACTTCCTAGGTATTAATTAAGTTTTATTTCAATTTTATTTTATTTTGACTGCGATTAAAAACCGACCTTTTTACTTGAATTTAAAATAAAATTAATATATCGCTTTTAAGTGAATCAAAAAATTACCGAGCATCACTCGGTGTTTCAGGTACTTTCTCTTTATTGAAGCGACAATGGTGATCCTACGTATCTTCTATTATTATTATATAAAAATTTTTAAGAAAAAAATAAAACCGACTTCAAAAATTAAGTGCAACAAATATAAAAATACACTAAAAGGTATAAAATAATTATTATCTTATTTAGTTACAACTAAACGACGAAATATTAACACGAAATTACTTTTTAAAGTCGGTGCCAAACAAACTATACCTATAAGCGAGCGTACCCGCCAAACGTACTAAGTAAGATCCGTCGAGTGCGATTCATAAAAGGTATATGTTTGGCACCAACTTCAAAAAGTAATTTCGTGTTAATATTTCGTCGTTTAGTTGTAACTAAATAAGATAATAATTATTTTATACCTTTTAGTGTATTTTTATATTTGTTGCACTTAATTTTTTGAAGTCGGTTTTTATTTTTTCTTAAAAATTTTATTTTTCTCTTTTTAGTGATGTTATTAATAGTGATTATATCATCAGAACTTGACCAAATTAATATGACACCATCCCTAAGACACCCCTTTCGGATAAAAAAAGAACCATCGAAATCGGTTCATAAACAAAGAGGTTAGGTCTAAACAAACCTAAACAAACCTAATAAAAAAGGTCTAATACCTATGAAAAAAAATCGAAAAAAAAATGGGACCAATCGGAAGCTAGACTGGACCCAATGCAAAAAAAATTTTCAAAATCGGTTGACAATTGGCGGAGATATGAGGTAACATAGGCACAAAAAAAAAAAAAAAAAAAATTCAATCGAATAGAGAACCTCCTCCTTTTTTGAAGTCGGTTAAAAAATCATAAAATAATATTTTCAAAATGAAGTTCAATTTAATAAGGCGTAGTTTTAATAATTGTAAATTTTAAAAAATAAGTACCTGAAGCTACCGAGCGATGCACGGTAACCAAATTAAAAGAAAAATACAAATATATATAGTACACCCCCCTGGACCCCCCTTCCAAAACCACGCACCTCGCCCTCACCTCCACCTCCGCTCCGCCCCACCGCACCCCAACCGCCACTCTCGCTCATATATATATATCTAAATTTTTTGAGGATACAAATTCTCTTTTAAATAGGTGTTAGTTTTATTCTTTTTTGACAAAAAACAACAACACATTTTTATCTTTTATTTTTCTTAATTTTATTTCCACCCAGGAACGTTTCGATATTTACAACTATGTCATCATCAGCCTTGGAACAATCTTAAGAAGGGAAAAATTCTCTCCCATCGAAATGTTTTTTTTTTGTCAAAAAAGAATAAAACTAACACCTATTTAGAAGAGAATTTGTATCCTCAAAATATTTATATATACTATATAGATTAGTCCAGATTAATTTGCCGCAACGCTGACGTAATGCCGCCGACAGGGAGCGCCGTCGGCATATTTGCGGCAAATTTGAAATATAATCGTAATTTGGACTCGAATTTTGAAATGGAAAAACTCCAATTAATTTTAAATTAAGAAACATTAAATATATTGATATTTTATTTAAATGTTAACATATAAACATTCTAAATAAAATTTATTATTGAAAAACTGAACAAAATTCATCTGTTTTGATTCCCCAAAGAATCAGACAGATGAGAATTGTAGTAAATTTATATATATATATATATTAAGTTAGTTGCTTAAGGGAGGATCGAATGAGTGGGTGGCTGATAAGAGAGCCAACCGAAAAGCAGTTGACTTCCTCTCTAATAGCGAATAAAATGTTTTAAAAGGGATGGTTCATGGGGTCGTTTTCTTTTCATAATTAGCATTGGCAACCTCTCTCTCTCTCTCGGAGACCCTTAGGACTTCTCTTTCTCTCTCTCTTTCCTTCAAGGGAATTAATCGATTCCTTATCTCTTCACGCTCCTTACTTTGGTTTTTTGATCAACCTGTAACTTTACCCACCCGCGGGGCTGTATTTCCCCCTCATAATTTCACCCCTTGAAAACATCCCTACATAAAAGAAATATCATTTTTATTAATACAGAATTCTTTGATCTTTTTCTTTAGACTAGACTAGTAAAATAATTGTCATTGAGAATTAAACAGATTTTAAAATCTTCAATTTTAATATCTACGTTACTGAATGGAACGACTAATTTACTAGTGGTCTACTAGAGGTGACCGAAACTGATTAGTAAATGTATTAATAAACTGAAAATATTTTTTTTATTATTGTTAGGATAAATAAACTGAATTTGCTTCTTTCCAGTAATTTATTTTGTTTTTCAAATGGTTATTCCAAATATTTCGAGAGCGTTCTCAGCATCTCTTCCTCAGTGGAAACTGTGGGACCACACAATAGGCAAGTCAGTGAGTTGTTATAATTACAGGTGTCAAAAAAGTACTCCCCCACCAATGTGCCGACTCCATCAGTTTGTACAGAACATTGATAAAAAGCTCGATCACACAACACACACATACATATATATACAAATTTAAAATGAGACAACATACGAATATACAATTATTTACATCTCCTTATAATAAAGTCCAATGAAATTTAAAAATCGAAAAATGGTCAAGCATCAGAGCTGGTTTAAATTTAACTAACTAATTACTGTTAATGACCAGTCGAGCGAAGGTCAACGACCACAAAATTGTCTACACTTTCTGGCACGCGCAATTAATTAATAAAAAAAGCATAAATGTTTATTTATTTGTCATTTCAATTAAAATTTTGTATTCCCTCATTAAAAAGCCCGTGTCTACCTTGTAATTTACTGTGTTTTTTAGGCTTTGTTGGATGAAACACGATTCCTTGAAAAAACGTTTTGTTTTATTTTTTTCATAGTCAATTATATTAAAATTTTCAAAATTCTTCAAAGTTTTATTGAAACTCCAAACGTTTCGTGAGAATTTCCTCCTTTGTCAATGGAATTTAATTTCAAAAAAGAAAAAAAAAGGTGTGAGCCCCTCATCCACATAAGCTCACTGGGAAAGTGAAACTTTAATTTTAAAACCCATTAATATTTCATGACAAATAAAATTTATTAAAATTAAAAAAAAAATTAATTATTCTTTTAAACCCACTTATTGTTTATGACAAATAAAATTATTAAAATTAGGAAAATGTAAGTTATTATTTTGGGAAGAATGGGGAAGGAGAGTTGGGAGGAGGGATACCAATCGACTTGATTGGGGAATAATGGAATTGAAATAATTATCGGAAAAGAGGTTTATTTATCTAATTAGATTTTTCCTCTTATTAAAAACAAGGACTAAAGATGAATAAGGACACTCGATGGTGGAGAAGTAATCTCCGGAATCGAAGCAAAAATACAATGTATACATTAATTAATGTAAAATAATTGGTTTAATAAAATTTATAAAAAAAAGTTATTATTTTAAAATCAAGGCTTGTCTTTAAAGAATTCAAAGACAAAATTGATACAGGTATCGAAATCCAAGGTCAAAAGATCGCTATGTTAAGATTTGCCGATGACATTGCCCTTCTAGGAAGCAATAAAAAAGAATTAGAGGACGCCTTGAATGGAATTAACCAAATCCTAATAGAAGAAATCAAAATGAAAATAAACAAGAATAAAACCAAGGTCCTAGTATGTACAAAAAAAGAACAAACGAGACAGGAATGCATCAAAATTAACCAAGAAAACCTAGAAGGAGTTAAGGAATTCCGCTACCTAGGAAGTAAAATAACATGGGATGGGAGGAGCAAAACGAAATTAAATCAAGAATTGCCCAAGCAAAAATGGGGTTTAATTCAAAACAAAAACTACTATGTTCCTCCTCAATCAGCTTAGAAAACAGGAAGTTGCTATTGAAGACATATGTATGGAGCATAGCCATGTACGGGTGTGAAACCTGGACAATTGGAAAAGCGGAGAGAAAGAGATTAGAGGCTTTCGAAATGTGGTGCTACAGAAGAATGATGAATATCAAATGGATGGATAAAATTACAAATGAAGAAGTTCTTGGAAGAATCGGAGAAAGAAGAACCTTGTGGAAGAGTCTGAAGAAGAGAAGAGGGGGGACCTCGGATGGGGGAGGTGGGAAAGAAAAGGGGAAAGGTAAGACCCAGATTAGAATATTTCAACCAAATAATTGGGGATATGGGATGCCAGACATTTAGAGAGGTCAAACAGCTGGCGGGGGACAGAGTCGAGTGGAGACGGATTGTTTCATCAAACCAATCTTAGGACTGTATACTCAATGATGATGATGAAGTTATTATTTTAAAATCAAGGCTTGTCTTTTATTTCCCCTCAATTAGGTCATTTCCCCTTTATTGTAACAACAAAATTCAAACGTCGCTAAAAAATTGCTTTATACTAGTACCTAATAAATTGATGTTTTTATATTATATTAGTACAAATGTTTGTTTATTCCGCATGATTATTATAATTTGGGCTTGCGAATGAAAACGTTGAAGAAGCGCTGGCTGGCCTAGAGCAGAGAGCTTCCCTATAGACAAATTAAAAATTGGATCTAATCGAGTAATAGTATTTAGTAATATTGCTAATACTAGAGTAGGTAGGTAGGTAATATTAAAAGTGAATGGGTGTTGCCGTCCGTGGAAGGGAATCGATCCTAAAGCCTATTCTAGAGATAACAACAACAGATGCGTTTATTAAATTAGCTTGCCTTGGAATATCGAGAGAGTTTCTCGCCGAGGACTCTGTTTGTCCTTTTGACAGTTGTCCGTCTGGATGTCCGTTGTTTTAAATAGGTTTTCCCTCCCGGGACGATGGTGACATGCTCCTGGGGTCACAGTTCAATCAAGGACACTTGTACTTTGCCAGCCGACCCCCCCCCCCCGGCATCGATGAGCATTTTCCTATATTTGTTTCACCCCTTCAAATAGACACCCCCCAACATATATATATACCTGTAATCCAGACTTTTTGGCAAACGGTCAAATTTTATTAGCCTAAAAATTATTAGATCAGATTTTCATATTTCTGACAAAATGTACAATAAAAAAATTGTAGTAAAAATTAAAAAGTACTTACTTTTGAGGTCGCAAACTTAGATTTGGCATACCCACACCATACAAAACGATCCTAAAAAATATCTTTTCCCGCAATTAATGTAAACTGAACCACTTTTTGGATCCTCTATTTACTGGGTAATTACGAATGGTGATGGTATCTTACAGAAAATTATATATAGTACATATTTATAGGTAAAGATAAGAGTAAATAAATATTTTATTTAATATGGATTTACTATGAGTTAAGGATACTGGGTCACTTATTTCACATTAAAATTAAAAAATTAAAAGATATAAAAAAAATTTTCTTTTTCAATATATATATTTCGGGCTATCAACCCATCTTCAGGAAATACAGAAAGTAACTAATTTAACTTATTGAATAACAGGCTATATATGTGTTTATTGAACAGAGAGACAGAATTTATAAAATTATTTTAAAAGGACGCTTTCTCTTAAGCTATTGTTAAGAAAGAATATCAGGTTGACCTTTATTTACATAGGATTGTTTGGGTGAAAGGCAAGTTTGTAAGGTCATTGACTTATGTCTCTGGGTTGGGGATGATTTTTTCATTTGGATATTAAAAGATCAACTATTATATTTGGTTTTACATCTAGTTGATTGTTGATAACATTTTCATCATTCGACAAGGCATATTTTATTTCCGTGGATTCAAGAAGGTCCAATCTTAATCCTTTTCTTTCGAAATGAATAGGGGAGGGGTTAGAAGGTGAAGGTACATGGTCTAAAGCATATGATGATTAGCAAATGCGGAAGTGGAATCTGGATTTATGGGCTGGTTTCTTATTAATTGTCTGTGGGAAGCTAAGTGTTCTTTATGCCGTTTTTTTAAAAGATCGTCCAGTTTGGCCAATATAAATTGCCTCGCAATCGTTGCAATTTAATTTGTATACACCAGATCTATTTATTTTATCAATTTTGTCGAGTTTATTATTTATTAATTGGGAGGATAAATTATTATAATTAATATCATATTTATAAGGGTTATTGTCTTTACCAACACTAAGGTATTCTAATACATTATATTGGTACTGAAATGTTGAACAATAGGCGTTAAGAACCATTTTTAGACAAAAAGTTTCAATTTTTTTAAAAATAGGAAAAAGTGGTATATTTGACAGGCGATAGTACCGGTTGTACTTAATATAATAAGATCAAATTGTTATTATTTTACGCGTAATTTAAAAAGCTTTAATTTATCTAATGAATATCTTTTTCATTTGATAAGCCGTTTTAGAGTTATTTAAGAAAAACTGAAAAAATTTTCTCATTTTGAGGCTCGTAGATAAATTTCCACAGCACAGATTTGGGGGGAAAAACTTAGGGTAGTAATATTGGAATACCAATAAAGGTATTCCAGCAATAAAATGTTTATCGGGAATTATTTCCTGTTTATGCCATTTTTTCACGTAATTTGCCTAGACTAATATAGATTTTGGTGATCAAGAATTTTTTTTCAGTTATTGGTTATGGGGGAAAAAAAATTAAACTTGAGACAAAAGTGTAGTTTTAAATTAGAAGAAATCTTAATTGAAAATATAAGGTATAAATCAATGAGGTTGTTCTCTATTCTACGAATTTTTCTAAAGGTTTAGGAGGTTTTGGGTCTTTTAGGTTGACATTTCGATCTGTCACCGTCTCATCTTCGGCTAAGTTGTTTTTGATGGGTTTTTTGTTAATTGAAAAAATTATTCACAGTTGGTTGTTTGAAGAAAAATTTAGAATTATATTTTTATTAATAATTAATTGTTTATTTTTATTTTGAATTCCACTAATTGATCATTACAAATATTATTATATATATATTAAAATTTAAGGCAATTTAATTAAAGATTGAGGATCTAATTAAAACCAATCGACTTGATTGGGGAATAATGGAATTGAAATAATTATCGGAAAAAGAGGTTTTATCAAATGAATTTTCTCTTATTTAAAAACAAAGATAAAAGGCTATTAGGACACTCGATAGTGGAAAGTAATCTAAGGTCGAAGCAAAAATACAATGTATACATTAATTAATGTAAAATAATTGGTTTTAATAAAATTAAAAAAATCTAATTAGATTTTTCCTCTTATTAAAAACAAGGACTAAAGATGAATAAGGACACTCGATGGTGGAGAAGTAATCTCCGGAATCGAAGCAAAAATACAATGTATACATTAATTAATGTAAAATAATTGGTTTAATAAAATTAAAAAAAAATAAATTAATTAAAGGATTGGTGGGATGATTGGAAGGGATTAATGGAAATATGGAATTGGAATAATTATCGGAAATGAGGTTTTTTATTTAATTAGTTTTTTCCTCTTATTAAAAACAAGGACTAAAAAGATGATCAAGGACAGTCGATGGTGGAGAAGTAATCTCCGGAGTCGAAGCTCAAATACAATGTATTCATTAATTCATGTAAAATAATTGGTTTAATAAAATTTAATTAAAGGTATTTTTCTATAAAATAATTTAATAGAATATAAATTTCATTCTCCTAAATAATCCGATAATTCGAAGGATCGTGCCTCATTCTTCAGGATTTAAAAGAGTCAACGAAAGAACCTCGGTTTATATTATTATTATTTTTAATTGCAATTACATTCAAAACTTTGTGGCCAGTGATACGTCTTGATGATGGCCATATCAGGTCAAAACGTTGGTAAAATATAAATTAAGTTTTATTTCAATTTTATTTTATTTTAGTTGCGATTAAAAATCGACCTTTTTACCTGAATTTAAAATTAAAAATAATAATATATCGAAAAGAGAAACAAAGAGGCTGTCCTTTGCTTGATGCAGAAATAAACATGCACACACATATATATCGAGATGATATATCTCGTATATATACCGCCTCCGTGGACTAATGGTCAGAGTAACTGACTGGCAAAACCGGAGGTCCAGGGTTCGATTCCCGGCTATGCTCAGCAGAAATTTTTCTCGTAAGTATAGGGTCTGCGAACTGGAGTTCACTCAGCCTCGTGAGGATAAATGAGTAGCTGCTTGATTGAGAGAAGTAGCGAATCTCGGTTAAGAAAACTGAAACGAAGGTTGTAGATGTTTGTTGAGCTAACCACTTGACCCCTCGGTACTGTTTCCAATTAGGACAGCAACCAATTCAGTAGGCCAGAGACCCATGAAGAGCCAGAGATTTATTTATTTTTATTTATATCTGTATATATATTATTTATTTGTTTGAGACTATAGTTTCGAAGACTTGGTCTTCATCATCAGTCTTTCTTCAATTATAAATGTTTTTCATGGAGTCAATATCATATGGATATTGAAAACTTGGTGTTCCTTCGTCACTGCTGGTCGGCTAGGAACCAATAAAGACATTCTATTCGGTTCACATTCAAATATAACAATATGTTTCCCTTTCTCCTTTCTCCTTAGAAAGGCTGACAAAAGAAGGGTTTTTCTTTTTCTTTTATCTTTTGTTAGCAAACATCTTAAGCAGATTACTATTGGATAACTCTATTTGATTGTTCAAACAGAGTTTTGAATTTCTATTGAATGATTTCAAAATTTCTAAAGATTCGATTGCGCTAATTAATTTTGGGTTCTTTTCTCCTTTTATTAATCTAATACCTTCTGGGAAGGAGTGATTGTTTGAATTTAAATGTTCTGCAAAAGAATTTTCGCACTTTTTATTTTTATAATCTCTTATGTGTTCATTTAGTCGAATTTTCAGATTTCTCTCTGTCTTCCCTACATATATTGCTTCGCAATCTTTGCATTTCAAACTATAAACCCCTTCTTTTTCTATAATTGGTAGTTTGTCTTTTTTATTTGAACCTAAATCTTTTCCTAGAGTAATTGGAGTTTTGAATACTGTTTTGAACCCTAATTTTTTCATTTTTTGTTTTAATTTTTTCCGAAATTTGTCCATAATATGGAGAGCTATTCTAGGATTTTCTTTTTCTTTTTCATTCTTTTGTGAATATATTGATTCCAGGGTCAATTTTGCAATTTTTTTATATAACATTTGGTCTATAAGGCTTGCTTCGTACCCATTCTTTACCGCGATTTCTTTAATGTCAGCCTTTCTAAGGAGAAAGGAGTTATATTTGTATGTGAACCGAATGGAATGTCTTTTTTAGTTCCTAGCCGACCAGCAGTGACGAAAGAACACCAAGTTTTCAATATCCATATGATATTGACTCCATGAAAAACATTTATAATTGAAGAAAGACTGATGATGAAGACCAAGTCTTCGAAACTATAGTCTCAAACAAATAAATAATATATATACAGATATATCATCTCGATATATATGTGTGTGTATGTTTATTTGCATCAAGCAGAGGACAACCTCTTTGTTTCTCTTTTGTGAATCAACAACTCTGCTACTCTCGGCAAAACAAAAACTTTTCAATAATATATCGCTTTTAACTGAATCAAAAAACTACCGAGCAGATTACTTTTTCTCTCTCAATATTAATAGCAGAGCCCCTAGGAGAACAAGTTCTGAGCTTCATGCTTTCCAATAGAGGTATTTCTGTTGCCTATACATCAGGCAAGACCCAAAAAAGAGTGCTAGCAAGGTCAGAAGGAGGAATATCTTTTCGCGAAGCATCTCGCTCGATTTTGAATGCTTTGTAGCTTCATAATGGCTGAAAATTATTTCCTCATTACAAGTCCATAAGCTTAATTAACTAAATGACAAATATTCACATTTCTATTGCTCATACTGTCGATGTTAGTACAAGCCTAAGATAGGGTATTATTGCCATTCACTCTCTCATATAAAACCTAGAATACTTCCGATAATCTAGAACAGGGGTTCCCAACCGGTGGTACCCGGGAACGTTTCAGGTGGTATGCGTGAGTGATGTGAGCAACATTAATAGCTTCTATACGCATGAGCAGTGAGCACGCATACATTACTCATTTTTTTTAATTTAATTTTAATTCAAAAAGCCTTTAGAAAGCCTTTTAGAAGAGTAAATATTATACGTTTATTAAAATATTTAGGTCTGGTGGTACGCCAAAATTTCTCAAAAAGTCAAGTGGTACGCAGGTGCAAAAAAGTTGGAAACCCCTGATCTAGAATGCTAAAATTGGTAAACAAGTTTAGAATATTAATAAAGGAAAAAAAATATGTGTGAGCCTCATCCACATAAGGTCATGAGGGAAGGAAAACTTTAGCCGTATTGAAATAATTTTTTTTTTTTTTTTTTTTAATTTTATTAAACCAATTATTTTACATTAATTAATGTATACCTTGTATTTTAGCTTCGATTCCGGAGATTACTTCTCCACCATCGAGTGTCCTTATTCATCTTTAGTCCTTGTTTTTAATAAGAGGAAAAATCTAATTAGATAAAAAAACCTCTTTTCCGATAATTATTTTAATTCCATTATTCCCCAATCAAGTCGATTGGTTTCTCCATCCCTTCTCTCCCTTTCTCCCTCTATTCATTGAAATAATTTAAATTTCATAATTTTAATAAATTTTATTTGTCATGAAATATTAGTGGGTTTTAAATAATTTTTTTTTTTTTTTTTATAAATTTTATTAAACCAATTATTTTACATTAATTAATGTATACATTGTATCTTTTGCTTCGATTCCGGAGATAACTTCTCCACCATCGAGTGTCCTTGATTCATCTTTAGTCCTTGTTTTTAATAAGAGGAAAAATCTAATTAGATAAAAAAACCTCTTTTCCGATAATTATTTAAATTCCATTATTCCCCAATCAAATCGATTGGTATCTCTTCCCTTCTCCTCTTTCTCCCTGTTCATAATAATTTAAATTTCATAATTTTAATAAATTTTATTTGTCATGAAATATTAGTGGGTTTTAAAATAAAAATTTAAATTACCTAATTTTAATAAATTTTATTTGTCATAAAATATTTGTGGGTTTTTAAAAAATTATTTCCCCTCTATTTAGTCATTTCTCCATTATTGTAACAAAAAAATCAAACAGATACTTCGATAAAGAAGTTTCACTTCAAAAAAAAAAAAAAAAAACTAAGCTTTCTAATATTTAACCTCTAAAATGAAGAGATGAAGTTTGTAGGGTAAATTCAAATTTAGTAAATATGCAATGACCCTAGAATGCTGAAATTTGATATGCTTGGGTGCATTTATAAAGTCCTAAAGGAGCTCACAATAGTGTTATTATTTTCAATTTCTAAAATAAAGGGACTAAATTTATAGTGTAAATTCACATCCAGTAAAAGTACAAGGATTATAAGATTAAAAATTTGATAATTTAGTAGAGAATTAAACCAATTATTTTAAATGAATTAATGTATACATTGTATTTGAGCTTCGACTCCGGAGATTACTTCTCCACCATCGACTGTCCTTGATCATCTTTTTAGTCCTTGTTTTTAATAAGAGGAAAAAACTAATTAAATAAAAAAAACTCTTTTCCGATAATTATTCCAATTCAATTATTATTCTCGCCTCCTTTATAATTTATTAAACCAATTATTTTACATGAATTAATGTATACATTGTATTTGAGCTTCGACTCCGGAGATTACTTCTCCACCATCGACTGTCCTTGATCATCCTTTTAGTCCTTGTTTTTAATAAGAGGAAAAAACTAATTAAATAAAAAAACTCTTTTCCGATAATTATTCCAATTCAATTATTATTCTCGCCTCCTTTATAATTTATTAAACCAATTATTTTACATGAATTAATGTATACATTGTATTTGAGCTTCGACTCCGGAGATTACTTCTCCACCATCGACTGTCCTTGATCATCTTTTTAGTCCTTGTTTTTAATAAGAGGAAAAAACTAATTAAATAAAAAAAACTCTTTTCCGATAATTATTCCAATTCAATTATTATTCTCGCCTCCTTTATAATTTATTAAACCAATTATTTTACATGAATTAATGTATACATTGTATTTGAGCTTCGACTACGGAGATTACTTCTGCCATCGACTGTCCTTGATCATCTTTTTAGTCCTTGTTTTTAATAAGAGGAAAAAACTAATTAAATAAAAAAACTCTTTTCCGATAATTATTCCAATTCAATGTCATTCTCGCCTCCTTTATAAATTTATTAAACCAATTATTTTACATGAATTAATGTATACATTCTATTTGAGCTTCGACTCCGGAGATTACTTCTCCACCATCGACTGTCCTTGATCATCTTTTTGAGTCCTTGTTTTTAATAAGAGGGAAAAAACTAATTAAATAAAAAAACTCTTTTCCGATAATTATTCCAATTCAATTATTATTCTCGCCTCCTTTATAATTTATTAAACCAATTATTTTACATGAATTAATGTATACATTGTATTTGAGCTTCGACTCCGGAGATTACTTCTCCACCATCGACTGTCCTTGATCATCTTTTTAGTCCTTGTTTTTAATAAGAGGAAAAAACTAATTAAATAAAAAAACTCTTTTCCGATAATTATTCCAATTCAATTATTATTCATCGCCTCCTTTATAATTTATAAAACCAATTATTTTACATGAATTAATGTATACATTGTATTTGAGCTTCGACTCCGGAGATTACTTCTCCACCATCGACTGTCCTTGATCATCTTTTTAGTCCTTGTTTTTAATAAGAGGAAAAAACTAATTAAATAAAAAAAAACTCTTTTCCGATAATATTTATTTCCAATCTTTTCCATTCCTCCATATTCATTTAGTAGAGAAAAACTCCAAGTTCGATTAATTAACCCCATACACTGAAAAAAGTAGTGAGATTTAATGTTCTTCTAAATTAACTTCACCAATCGTATTTGATTTGAGAATAAATTTCTATCTCTGATGACTATTAATAGTAGACTACTAAAAATAGTTAACAATAATAATTTTGTTAATCCTTTGATAGTTGATTTGATTATAGAGTGAGTGAGAGTGAAAAAAACACACTAATGACTCTGGGTATATCAACAGGTGTTTAATTTTTAAAATTGAATTTTATCTCTTTAAAAATATACCCACTTATGTAAATATATTAAAAATGAAAAAAATGTATAAATCAAGTGTTTTGAACTGTTGAATGAATTAAATAAATCTTTGTACAAATTCAAAGCTCAAATTGAGAGTACATGTTTCGTGGATTTTATCGATTATGAAACCATTCCCGCCAAAATATGGCATTTTTTTATAATTTCAAACCTTTCAAATTTGTTCAAAAATGCAATTTTTTCTATAATAAAATTTATGATATGTGCACTTGTTTTCAATTTCACTTTATTAATTAATCACTTTATTTATTTTAAAACGCACTAATAGCTTAATACAAATAATTGTTTCTATTTGAAAATTAAGAAATTGAATTTATATATTGGATCGGATTGGAGGAGAGGGTAATTAAAACCAATCGACTTGATTGGGGAATAATGGAATTGAAATAATTATGGGAAAAGAGGTTTTTTTATCTAATTAGATTTTTCCTATTATTAAAAACAAGGACTAAAGATGAATAAGGACACTCTATGGTGGAGAAGTAATCTCCGGAATCGAAGCAAAAATACAATGTATACATTAATTAATGTAAAATAATTGGTTTATAAAATTTATAAAAATAAAAAAAATTGAAATTATGGATGATTAGATGGATCGGAGGGAGAGGTAATTGAAAACCAATCGACTTGATTGGGGAATAATGGAATTGAAATAATTATCGGAAAAGAGGTTTTTTTATCTAATTAGATTTTTCCTCTTATTAAAAACAAGGACTAAAGATGAATAAGGACACTCGATGGTGGAGCAATAATCTCCGGAATGAATAAGGACACTGATGGTGGAGAAATAATCTCCGAATTAAGGCAAAAATACAATGTATACATTAATTAATGTAAAATAATTGGTTTAATAAAATTTATATATAATTGAAATTATGAGAGAAATTGGAATAATTATCGGAAAAAAAAAGGTTTTTTTTATTTAATTAGTTTTTTCCTCTTATTAAAAACAAGGACTAAAAAGATGATCAAGGACAGTCGATGGTGGGGAAGTAATCTCCGAAGTCGAAGCTCAAATACAATGTATACATTAATTCATTTAAAATAATTGGTTCAAATTGAAATTATGAGAATTGATTAAATGAGGGGAATCCTAGGATTGACCTAGGATATATCGGAGATCCTGAAAGGATCAAGATGGCAAGAAGGTTCTAACCAACTCACTCGACTCCCTGCCTCACCGAAGAACCGTTTCTGCCCTTCCCTGTACTACAGATACTATCACGGTGTCTGTTCAGTCAAGCTGAAATCCCCCCTAAAGCCCTCTTTAAGAGAAACCCGCGGTTTTCAAACGCTCAGCACCCCTTCGCTGTCAAATTGGATAAAAATCGAAGCGCTTACGCCAACTCTTTTATTCCTATGACCTCCAGAGACTGGAACTCGCTCCCAGCCACCGTCTTTCCCGCGACTTATAACCTTCAGCTGTTTAAGACCCGTATCCACAGACACTTTCGACCCCTACCCAGCCCATAAAAACCCTTCTTCTTCTTCTTTTCACGATGGAGAGGCCAACTCAGGCCTTTAGGGGATGCACCTTTTTTATGTAACTCCTTCTGTCATCATTTTCATTAAAAAAAAATAATAATAAAAAGTGCAGCTGATGGACATTGATTGCTGTGTGAAGCATATGGGGTACATACTCCATCAATAAAAACATGCGAGTACTGGTTTAAAAGTGGCAATTTTGACACCAGCGACAAAGATGCAAAGGGAGGCCAATACTAGTAAAGTTTGAAGACGCTGAGTTGGAGGCGTTATTGGATCAAGATTCATGCCAAACTCAAGAGGAGCTCACTGAAACCTTGGAAGTTAATATAAATGGAAACGTAATATAAATATTAAATTAGGTTGGAGTTGGTGGTGTTTCACAAGGAGAAAAATTAAAATACAAAGATTTTTTAGTTTACTCTATATATTTCGAGCTCTTAACTCATCGTCAGGAGAACATTGACTAAAGATAACATGAAATAATGAACAGAATTTATTTTTATTTTAATATGATGGACAGTTATTTATGATATAGTGTAAATATGAAAGAATTATCAGAAGGATGGGATGGCTTTAGAGCCGAAAGAACAGATGTAGGGGGACAAAGGGCTGAAATTGTCCCCCTACATCTCGTTCTTTCGGCTCTAAAGCCATCCCATCCTTCTGATAATTCTTTCATATTCCCAGGTAACACACAATATCCTCAGAATATTCTAAGAAGATTTAAATGTCCTTAGAATATCCTTAGAATATTCTGAGATATAGATATAGATAGATTCTAATTATTAGCCACAACATCTGGCGCTTTTTTTGGACGGCTGATGAGTAGTTTCATGATCATTTGTTGTTTTCTCTTTTGTAAAGGGCTGCCCCCCTCTGCGTGACGAATTAAATCATTCATTGAAATCGGAATACCGAAAGTGGACATTTACCTGAAAGATTTTTCGTTTTTTTTTTCTTTTTTGATTTTCTCAAAAACGGCTCCAACGATTTTTTTTAAAATCTTTCATGTAAATGTCCACTTTCGATTTCAACCAAAATCTTGATGTACTCCTTCTAGCCTATATCAAGGTTAAGTTTCGAATTTCGTACCTCTGAGACTTATGGTTGTGAAACGCAGGGGGGTACATACATACGTACATACGCACTGACCAATGGATTTTGGACCCCTTTTTGGCCTCTGGAGACCACAATTTCCGGTTTTATGTCCTAAATCCGGTTTCTCACTATTAAGGGCATCGATTCCTTCCACCTAGAAGTTACAAAATTAAATTAACTTTTTTCATCTCTGAGATACAAGCTCTCAAAGAGTCAGGACCCAGACTGGCCATCGCAATACTCTCCCATTATATTCTATGGAATATAAATGTGAAAGTAAAAAAAGTGATCGCAGAGATCAGCCAGTCAGTCAAATCCTTCATTTCTTAATATGTTTTATTTTATTTTTTTTGACGGAAGCAATGTTCTGTCATATCTGCTCACTCTTTCGCTCTCTCTGTATGTGTTCTGTTGCTGTTCCTGTTCTATAGAGACCTGCAGGGGCCAAAGAGAGAGCGAGACAGAGAGCGGGATTCCCTCGGGAACTGAACTAATCAGAGTTTTGGCGCAGAGTTTTCACAGGGAGTCCCTCGGGATAGCTGGGGCGCGGCGCCGGGCGGGTGGGGGCGGGATAGGGTCCCAAGGGACGCGGCCCCGAGCCCAGAGCCCAGACCTGCCGCCAGCCAAATATAATGTTAGATATATATATATATATATTACAAAGTTGAACTCCCCCTACAATCCTCTCCTCTATACCGCCTATATATATATATATTCGCCTATGTCATTAATTAATGGCCATAGATAGCTAAAACATCTCTATTTGTTTGCTGAAAAATTATCGATTTTATTTAAATTGTGAAACTTTTTACTTTATATATGTTACGCTTAATTTGTGAAATAGGCAACATATTAGCCGAGTTTATGAATTAAACAAATCACTTGCCGTTTTTAACCGACTTTAAAAAAGGAGAAGGTCTATCTATTCGACGGATTTTATTTGTGTCTATGTTACCTCATATCTCCGCTAATTGTGAGCCGATTTTGAAAAAAAATTTATATTGGGTTCAGTCCCGTAATAAAACCCAAATGCAACTTTTTTGATTGGTTGAATTATAGTCATTATATAGTTTTAATTAGGTTGAATTACGGTTTCAAAACGGTAGTTATGTCTCGTTTTTTTCCCGTTTTGCAACTGTGTTGTATTATCGTTAAATTATAGTCGCAAAGATTATAAAGCAACCGTTACAAAAAGGTTGTCGCCAACATTTTTGTCACCGATTTGCAACTATTTATTTATAATTTTATATTTCTTTGATTTGATTAATATAATGAATAATTACACAATTCTTTAATAAAGTACAATAATCAACAATATATATTTTAACAGAACTAGAGATAATCAAAGAAATAGCTATAAATAATGGTTATGAAAGCAATTTAATAGATCAAATATTAAAAGGTAAAATTCAAAAATCAAATTTAAATTTAATCTATTCACAAAATTCCCAAATTAAAGATCTGCCAAAACTAATATTACCATATTATGGTAAGATGTCCGAAAAAATAAAGCATAAATTAAAATCTTTAGGGTACGCGACAATCTTTAGATCACCATATACATTAGGAAGTGAATTAAGTCAAATTAAAGATAAAATTCCGGAAAATGAAAAATCCGGTGTATATAAATTGACATGCCAAGATTGCAATGCAACTTATATAGGAAAAACGGAAAGAAATTTATCCATTAGGATCAATGAACACAAGAGAGCCTACAAATTAAAATATGAAAATTATGCATTTGCAGGGCATTTAAATGCTAACAATCATAGTTTTCCAGATCAATCCAAAATTAAATTGATCAAAGAAGTCAATGACCCCTTAATTCTTTCTTTAAAAGAATCCATTGAAATTTTAAAATCCTTGGAAAAAAGCCCAATTGAATCTTTAAATGAAAAACTAGAAATTATCAATGACCCTTTTTTAAAAACATTCCATTCATTCAGGTAAAACTCTTTAGAAAATGCCTAAACAAAAGAGTAACCCAGATATTGCTCCAGGTATATTCTAAACTCCCAAGAGGAAACATGAAGAAAAAGACATTATATATTTTTCAAAATTTTCTATGTATAAATCTTAATTTGTAACTAATTTGAAATATTTGTGATAGACTGATGATGAAGGCAATGCCTTCGAAACTATAGTCTCTAGAAATAATTAAAAATTATTTTATTTAAAAAACAGAAGACTCTCTCATTTTATTTTATTTTTAACCTAAAACAATATATATATATATATATATATATATATATATATATATAATAAATCAAATCAAAGAAATATAAAATTATAAATAAATAGTTGCAAATCGGTGACAAAAATGTTGGCGACAACCTTTTTGTAACGGCTGCTTTATAATCCTTGCCACTATAATTTAACGATAATATAACAAAGTTGCAAAACGGAAAAAACGAGACTTAACTACCGTTTTGAAACCGTAATTCAATCTAATTAAAACTATATAATGGACTATAATTCAACCTAATTAAAACTATATAATGACTATATTTCAACCAATCAAAAAAGTTGAATTTGGGTTTTATTTTGGTCTCTGTGCTATACGGGGGGGTCTAGCTTCCGATTGGTCCCGTTTTTTTCATTGGTATTAGACCTTTTTTGTTAGGTTTGTTCAGGCCTAACTTCTTTGTTTATGAACCAATTTCGATGATTCTTTTTTTATTGGAAAGGGGTGTCTTAGGGATGGAGCCCTATTAATTTGGTCAAGTTCGGATGATATGATCAACGACGGAATAACGTAAATCTTCAATTCTTATGAGCAAATAATCGAAATTATGATAAATAAAATCTTTTATAAAAAAAAATCACTAACAAGAGAAAAATAAAAATAATTTTTATAAAAAAAAACCGACTTCAAAAAACTTAAATGCAACAAATAAAATAATAATACCTAACTTGAAAATAAAATACACTAAAAGGTATAAAATAATTATTATCTTATTTAGTTACAACTAAACGACGAAATATTAACATGAAATTACTTTTTGAAGTCGGTGCCAAACATATACATTTTATGAATCGCATCGGATCTTACTTAGTACGTTTGGCGGGTACGCTCGCCGTTAAGTCAAACTTAAGTTATAGACTCCTAGAGTCCATAAAAGTTTAGCATCCCCTCCCGCCTTTATTTTACGTCCTACAATAAAAAGTCATTTATCAAAAAGATGGACTATTATGGTGGCATTAACGTGGGAGTATTCATTTCTAAACTTATATTGGAAAATTTTTGAGAAAATTCCATTTTTATACCGACTTCAAAAAGGAGGAGGTTCTCTATTCGATTGAATTTTTTTTTTTTTTTTTTTTTGTGCCTATGTTACCTCATATCTCCGCCAATTGTCAACCGATTTTGAAAATTTTTTTTGCATTGGGTCCAGTCTAGCTTCCGATTGGTCCCATTTTTTTTTCGATTTTTTTTCATAGGTATTAGACATTTTTTATTAGGTTTGTTTAGGTTTGTTTAGACCTAACCTCTTTGTTTATGAACCGATTTCGATGGTTCTTTTTTTATCCGTAGGAGGTGTCTTAGGGATGGTGTCATATTAATTTGGTCAAGTTCTGATGATATAATCACTATTAATAACATCACTAAAAGAGAAAAATAAAAATTTTTAAGAAAAAAATAAAAACCGACTTCAAAAAATTAAGTGCAACAAATATAAAAATACACTAAAAGGTATATAATAATTATTATCTTATTTAGTTACAACTAAACGACGAAATATTAACACGAAATTACTTTTTAAAGTCGGTGCCAAACAAACTATACCTATAAGCGAGCGTACCCGCCAAACGTACTAAGTAAGATCCGTCGAGTGCGATTCATAAAAGGTATATGTTTGGCACCGACTTCAAAAAGTAATTTCGTGTTAACATTTCGTCGTTTAGTTGTAACTAGATAAGATAATAATTATTTTATACCTTTTAGTGTATTTTTATATTTGTTGCACTTAATTTTTTGAAGTCGGTTTTTATTTTTTTCTTAAAAATTTTTATTTATACGATCGAAGCTATTTAGTCACCTAGCGGTGGACGTATGAATTTTTTTTGTATTTTTTTTTCTAAACAGAATGTAAAAAAACAAAAATACCAAAACATTTTTTTAAATTTGGAACATTTTTGAATAAATTATGAGCGAAAAACCGAAATTCGATATCTTTTAAACCGATGATCAATAAAATTTCAAAATTTACCAGGAAGAGTTTTTTTTTGATGGATACTAAAAAATGTCAAACCGTCCGATTTGGCGTGGAATACCCCATTTACCTATTCGAGATAAAAACTCAAAACATTTATTATTATTGTTTTATTTTTTGTGAAACCTACCTTGAAATTTCACTTATATTTATTTTATTATTTTACTTTAACATAAATAATTAGTTTATCACTAAATTAATTAATTGTAAAGAATTCTTAGAATTGCTTAAATGCATTTCCGATTTAGCCCCCCCCCCCATGAAAATTTTCTAGCTACGCCACTGCCCACCAGGTGCCCGAATAATAACCAGCATTCTTGTGTTCAATGAACCAATTAATCGGACAATGAATTTATGTGGAATTTTGCGTTATTCCTTTTACAATGCACATCTCAACTTCGCAATCGCTTGTCTCTGGCTCGAACTTATAGTTTTTGCTCTCCTAAAGATGTTCTATATAGTTGAAGTTCTATTTAGCTGAAGTTGCTGGACAGTCCATTGTTCGAATACCAATTAGAGATGGTGCGTATTTACGTTACCAGGTTTTGATACCAGGTATTTCCTTGCAAGTATACCAACCAGGTACCTACCCGATATACTTGCAAGACTTGAAAGTATTTTTCCATTAAAGTATTCTGACCAAAAAAACGATGGAAAGAGAGTTATGACCCTGATGACTGATTGTAATATGTTGGAGAAACAGGTGTTCACACCTATATAGAAGAATAAGAATAAGAATGCAAGAAGGGGTGCACCAGTAAAGATGCAGCTCCTATGTATCTCGAGAGACCCTTGCATTACCGAAGAGAATGGAAAGTTGATAAGTGAGAGGGTGGAGATGTAGGTGTTTATGCACTCGGGTTTTGAAGATTATAAGTGCTGGGAAAGATGGAGGCTGGGAGAGAGTTCCAGTTCCTTGAAGTCATGGGGATATACGTATTGGCGAATAAAGTGGTCCGGCACTTTTCTAATTTGACCGCGAAAGAGTGTTGGGAGTCGGCAAAACGCGTGCGGGGGGACTATTGATTTTATCTCATCAGAGCACCTGCCGTGATAGTATCTATAGAAAAGGGAAAGGGCAGAGACATTTCTTCGATGAGCTAGCGAAATATGTATAGACAAGCATCTGATCTTTTATTTATGTGAAACCTACCTAATATTTTATGTTTTAAACTCTGCTACTCTCGGCAAAATAAAAACTTTAAAAACAATTAATTTTAGAATTAAACATTCTGATATGTTAATCAGAAAATTTTTATTTTTCATTTTGTATAGGTTTTAATTCAACTTAGGACCGGTTGTATGTCGCAAAGTAAATGCTTTTTATAACTAACCAAGGATAGATGGTAACTGGAGGAACTGGGATGGCTAATCAGATGACAGGAACTTTCAGTGCCTGTCATCTGATTGGCCATCCCAGTTCCTCCAGTTACCATCTACCCTTGTTTAGTTGTAAGAAGCATTTACTTTGCGACATACAACCGGCCCTTACTATACCATAGTTTGTGTGTCATTAAGGGCCGGTTGTATGTCGCAAAGTAAATGCTTTTTAACACTAACACAAGGTAGATGGTAAATGGAGGGACTGGAATGCCAGGCAGTGAAAGTTCCTGTCATCTGATTGGCCATCCCAGTCCCTCCATTTACCACAGTGATTCTCAACCTGGGCGATATCGCCCCTAAGGGGCGATCGAAAACTTACAGTGGGCGATTATTTGACTATACGCTTTTGGGGGGGGCGATAGTCATTTTGCGTGGGCGAAAGATGTAGAAAATATTCATATTCCTGATTGGGTTATTAATCCATTTAGTGCTGATCCTACTAATGCTCCTTCGCACATTCAAGAAATATTAATAGATTTGCAGGCAAATGTAGAAGCGAAACATTCATTTGAACATGGTACTTTAGAAGAATTTTGGATAAAAATTAGCAGTACTAACTATGGATAGAAATAAGACTATTAATCATGGCATTTCCAACGTCATACCTAGTGGAAAAGGGTTTTAGTGCGGTTTCTCAAATGCTGACTAAGCAAAGAAATCGCCTCAACATTTGCCAACAAGGTGACTTACGATTATATCTGTCAAAATTAGAACCCAATATTATTAAACTTTGTCAAGATCACCAACCTCAAGGTTCTCATTAAAATTTCATTTAGTTTAGCCCAATTTTCCCTCTTATTTTTTGTTTGTTTGTAATTTAATAATAAAGGTAAGCCTTTATTAGTTTTACTAAGCCTCAATTCTTGATTTATCAATTATCGTTTTCGACTCAACTAAATTGCATTTATTTCTAGAGTAACCAGATATCGTAAAATTTGATTAACTTTTCGTCCCTATTTTTAACCGACTTCAAAAAAGGAGGAGGTTCTCTATTCGATTGAATTTTTTTTTTTTTTTTTTTTTTTTTTTTTTTTTTTTTTTTTTTTTTTTTTTTTTTTTTTTTTTTTTTTTTTTTTTTTTTTTTTTGTGCCTATGTTACCTCATATCTCCGCCAATTGTCAACCGATTTTGAAAATTTTTTTTGCATTGGGTCCAGTCTAGCTTCCGATTGGTCCCATTTTTTTTTCGATTTTTTTTCATAGGTATTAGACCTTTTTTATTAGGTTTGTTTAGGTTTGTTTAGACCTAACCTCTTTGTTTATGAACCGATTTCGATGGTTCTTTTTTTATCCGAAAGGGGGTGTCTTAGGGATGGTGTCGTATTAATTTGGTCAAGTTCTGATGATATAATCACTATTAATAACATCACTAAAAAGAGAAAAATAAAAATTTTTAAGAAAAAAATAAAAACCGACTTCAAAAATTAAGTGCAACAAATATAAAAATACACTAAAAGGTATAAATAATTATTATCTTATTTAGTTACAACTAAACGACGAAATATTAACACGAAATTACTTTTTGAAGTTGGTGCCAAACATATACCTTTTATGAATCGCACTCGACGGATCTTACTTAGTACGTTTGGCGGGTACGCTCGCTTATAGGTATAGTTTGTTTGGCACCGACTTTAAAAAGTAATTTCGTGTTAATATTTCGTCGTTTAGTTGTAACTAAATAAGATAATAATTATTTTATACCTTTTAGTGTATTTTTATATTTGTTGCACTTAATTTTTTGAAGTCGGTTTTTATTTTTTTCTTAAAAATTTTTATAACGTTTTACACACATATGTTACTGTGAAATACCATTAAAATAGCCCATTTTTACTTCGGGATAAATCAATCGTGATCTTTTAATTGATAAACCCTGACGCGTAACATTTACACTGTTGAAGTTTTGTAAAATCAAACTACTAAAAATTAATGAATTACATCAAACGTGCAAGGGAAGGGTCTTAAAATTTTCATTAGTAATGTGAACGTGGAAAGAGTAGTGATAGAGAATTAGTACTGTAAAGGAAATTTGAGAATTAATTTAAAAGAAGAAATAATTATTTCGTACCTTTTGTGTCAGGGTTTATCAACTAAAAGATCACGATTGATTTATCCCGAAGTAAAATGGGCTATTTTAAGGGGATTTTATTAAAACACATTACTTTATGTATCTTACTTTTTTTGTAAATTAAATTAAATTTCTAACTAATAAATGTTATTCTACTATTGTTCCTTTCAAATTTCTTTGGATATATCTTACTAACGCCTAATGTAAGCCAAATCTACCTTATATTAGGGATTATCGTACAATTGCTTTGCACGCAGCACACGTTTTGCCGACTCCCAACACTCTTTCGTGGTCAAATTGGAAAAGTGCTTCATTCGCGAATACATATATCCCCATGACTTCAAGGAACTGGAACTCTCTCCCAGCCTCTATTTTTCCCAGTACGGGGTCCCACAGGGATCTGTATTGGGCCCACTGTTGTTCTCGTTGTATATAAATGATATAATTCAGATTTGCCCAAAGGAATGCACGATAAAAATGTTTGCAGATGACACAATTATATATGTGAAGGGGGTGGCAGTGCTGAGATTGAGACGAGACTGAATGAAGTATTACACATTATTGAAAAGTGGATGAATAATAATGGACTGAAAATGAATGCTACCAAGACGAAATATATGTTAATTAAAAGTGTGCGAAAAGAACTGAGGAAAAACACAATACTAAAAGGTTTAGATGGCACAGAAATAGAACGCGTGGAAAAGATAAAGTATCTAGGTGTTATTATCGATAGTGAACTTAAATTTGATGATCACTGCGACTACATGCTAAAGAAAATAGGGAAAAAATTAGTTTCTTAAACAGAATAGGAAATAGCATATCTGACTATACTAGATGTATAGTCTATAAATCAATTATAGCGCCACATTTTGAATATTGTGCGACGTTGTTAGTGGGAATGGGAGAGACTCAGCTGTCGAAGCTGCAGATAATGCAAAATCGAGCTATGAGAGTAATAATACAGTGTAATAGGTATACTAGGGTGGAAGAAATGCTACAAGTATTGCAATTTATGTCTATAAGGCAAAGGTTGTACTATAATGTTTGTATTTTTATTTTTAAAATTATAAAGGGAATGCTGCCCATAGAATTAGGAAATAAAATAGTATTAGTGGAGGGTCGAACGAGGCAAGCAGACAATATTATGATACAATTTCGAAGAACGAAAAGTGCGCAAAAAAGTTTATTTTATGAAGGCATAAAAATGTATAATGACATTCCAACAGAGTTAAAACAATGTGACAGTCTTATAATATTTAAACGAAAATTAAAAGAATACATTTTACAAAGATAATAATCTTTATTAGCTATTGTAGCTATACATCATATTTTTTATTAATATGTCCTATTATATTGAAACTGTTAATGTGAAGAATTATATTATTTGTACCTAAAATTGTAAATTAATATGTCAAACTATATGTAAAATATAAATGTAAACTATAAATGTAAAAAAAATAGCCGAGAAGGCTAATAATAAAGATCAATCAATCCCAGCACCTATGATCTTCAAACCTTCAAAACCAGGGTGCATAGACACCTACGTCTACACCCTCTCACTTAATCAACTTTCCCTTCTCTTCGGTAATGCAAGGGTCTTTCGAGATCCATAGGGGCTACATCTTTACTGGTGCACCCCTTCTTGCATTCGATTGCATTAAAAAAAAAAAAAAAAAAAATTATCGGTTAAAATTTATAGGGGGGCGAATTAAGAAGCGGGTCTTACAAAGGGGGCGTTGAGTCCAAAAAGGTTGAGAAACACTGATTTACCATATACCCTGTGTTAGTGTTAAAAAGCATTTATTTTGCGACATACAACCGGCCCTAAGTATAAATTATTTCTAGTTTAGCTTGACTATAAGTGGAATAATTTTCAGACAGTAGCTTCATGTATCTCCTGAAGATGGATTCATAACCCGAAATATATATCGAGATAAAATTAATAAAATATTTTTGTTTTATATATATTAGAAATTTACCTAGTAGTTTGATCAACTATTTTATATAAGGGGAACAGTTATACTTGCAGTAGGTATATTCAAATGAATTGAAATGTGCCCTAATTCTCAAACGAAGAGCCTGAGTAATTATTTCAATTACTAATCGATTTCTACGCCATCTTTTAAAAGGAAAGATACACTAAAGTAGCCTTATTTTAATTTGTACATTTTAGTGAGTTATTCTGTTATAAAACAAAACTGCAATTCCCTGAAGGGTTTCCAATTCAGGAGAGAGAATCCCAAGATAGAGAGAGAGAGAGAGTCCCATTACAACATGTCTCTCTCTGTCTATTGCGGGTCTCAGGTGGCCGGGGCAATCCCTCGGGAACTCATTATCGGTGTGTAGGACGACCACCATTTCCACTACCAGTACGTATACAACTACCCTCCTTCCCGCCCTTCTTCATGTCGACGTCATCTTTCTCGCATATCTTGCTCTCTTTCGCTATCGATTGCATTATTGGAAAAAAATTACAATATTCACTTTTAGTATATTGTATTTATAAAAGAATCGAAGTAAAATGTAAAAACTTTATAAAAACTGCTTCTGACCCCCTCGGGATGGTTTTTTGACAAAATTTTCGGGAGACGGTCGTCTTGCATTCTATCTACATGGGCGGCCCAGCATCTTCTTCTTACGTGAACCCAATCGACTATGTCCTGAAGACCGCTTATTTGCCTAAGGTATTCGCTCCGGATTTTGTCATGTAGGGTCTTCGAATGGATGGCTCTTACAACTCTCATCTCAGTTGTCCGGAGAAGCTGCTTTGTAACGGATGTGTCCGCCCTGGACTCAGCCCCATATGTTATTATCGGGCGAACACAGGTCTTATATATCCTAATTTTACTTTCGGAAGACATACACTTATTTTTCCAGACTAGATTGGATGGACAGCCCGAAATTTTTGCTCCTTTGATGACTTGAGAAGTTATTTCTTCCTTAAGGTTTCGTCTGCTAGAAATCTGAACTCCCAGATAGTTAAAGCTTGGGACTTGTTCTATTGGACTGTTGTTGATAAATAAATAAATATAAATAATGATCTTTATTATCCAATATGTTGGTAACAACAAAATTACAATAGAAGAATGGGAAGATTTCTTCGGTAATCTTTACACGAGCACTATATGCCCTAATGTCGAACCTTTAACTTATAATATTGACGACATCTTCTTTTCCACGGAAGAAATAGAAAAAGAAGTAAAAACCCTGAAAAATAGAAAGTCCCCGGGCCCTGACAACATATCCAATGAGATGTTAAAGTATGGTGGCGGCGAGCTTGTCCTGAAGATCACTCAAATGTTTCAGAACATCTTGACACAATGTGAAATCCCTAAGTCCTGGAAAGAGAGCTTAATAATTCCTATATTTAAGAAAGGTAGTAAAGCAGACCTTAATAACTATCGTGGTATAACTTTACTAAATACTATCCTAAAGCTCTTTACTAAAGTTATCCTTAACAAACTGCTGGTCTACATTAAACCGAGAGAGGAACAACAGGGTTTTAGAAAGAACCGCTCAACAACTGACGCTATATTTATTATACGACAAATAGTTGAAAAATCAATCGAATTCAACAACCCGGCATACTTATGTTTCATAGATCTTAAAAAAGCTTTTGATCGGGTAAGATTAGAAGATATAATAGGTTGTCTCAGAGAAAGAGAGGTTCCAGAAAGATTAATTAGAATAATAAAGGATTTAAACACAAATACAAGAGCAAAAATCAAATCAAATAACAAGATATCGGGATCTATTTCAATAACAAGTGGAGTGAGGCAGGGCGATTCGTTAAGTCCTTTGCTCTTCAATCTCATTATGGATAAAATTTTATCATATTTGACGACCCATCTTGGATACAAAATGGGAGAAAACTCCATACAGGCTGTGTGCTATGCTGATGACGTGGTTTTGGTGTCGGACAGCGAGCAAAATCTGCAAACTCTCTTATCTCAATTCGACCAAATTGCAGAAAGATTAAATATGGAAATATCCATTGAAAAAACAAAATGTATTGTGATAGCGAAAGAACATCTTAAGTGTGAAATCAAACTTAAAAATATAACATTAGATCAAGTTGAAAAATTTAACTATTTGGGAGCCGAGATTTCGGCGCACAGAGATCTGAGCCAAGAGGTTAAAACCCAAGTAACAAAAGGTGCTAGGATAGCTGGATGTCTATATGGTTTGGTCTGGAAAAACAAATATATGTCAGCAAAAAGCAAAGTACGAATTTATAAGACCTGCGTACGTCCCGTGTTAACATATGCAGCAGAAACTAGAGCATCAACAACTACCACCCAACAACTACTCCGAACAACAGAGATGAGAATAATAAGGGCTATACATGGGAAAACATTAAGGGATAGAATCCTCAGCAATGATCTAAGAGAACTAAGTCGAAATCCAGGATATAGTACAATGGATCGATGTGAGAAGGAGAGGATGGGGGGAACATGTGGAACGAATGACGGATGACCGCCTTGCAAAAATCGTGAAGGAAAATCGCCCACGTGGCACACGGAGCAGAGGGCGGCCGAAAAAAAGATGGAAGGATGTCGCAGCAAGAAACTAACGTCTTTATTCTTTTTTTACTATTGGAAGAACAGGCGAAAGCCTATGAAGAAGATGAAGAAGAAGAAGATTATCCAATATAAAAAATACAACATGTTTTACAATTATAAAAAAACTTCGACCTCGAGGCCCGAAAGCCTCACCATCGAATGTCCATTATTTTTATTTTATTATACATTATTCTCACTCCTTATTATGGTAAGGGAAAAAATTGATAAAAAAACCCCATATACTTTATTTTTAACATAAAAAAAAAGAAAACACAAAAACAAAACAAAATGAATGATGATGAAATGAATATGACTAAATGAGAAATGAAGTGTCACATCCGGTATAGTTCGTTAATTAGAGGGTTGAGACTTGATTTTGCATTATTTTCGAATTTTTTAACACTATTTTCTAGGTTTTCTTTTAGAGAAGTCATGTTTAGCCCGATTCTTATTATATGGTTGTTGATTCCTGGAGGAGGAATGGTCATTTTTCTTAATGTTTTTGACTGGACCCTTTCCAAATCGTCGAGCCTGGTTTTGGAGGCGAAGGGGAGCCATGCAGGGGCAGCGTATCCCATGACTGGCCGAACAAGCATTTTGTATAGAGTCAACTTTTCATTCAGAGGAAGCAGGCTGCCAGGTCTAATCAAAGGCCAAATGATTTTTGCTGCCAGGAGACCCTTCTCTCTGGCTAACTTGGTATGGAGAGCCCAATTCGCCCTACGGTCAAATGTAGCACCAAGATATCGCACACTAGGCTGCCATTTTAATTCATATCCACCAATATCTAATGTAGTATTAATATATTTAAATTTTCTTGTAAAAAGAATAGCTTCAGACTTATTTGGGTTTATTTTGAGTCTCCAATCTTTGAAACTGTTGTTGATGACTAAGTTACACCTAAGGGGAGCTTTTGCAATCGCCATGCATTTTGTCTTGGTGGTAGAGACTTGCATGTTAAGCCTATCGGAATTTTCAGAGAATTTGTCCAGGAGAATCTGAAGTTCCTCTTCGCACTCCGCCATCAGGACCGCGTCATCAGCATAGCACACCACTGGCAAAGTGGTTTCCCCCAATTTGTAGCATTCGATTGCATTAAAAAAAAATATTTCGGGGTATAAGCCCATCTTCAGGAGTTTATCCGGCTCTAAGGGTTTGGATGAAATTCACGAGTTAGGGGGTTTTGGGTTGACATTTCGATCTGTCACGGTCTCACCTTTCGGCTAAGTTGTTTTTGATGGGTTTTTTGTTAATTGAAATAATTATTCACAGGTGGTTGTTTCAATAAAAATTTATTAATTACATTTTTTTCAATTTTCTTTTCTTCAGGATTTAAAAGGGTCAAGAACTAGAAAGATGCCTCGGAAAATCTGATAAGCGTGAAAAAATGTTTTATACAAATGTAGCTATGCCATTGAAAACTACTACAATTTTTGACTTTGATTACCACCATGGGGTCAATATTTTTTACTTCATGTCTCTTTGAAGTTGCCCTTCATGAGTGACTATAAGCAATATAGAATTTCGTTAAGATACTGTAGGTATGGATAAAGAAATAAACTGTAACGGATCGTTGCTAAACTTTATCCAAATTCATTTGAAATATTAATATGTTTATTCCTTTATTATTAATCAGATATCACTAGCAATTTGCAGTTCATGTTGACTTTAATTCAAAAATAATGATCGATTCTCATTTAACAGTCGAGGAATAACACACACACACACACTATACTACATACTGATTTGATGGAGGTCTGGGAGCAGAGTTGCGAGCAACCGGAAAGCTCATTACCAACCATATTACTTTGACTAACTTGTTTAAGACAAGTGACTTTGATGATGGATTTATGATCCATAATCTGTTTGTTTTGCGACCGCGGTGAGAGTTACTTAGCCGCCCTGAAGGGACGTTTCCGTGTGTTACCGCGAGGAGGTGAACCCTCGATTCCTCTCGTATTTTACTTATATACTAGGGTTTTGTTGATTAGGTTATCAGCTTATAATCTAGTGGAAAGTATCTATACTACGTTGCTCATTTTCTATGTTAAATAGTTAACTATTTGTTAGTTTTTATTTCTATTTGTGTGTGTTCTAACCCTATTGGTTAGAATTTCTACTTGCCCAGAGTAGCAATAGTGCTGCTCTAAGATGCTTAATCTAGGTTAATCTTATATATATATATTAGCATGCTTTGAAGGGGCCGGGACTTTGCAGTCGAGGAATAACAATTCTACATTGGATTTTTGACATTTCGGTTATTATTGGTAACCATTGCTGAAGACATGGAGGAATCGACTTAAAATCAAAAATAACGATCGATTCTTATCTAATACTAGAGGAATAACCTTATTGCATTCCATTTCTGATGTTTTGACTATTAATGGCAACCTCTACTGAAAACGTGGAAGAATCGACTTAAAATCAAAAAGACTAAATTCTTTTTTGGAAAACAACTCAAGCTAAACGTGGTAAAATTCAACCTAATTGAATACTACAATTTGTAATTTTAATTGACACCATGGGTTCCGTAGTCTTTACCTGAAGCCCCTTTAAAGTCGCGCATGCCGCGAGACCGATTACAATACTTTCCCCATGCTTCGCATTGGATAAAGTAAAAATGTAAATAGTTATGTTCACACCTTTATAAATAAAAATACTACAACAACAAAACAATATGGTGAATATGCGCAAGAGAAAATATGCGTGGGTGGGGAGGAGGGGGGTGTCTGAAGGAAAAGGGTGTCTAAAAGAAGGCGAAAAATGCCCTCGGAGGAATATGAATAAGAGAGAGAGAGAGATAATTCAAAGCTCTTGGGAAATAAAAACAGAACCGAATTGGAGGAGAGGATGCAAAGAAAGATACGTATAAATACATATATATATATATATGTGTATATATATTGTAAAAAATCTTTATTATAATTCACTTTCTTCTCTATCCTTGTCTCTCTTATTGAATGAGATCGTCAATGTCAGAAAGAGAGAGAATATATTATTTTTATTTTTATTTATATACAAAAAAAATCCCATGGGATATTTAATATATATATATATATATCTAATGGGAATAAGAAGAACGTCAAACGTCATTCAAAATCATTTTTAATTGAAATGAAAAAAAGATAGAAAAAATAAATAGATAAATAAATAAATAAATAAAATTCTCATGAGATATTACTAAAAGATAAAGGATGAATAAATAAATAAAGTGATCTCCCATTAAAAGTGAAGAGCAATCTTATTTAAGAAAAAAATAAACTGACTTGACTTTACCATACAACCTGGCCCCTCACTTATATTTAATATTTAATAAAATTATTTATAATCATGTAGAGGGGGGGGGTGGTTAGTTTTTGCATTTTTAAACTCCTAGGGCCACACTGATAATGTATACAAAATTTGGTTGAGTTTGGTAAATGGCCAAGATTTTCATTTTTTGGCCCTCCACCCCCCCCCCATTTCGGGCCGTTAGTTTTTGCATTTTTAGACTTCTGACGGTCCACTGATTATGTATACAAAATTTGGTTGAGTTTGGTAAATGGCCAAGATTTTCATTTTTTGGCCCTCCACCCCCCCGCCCCCATTTTGGGCGGTTAGTTTTTGCATTTTTAGACTTCTGGGGGTCCACTGATTATGTATACAAAATTTGGTTGAGTTTGGTAAATGGCCAAGATTTTCATTTTTTGGCCCTCCCCCCCCCCCCCCCCATTTCGGGCGGTTAGTTTTTGCATTTTTAGACTTCTGGGGGTCCACTGATTATGTATACAAAATTTGGTTAAGTTTGGTAAATGGCCAAGATTTTCATTTTGTGGCCCCTCCCCCCCCCCCATTTCGGGCGGTTAGTTTTTGCATTTTTAGACTTCTGGGAGTCCACTGATTATGTATACAAAATTTGGTTAAGTTTGGTAAATGGCCAAGAATTTTATTTTTTGGCCCTCCACCCCCCCCCCCCATTTCGGGCGGTTAGTTTTTGTATTTTTAGGCTTCTGGGGGTCCACTGATTATGTATACAAAATTTGGTTGAGTTTGGTAAATGGCCAAGATTTTCATTTTTTGACCCTCCACCCCCCCCCATTTTGGGCGGTTAGTTTTTGCATTTTTAGACTTCTGGGGGTCCACTGATAATGTATACAAAATTTGGTTGAGTTTGGTAAATGGCCAAGATTTTCATTTTTTGACCCTCCACCCCCCCCCATTTCGGGCCGTTAGTTTTTGCATTTTTAGACTTCTGACGGTCCACTGATTATGTATACAAAATTTGGTTGAGTTTGGTAAATGGCCAAGATTTTCATTTTTTGGCCCTCCCCCCCATTTTGGGCGGTTAGTTTTTGCATTTTTAGACTTCTGGGGGTCCACTGATTATGTATACAAAATTTGGTTAAGTTTGGTAAATGGCCAAGATTTTCATTTTGTGGCCCTCCCCCCCCCCCCCCCATTTCGGGCGGTTAGTTTTTGCATTTTTAGACTTCTGAGAGTCCACTGATTATGTATACAAAATTTGGTTGAGTTTGGTAAATGGCCAAGAATTTTATTTTTTGGCCCTCCACCCCCCCCCCCCCCCATTTCGGGCGGTTAGTTTTTGTATTTTTAGACTTCTGGGGGTCCACTGATTATGTATACAAAATTTGGTTGAGTTTGGTAAATGGCCAAGATTTTCATTTTTTGGCCCTCCACCCCCCCCCCCCCCCCTCCCCATTTCGGGCGGTTAGTTTTTGTATTTTTAGACTTCTGGGAGTCCACTGATTATGTATACAAAATTTGGTTGAGTTTGGTAAATGGCCAAGATTTTCATTTTAGGTGGTTAGTAAAAAAAAATATTTTATGTTTTTTCAAAAATATATTCAGTTTTATTCTAGCTAAATTTTTTTCATTTTTTTTATACCTCTTCAAAATGTGGTAGATCTTTATGGTCAACCCTGTAAAATTCTAACGATCGAAAAAAGACATGCTTCGATGAGGCACTCTCCAGAGCATAAAGTTTCATATATGTAGTTCCATAAATTCTATAAAAATAAAAATCTTGGAAATCATTTTATGGGGAGAGGGAGGGGTTTCAAGAAGTTGTGTATGGCTAAATGAAGTACTTTTAATCACCGTAGAAAGTTAACATTGAAGTTCCTTAAAGAAGGTTCTCTCGCAACATCAAGAAAAATCGAAAATACTATATCTTATTGTTTGAGGCCAAGTTTTAGAAAAATATTTGAAAAAGGAATCTATATATAAAAAATTAAGGTTTTGTCTGTACATTGCTCCAAATCACGCCAAATTTTGGTTGCACACGTTTCAAGCAAAGTTATGAACGAAAACATCCTCAACAAAAATTCCTGTCCGTCTGTCTGTTTCAGTGGTTTCCGAAAAGTTGCTCACGATTCACGTAAAAACGGCTGAAGGGATTATTATGAAATTTCATATTTACATCAGATGTCTTCTAACTTACGTTTTTAGATATATAACGTTTTGAAATTTTAACCCCAGAAGGGGCTTTGGGGGGCGCACGAATGAAAATTATCAAATAACTCATAAACTAGTAACCCTATGGCAAATTTTATGATAAACAAAGTTGTTGTAGGAGATGTGATTTCTGACAAGTTTTGTATAAAAAAATCCCCCAAAAAACTACCCAAAAAGGGGGGGAGGGTGATAAAATGTAAATTCTTGCCCTTGGAGCAAACTCAACCAAATTTTGTATACATAATCTCTGGGCCTCTAGAGAGCTAGAAATGTCAAAACTGACCACTCAAAATGGGGGAGGGTCAAAAAATGAAAATTCTTCTCTTGGACCAAATTCAAACAAATTTTGTATACATAATCTATGGGTCACTAGAAGGCTAGAAATGCAAAAACTGGGTGGGTGCGGGGTGGAATGGATTGGGAATAGGTTAGGGTATGGGGTGCGCGGGGTGGAATGGGGGTGGGGGTGGAGGGGAGTATTGCGAAGTAGAGTGGGGGTGCAGGGGGGTGAACGGGATGGAGTCCAGGGGCCTAGGCGGAGGTATGCTTCGCAGGGTTGGAGGGCCCGTGGTGGGATCAGGGGTTTCGAGGGGTGAGGGTTGTGTTCATAGGTTAGGGTGCGGACGGGGTGTTGGGGTGGTTGTGGGGGGGCGGGGGTTGGGCATGGTCCGGGGGGTCGGGGTGGTGGGTGGGTTTCGGGGGTATGGTGGGTGGGAGTGGGTTTGAGGGTGTAGTTCGTGGGATGGGGGTCCAGGGGCGTCCCCCTGGCTAGCAAGAGGTCCGCCGAAGGCGGGCCTTGCAGCTAGTATAAAATAAAACAAAGAAATTTATAGATGAGGTTTTTACTTTCATCTTAAAAAAAAAAAATAATAATTAAATCATTACGAAATAATCATTATAGAGCAGACCTCTATGGGGGAATTCTTCATAAAAAATGCCCAAAAAATACATGGTCTTTTCAAAACTTCAAAATACCAGCAGTCTACTTGCTATTGGTTAGATAATAAAATTCTCTCAGATTTTTTTCGAAACGTCCCTTTACTATACAAAATGAGTGAGGGGGTGAAAATTAACAAAATGAGCAATGAATTTTAAATTGAAAAGCAGCAAAAGTGATTATAGTACTTCACTGTATTAAATCTTTAATTTTATTACTTATAATATATTTGTATACGTATATATTATCATTTTATTAAAAAAATATCTACAATGTTAGCTATGTGGTTGTGATTACGCCTATAATCAGAAGGATTTCATCTCGTCAAGATAACATCTGACATGGAATAAACATAAAACACAACTACCTTGATATTACATTATCATAACTTTTTCAATTATTTTTTTTTTTAAGTGAATATTTTTTAATACTCAGAATGCAAGAATATATTGAATTTAATAAAATGTACAACGTATGACATCTACTATCGAATCCAAGAAATAAAATATACATATATTTCAATGATGGACAGCATACGCCATCTATTAACAATACTAGTAAATATAAGAAGACAATTTTTTCAAATTATGGATTGGACATTATACGCCATCTATTAACAAAACCAGGAAATAAAAGTAGAATTGGTAAGATTACTGACTTTATTTACAAAAAAATACAGTAGGATAACATTAAAATAAAAAATACACAAGATTCTTTAAGAATCTTAAAAAAGAAAAAACTAAAGTCTCTACAATTGAAGAGTCTTAGTACTAGTATTTTATATGTTTACGGAGCTGCTTCGCAGCCTGTAAACATATAACCACGTCCGTTCAATCTGAGTGGAGCAAAACGGGCTGTTTTCTATCTGGGGAACTCTCTCCCCACGCATTCGCGTCTTAACTATAAAATTTTGGAACTTCTATATATATACCATTGATGAAATTGATACAAACTTCACATCTGATGCAACTTTTCATCCCTTCATAAAAATTTATTCAAGAATTAAAGAAGATTATCTATTTAGAATTTAAATCTATAGAATTTTTAGCAAATATTGAATAAAATATTATTTGAATTAATTCTATAATAATGGAGAAAAACATTTTTGAAAAATTCGTTGACTGATGTCATCTAATGGACATATCAATTAAACACCGAAATGTCTTTAATAAAGATTTATTTGGACTATACGAAACGTTCTAACACTCTTTTATAATATTTTAGATGATTTTTTGATAAAAAAATAAATTTTGAATGTTTTTTGCCTTATAAGCAGATGAATGCATTTTTAAATGCTATTTTCGTTTAATTAATTAATATCGAAAGGCCCAGGCGAATATGACATTCTTAAAGGCTAATTTCCAGGCGCAGTGGGCGTCCCTTCCTTGGCTAATTGCATTAGGCCACTTCTAGATCAATCAATAGAGTTAAGCAATCTTAATCAGTTCAAAGACCAACCCCTAATCGGCTACCGCTCTCTGGAAGGTTTCGTTTTTTATTTTTTTATAATTTATTATTTTTTTATAAATAAATAATTAATAAATAAATAATCTTTGAAAATGTCTATTAATATTTATTTCTATATACATAGCTTCTTATTTATTCTCATTTCAATGCTAGGCAAAAGTTTATGTATTTATTTATTTCCAATACGTTCGGTGCGGGTTAATTTATTTGATTTAAAAAAATGAAATTTTCCATGTTTTCAAAGAAAATTAAAATTGTGTAAATATATCTTTTGGATTTGGTAATTTTAAATTATGTTATTTAATTTTATCCTATATAACATATCTACTCTTATTAAACGAGCAAAAATTGTTTGTATATATATATATATACATACATATATATATATATATATATATATATATATATATATATATATATATATATATATATATATATATATATATATATACTTATGAGGAGAATTTTCTAGGTTAAGTTTCACAAAAAGGAAATATATTAAAACAAATGTATGTTTTTTTGAGTTTGATTAGCTCGATATATATTTCGGGTTACTAGCCCATCTTCAGGAGTTCAAATAAAAACTGAATACAAATTTGTAAAAACGTTTAACAAGTAAAATTTTTTTGAGAGAGAAGAGTACATTCAGAAAGTTACATCAACAAACAGAAGTTAAAGTACGTTCAGAAATTACTTTCAATCTTTTTCTTAAAAATTAATAAATTGTTATTATTTAAATTAGAAACAGAAACAAAAACATAAACAAAGAACAAAATACAAACACAAATTATGTAATCAAAGTTAAGAGCCGATTTTTAATTTATTAATTTTAGCCAAATTAGAATCAATGATTATATCCTTGTCAAAGTCCAATTGATTATTGAGAATACTGGATTTATTCAGAAGGGCCAATTTAATCTCTGTTGATTCTAGAAGAAGAAGTCTGGGACCACTTCTTTCAAAATGAATTGGGGTAGGATTAGAAGTGGAGGCAATATGATTTTCCGAATGTAAATGAAGAGCGAAATCATTGATTCTAATTTGGCTAAAATTAATAAATTAAAAAATCGGCTCTTAACTTTGATTACATAATTTGTGTTTGTATTTTGTTCTTTGTTTATGTTTTTGTTTCTGTTTCTAATTTAAATAATAACAATTTATTAATTTTTAAGAAAAAGATTGAAACTAATTTCTGAACGTACTTTAACTTCTGTTTGTTGATGTAACTTTCTGAATGTACTCTTCTCTCTCAAAAAAATTTTACTTGTTAAACGTTTTTACAAATTTGTATTCAGTTTTTATTTGAACTCCTGAAGATGGGCTAGTAACCCGAAATATATATCGAGCTAATCAAACTCAAAAAACATACATTTGTTTTAATATATTTCCTTTTTGTGAAACTTAACCTAGAAAATTCTCCTCATAAGTTATTTATAATGTTTCACCTAGAACCGACACCTAAATCCTTAAAAATTATATATATATATATGAATCATTGTTCTATTTTGAAAACGGCTTTACCGATTTTGATGAAACAAATTCTAAATTGATCTTTTCTTAATTAAAGTAATTATTGGCAGATGAAAATCTCAATAAAAAAGTTTGTTTACATTTTTTTCAATTATGTTTTATTTTTAATTGGTTTTTTAATTTTAAAACCCACTAATAGGTTATAGCAAATATTAATATATTATATTAAAATTAGGAATTTTTGTTTGTTTTTAATTAACAGGTGTCTAAATCATAACAAAACAGGTTTGTTTACAAATAAAGTGGTTCAAGTGGCTTTATTTATATAACTTGGAAACAAATCTTATTTAATTTTATGTTTTTATTTCAGATCCTTATACGATTATTTTTTTTATTATTTTTTTCCTATTTATTTTTTATAATGTTTATCAATATGAACGAATGTGGGCAAATTGGTGTACGAGTAAACAAATATACACATAATATATATGTGGACCATTAGAAAGCTTGAAATGCAAAAAATGGGTGCGGGGTGGTGTGGATGTGAGAGGTGCAGTTGTGGGGGATCCGGAGGTGGGAGGCGCGGTTGGGGTGGGGTGGGGCTGGGTAGGGGTGCATCGGTGGGGGCGAGGTGTGTGGTTTCGGGAGAGGGGTCAGGGGTTACCGTGCATCGCTCGGTGGCTCCAGGTACTATAGAAAAAAACAATTGAATTTTATCACACAAAAGGACTGTAAAAAATGAATAAATAATTACACTTTTAGGTAAGTATAACCGGAATGAAAATAAATATATAAACAAACATATATGAATAATTGTTAATTTGTAATATATATAAATCTTTGAATACGTTAATTAATAATGATTTCTATACCTATAGTATACTTTACAATCTCATTATATTAGTAGGTAAAATTATAGTTTATTTATCATTATCATCGAATATACATTCCTAAGACTGGTTTGACGCAACTTTACTAAACTCTTATACCAATTCTTTCCCTTTTCTAAAAGCCCTTGATGCGTACAAAGCTTACTTGATGTATTGTTAATCGTTCTATTGTTTATATTTATATTTATATGTTGATATTGTTGTTAAATAAATGTTTTTTAATGAGATTACGAGTTCTTAATTAAAATGACCGTAATATTGGCGCCCGAACAATGTGAAAATGATAAAAAGACCTAGTGGACCACTGGCGAAGAGGAATAAGAAAAATGATTTTTCGAATATGGAAATAACGAGGGAGGAGATATCGAAGATCAAGGATGATATAAAAAAAGGTGAGCATAGAGTAATGGATTTGGGAGAGGAGGTGAATAAATTAAAAAATAATTTTGAAGAAATAATAAAAAAATTAAAGGATGATTTGGAAGAGGAAAGAAACAAGAGGATAGAGTTGGAAGAAATAATAAAAAGGAAGGAAAATTCGGAAAAGGGAAGTGATTTCGAGATTAATAGGAATATTCAATTAGCAGACGTGGGAAAATTCCTTCCGGTGTTTAGAGCTCTCCCAGAGGAAGATCCGAAGTTATTTTTAAAAAAGGTCGAGAATACTCTATTAAAATATAAAGTACCGGAAGATGTTTGGCTCATGGTGGTTTCGGATCAGTTGTTAGATAAGGCCAAGACATGGTGGCGGGTGGTCAATCAATTTCCAGCGTTGGATTGGAAAGATTTTAAAATGAAATTTCTCCGAGAATACGATAGTTTAATCGTAGTCTCAAAGTTAAAGGTTATGTTTTATGAGGAGAAACAGAGAGGGGACGAACCTATAAGGTTATTTATTGAGAATAAGATGGCTTTATATAAGAGAGTTTTTCCGGACGAAGATGCTGGTTCAATCCTTCAAGTTTTAGTGGAGATGATTACTCCACGTGTTAGATCGTCCATTAGGGGAATGAAATTCACTGATATTGAAGGGTTTATGCAGACGGTAGAAGAAATAGAAAGGGATTTAAAGGATATGGATAAAGAAGAAATAGAAAGGGATTTAAAGGATATGGATAAAGAAGAGAAGACAAGTCCCACTCAGGATAGAAGTTGCATTCAGGATAGACGTTTTTGTGGATTCTGTAGGCGGGAAGGACATGGGGAAGACACTTGCTTCAAGAAGGGAAACGAGTGGAGGGGCAAGGAAAAAGGGAGTTCCTTGTCCAAAAAGCAGTAGGATTCCCTAAGAAAGTAGGAATAGAAAGTGAGATCGCTAGTCATATTATTTGTTGTGTGAATAAATTTTCGGAAATCATTAGGCCATCAATGAAATTACAAATAGAGGAAAGTAGAAGGGCATTAACTAATGAAGATGATTTAATTCCGTACTGGTTGAAGGAAGTCAAGGAGGATGAGTTGAATATAATGGAAGAGGAGAAACTGGATGCTGGTCAGATGAAATTAAATCAAAATAAGGAAGAGTTACTTCATCAAATAAAATTATATTTAGAAGAATCGATGGATGGAGCAAAAATTATTGAAAATGGTCAAGAAAGGGGAAGGTTAGTTAAATATCATTCGAGTTATTTTAAACCTAGGAAGAAAGAAGAATGATCCTGTGGGAAGCTGCGTCCGCGTTCTAAGGAGGGGAGAATTGATGCGTACAAAGCTTACTTGATGTATTGTTAATCGTTCTATTGTTTATATTTATATTTATATGTTGATATTGTTGTTAAATAAATGTTTTTTAATGAGATTACGAGTTCTTAATTAAAATGACCGTAATACCCTACATCCCATTCTTTTCATTTTCTGGGGGATATACACCAATCTGTGGATTTAACTATCTTTTAACTTTTCCATTTCGTCCTCTAAAACATTCCTAAGACTGGTTTGACGCAACTGTACTAAACTCTCATACCAATTCTTTCCCTTTTCTAAAAGCCCTACATCCCATTCTTTTCATTTTCTGAGGGATATACACCAATCTATGGATTTAACTGTCTTTTACCTTTTCCATTTCGTCCTCTAAAACATTCCTAAGACTGGTTTGATGCAACTGTACTAAACTCTCATACCAATTCTTTCCCTTTTCTAAAAGCCCTACATCCCATTCTTTTCATTTTCTGAGGGATATACACCAATCTATGGATTTAACTGTCTTTTACCTTTTCCATTTCGTCCTCTAAAACATTCCTAAGACTGGTTTGATGCAACTGTACTAAATTCTCATACCAATTCTTTCCCTTTTCTAAAAGCCCTACATCCCATTCTTTTCATTTTCTGAGGGATATACACCAATCTATGGATTTAACTATCTTTTAACTAACCATTTCGTCCTCTAAAACATTCCCTACAAAATCTCTCATGTTTTAAAGTGTGTCCTACGATATAATCTGAAAATTTCACTTATATTTTTCACAGAAATCTTTATTTATTTTCCTAATTGTTTGAAGAACCTAATCGTTTGTGATTTTTATTTTTTTCTTACTTAATTAATTATTCCATGGTTTACAAAATTCTCTATGAAAAATAAAAAAAAATTAAGTCTTTAAGAGACTTTCTAGTAAACATTAATTTGAAAAAAAAATTGTCTAAATATAAAACCATAGAGATATGTGATATTTCAAATGAGTAACGTATATTAACGAAACAATTCAAATGTCCATGGATTTGAAATTTCTGATTCAGCCTGTTAGATAGGTGAAAGGCACCAAGAGCTTTACAAACAGTTGCCTAAGTTCAAGGTATTATTTCATTTTTATTGACTCAACTGTTTTTATTTAATTTTTTTGTTATACAGGGTGGTGACTTGGCCGACGCAGCATAGCGATTACAATGTTAATTTTTGAATGTGCATTTATTTGCTCCTCTAATTATTTTAAAGTTCTTATAGGTTTTTTGTAGAGAAAAAAATTCTGAATCTGAACATATTTTTGTTTTTAAATTTTGAAATTTCAGAACTGTAATAATCAACATTATAAATAATTGTATTTTTACAAAAATCACTGAGGCCATGGAATTATTAAAACAAACAAGGCATTTTCATGGGGGGTCGGGTAGGCTAGGCGGTAGCATGTCAGCCAGCTAACCAAGAGGACCCGAGTTCGAATCCGGCTCGAGGCATCCGGCTAAAATCTGACCCCCGAGGTAGAGACAAATTTAAAAATAATAAAAATTTCTAAGAAAAAATAAAAACCGACTTCAAAAAATTAAGTGCAACAAATATAAAAATACACTAAAAGGTATAAAATAATTATTATCTTATTTAGTTACAACTAAACGACGAAATATTAACACGAAATTACTTTTTAAAGTCGGTGCCAAACAAACTATACCTATAAGCGAGCGTACCCGCCAAACGTACTAAGTAAGATCCGTCGAGTGCGATTCATAAAAGGTATATGTTTGGCACCAACTTCAAAAAGTAATTTCGTGTTAATATTTCGTCGTTTAGTTGTAACTAAATAAGATAATAATTATTTTATACCTTTTAGTGTATTTTTATATTTGTTGCACTTAATTTTTTGAAGTCGGTTTTTATTTTTTTCTTAAAAATTTTATTTTTCTCTTTTTAGTGATGTTATTAATAGTGATTATATCATCAGAACTTGACCAAATTAATATGACACCATCCCTAAGACACCCCCTTTCGGATAAAAAAAGAAGCATCGAAATCGGTTCATAAACAAAGAGGTTAGGTCTAAACAAACCTAATAAAAAAGGTCTAATACCTATGAAAAAAAATCGAAAAAAAAGGGGACCAATCGGAAGCTAGACTGGACCCAATGCAAAAAAAATTTTCAAAATCGGTTGACAATTGGCGGAGATATGAGGTAACATAGGCACAAAAAAAAAAAAAAAAAAAAAAAAATTCAATCGAATAGAGAACCTCCTCCTTTTTTGAAGTCGGTTAAAAATAAATAGTATCGTAAATGGCTTATGGCTACCATGGCCGAAAAGCCAAAAAAAAAAAAAAAAAAAAAAGGCATTTTCATTTGTTGTTTCTATTTGACGTTTATAGTAATAGTGATGTCTTTAGTGATTATTTTAGAGCATAATTAGAATACAAAAACTGAGCAGAATTAAAATTCTAAAAGATAATTACATCAGATTTTGTCTAATTCATAATTTAAAAGCCTAAAAAACGATTTTAAAAATGTAGATATTTATTTATTTTTTTATTTATTTTCATTTTTTTACAATCAGTTACAAAATGTATCTATAAGTAAAATTGATAAAAGAATACAAACACACTCTCGTTCATACGGTTCATTCACGCAATTCATTTACACAACTCGTGATAGGGCAAGTCATTCATTGAAGACCTTCCTAATAGTATTTGTTTTCCCAATTATTTTGTTGGTAGCGGTCTTCTATGTCCAGGATGTGATTTTTCTTCAGTCTTCTTATCGTTTGACTGTTGTCGAGAAGATTGATGACTGATGGGTTTGTATGATTTTCCAATTTGTTTACATGCTTTATGAATGCGCGGTGAATTTCTTTCCTGATCGAGGGAACAAGAAGGTCTTTGTGGATGGACTCATTTCTTATGTACCAAGGGGCGTTGGTTATGCCCCTAAGAATTTTAGATTGGACTCTTTGGATTTTGCTCAAATCCGATTCGCTGGCTGTACCCCATAATTGAGGGGGGGAAAAAGAATAAAATTACACGCTAATTTATGTACTTTAATAAATAAAATTTATTACCAGTTAACTGGTGATTCTGATCTCCGTAGTATTTTTGTTGAATTGTCAAAGATGGTCGGATTATAACTTGGACTTTCCGAATTTTCGGATTTTTTTATTTCCAGAAAAATGAAAACTACTCCGTTTTTGTGGAATCCAATCTGATCAATATAACATGTAATTTTTAATTTAAATAATATGCGTGTAAATATTTATGAATATTAAATATCATTTCTAAATTATATAAAACTTTGTATGAATTAATTTATTTATTTCCTTATACTTACTCCGACTTTTTTTAAAGCTTTCAACCAATGCACACGTCTAAGAATTTTGTGTGGATAGTTAGGGTTAGCCGAAGGAAAACAATAAAAGTCATAGTTGGAATTTAGTCAAGTGTTTTTACAGTTCGTCACAGAGCACTTGAAAACTTCTCTTTTACTTGAATTCATCATCAATTGATTCACTTTATAAGTTAAAGTAAAATAATTAAACACTTTTTGATTCAGTAAAATACACGTTAATATACACAGATGAATGCTAAATAAGGAGGTAGATTGTACCCGAAGTTCTTAAAAGTGTCACCTATGGCGCTGCCTCTGTTGTGGTGGATGGACTCATTTCTTATGTTCTTCAGTCTTCTTATCGTTTGACTTTGTACCCCATAATTGGCAAGCATATGACCAGATTGGCCTTAAGATTGTTTTATACAATAGAACTTTATTTTTTAATGAAAATTGCGATTTTCTTCCAATTAACCAATACATATTTTTGTATTTAAGTTCTAATTGCTTACGTTTTGTATCAATATGATTTGTCCAATTGAGTCTGGAGTCTAAATGCAAGCCTAAATATTTTACCTTGTTGTAAGGAATATTTTGGGAATTCAAGTAAACAGGTGGGCTTGTAATTTGTTTATTTGTGAAGGTGATGTAGGTTGACTTCAGCTCGTTTACTTGAATTCTCCATTTGTGTAGCCAATATTGTAGTGTGTTTATCTGTTCTTGAAGCTGGATTGATACTGTTTCTGGCACATTTCCGGTGACAAGTATAGCGGTGTCATCAGCGTAGGTCGCAATAAAAGTGTCATCCAGTATTGGGATATCCGCTGTGTATATTGTATAAAGTAGTGGCCCTAATATGCTTCCTTGAGGAACTCCTGAATGAATTTGATGGTAACTCGAGAAATCATTTTTTATTTTAACTTGAAAATATCTATCTTGCAAATATGACTTGAAAATCCAATAGTATTGATCCGGGAAAAGTTTTTTAATTTTATAAAGGAGTCCTTCATGCCACACTTTGTCGAATGCCTGTTTAATATCCAGAAACAGACCAGAACAGATCTTCTTTTCTTCTAATGTTGTCTCGATGATGTTGACTATTCGATGAATCTGTTCAGATGTCGAGTGTTGTTGTCGGAATCCGAATTGATGGTGTGGAATTATTTCGTCCATTTCGACGTCGGTCTTTAGTCGGATTTGAATAAGTTTGAGGTTTGTGGGAGCAGGCTAATCGGTCGATATGAAGTGACTTCAGAATCCTTTTTCCCTGGAGATATTTATTTAAAAAATTTAAATTCAAAACTTTTATTGTTGTCGATTGTTTAAGTTTTATTGTTTATACTAGTCTCAAATTGGATTCATATTGGTGAACAAATCTATGATTATAAAACAAAACTTAACTTAAAATGCCTTGTTTGTTTTAATAATTCCATGGCTTCAGTGATTTTTAACCGACTTCAAAAAAGGAGGAGGTTCTCTATTCGATTGAATTTTTTTTTTTTTTTTTTTTTTTTTGTGCCTATGTTACCTCATATCTCCGCCAATTGTCAACCGATTTTGAAATTTTTTTTTGCATTGGGTCCAGTCTAGCTTCCGATTGGTCCCATATTTTTTTCGATTTTTTCATAGGTATTAGACCTTTTTTATTAGGTTTGTTTAGACCTAACCTCTTTGTTAATGAACCGATTTCGATGGTTCTGTTTTTATCCGAAAGGGGTGTCTTAGGGATGGTGTCATATTAATTTGGTCAAGTTCTGATGATATAATCACTATTAATAACATCACTAAAAAGAGAAAAATAAAAATTTTTAAGAAAAATAAAAACCGACTTCAAAAATTAAATGCAACAAATAAAATACACTAAAAGGTATAAAATAATTATTATCTTATTTAGTTACAACTAAACGACGAAATATTAACACGAAATTACTTTTTGAAGTTGGTGCCAAACATATACCTTTTATGAATCGCACTCGACGGATCTTACTTAGTACGTTTGTCGGTACGCTCGCTTATAGGTATAGTTTGTTTGGCACCGACTTTAAAAAGTAATTTCGTGTTAATATTTCGTCGTTTAGTTGTAACTAAATAAGATAATAATTATTTTATACCTTTTAGTGTATTTTATTTGTTGCATTTAATTTTTTGAAGTCGGTTTTTATTTTTTTCTTAAAAATTTTTATTGATTAAAAATACAATTATTTATAATGTTGATTATTACGATTCTGAAATTTCAAAATTTGAAAACAAAAATATGTTCGGATTCAGTATTTTTTTTAATTAGGGGAGCAAATAAATGCACATTCAAAAATTAACATTGTAATCGCTATGCTGCGTCGGCCAAGTCACCACACTGTATATGTCTTTATCATTCTCAAACATTTAAAATTAGAATATTTTTTTTTAAATTTAATTCTGATTAAAATGACTGTATAGAAGAACCCTAAAGGGTTGATTCTTTAATTATTTTTGTTCCTAAGACATAATTTAAAATTGTGAAAGTTTTTGACAAATGCTTTAATCAGCTCCTTATGAAAGATAAAATGGAAAGATTTTCATATCTCATGTAGGTATTTTTTTTTTTTTAATGATATTGATGTGAGAAGGAGATACACCAGAAGGTGGATCCCTAAAGGCCTGTATGGGCTGGCCCCTCCATCGTGAAAAGAACAGAGTAGAAGGAAAAGAAGCCGGGATCACGGGCCAATCTCAGAAACTTAGATACAATTCAATATCCAATTTACTAAGGTTTTAGGGGCTTCGAGCAGTGGTAAATTCTCCGCGCGATAAATTCGGTTAAATTTATCTCCCACTTAATTTTTATTACCAGACCCTATACTTACAGAAAAAATGTCTGGGTATAGCCGGGAATCGAACCCGAGACCTCCGGGTTGCCAGTCAGTTACTCTGACCATTACACCACGGAGGCGGACATTTCAGGAAATGTATTCGTTTGTTTTATCTTTGCACAATTGCACACACATATATATAATATACAAAATGATTATTAATTTATAAAATTATTAATACTAGTTCTAGGGGGGTCGGGTAGGCTAGGCGGTAGCATGACAGCGAGCTAACCAGGGACCCGGGTTCGAATCCGACTCGAGGCATCCAGCTAAAATCTGACCCCGGAGTAGAGACAAATTTGAAAAATAAATATATAGTATCGTAAAGTGGCTTATGGCTAAAAAGGCCAGAAAAGCCCAAAAAAAAAAAAAAAAAAAAAAAAAAAAAATACTAGTTCTAGAGCTCAATGAATATGTTAAAACAAGTTGGCTTATACAGGTTTTTCACTTCAAATTGAACATTAAACAAATCATATTGAACATTTTATTATTAGTACCTGGAGGCACCGAGCGATGCTCGGTAACTTTTTTCTTCAGTTAAAAGCTTTATTTTAATATTATTTTTAATTTAAAATTCTGATAAAAAGGTCGTTTTTTATTTGAGAGCCGTTTTCAAATTAAAAAAAATACAAATATATATAGTATATTAATTGTTGTCTTTCTTTCTGCTTAATTCAATTATACATATTTCTAAATTTGCCGCAATATTCATTTTAGTAAAAGTAAAAAGTAAAGATTTTAAAGTTCTATGGTCTACTGGTAAAGTCTATGCCTCTGATGCAAGAGGTCTCAGGTTCTAATCTGACATGCGGCAAATCATTTTTTTTATTGTGATTTTCATCTATCAATAATTACTTTAATTAAGAAAAAATCAATTAAGATGAATTTATATGAGGTCCAGACCTAGCCAGATCGTTTTCTCATCCTCAAAACTTGTTAATAGATTTTGTTTCATCAAAATCGGTAGGGCCGTTTTCAAAATAGAACCAAGATACATATAAATAAATATACAATTTTTGCTCGTTTAATAAGAGTAGATTATATTATTTCATTAAATTTGAAATAAAAAACCTCTATCCAGCTGAAAATATTATTTATTTATTATTTTTTTATTTTTAATAATAATAATATCAGAAATCAAGCACAGAACAACTTCATTGTGAATCATCAACTCTGCTAGTCTCTAACTAAATCTTTTCACTAAATATAATTAATTTGTTGGGGGGGTGGGTTTGTTTTGAGACTTGGGATAGTTGAATTTGTTTTCTAATGTTTTTTTGTTTTTGTTTCAGGCGCATCGGATGATTCTGCCGATTGTGATGATGATGAAGACTTGGCGGCCGACGAGGAGGTGGTTGTGGGTTCGGTGGAGCCTTCTGCGGAGGCCTCGGGGGCGGCAGACACCGGGGGCGGCATGCTAGCCAATCAAGCCTCAATTGAGCCTGAAGCCATCTATAATCCAGATGGGGAGAACAGCCTCGAATCTGGTAAGAAACAACACCTATTATTCATAATCTTATTTCCGCCGTCTAATGCAATATGGAATAACCCTGGAGAGGGTAGGGGGCGGGGTGGGATTATTAATCAACACTTTTTTGTGCATCTTGCCACCCCAGGAAAGGGTAAATATTTCTTTTCTCGGTAACCTTGTAGCGTACAAGAAAAGGACCAATATCTCTCCTAAAAATACCAAAAATAATACTTTCTCAGTCAGAAGGTTTGGTTCGCGAGGCTTAAGTATGGCAATACAAAACTTTTGGAGAAGTAGTACCAGTCCTATAGGTAAGGTAGAGTGATGGGCAAACTACGATACGCAGGCCAGATACGGTCCATTTCAGTGCTGCATCGAGATCTTATTTGAATGTACTATTTATTCATTTTAGTAAAATGCACTGAAATGGGTTAGAAAAATCGAGCCACTTTATTTAAGGGAGTTCGGGACAGCTTATCTATCTGGTTGATTTACGAAAAAAAATATTTTGTATTTCTGCAGAGTGACAACGACTGTTTACTAAATTTTTAATACAAAAAATTGTTTTTTACTTATGGAAAGTGGTGTAGGTTTTAGGTGAAACATGATGTTAGTTAATAGAGTAAAGGGTGTGTAGCTTCACAGTGAATGAAATAAAACTCAAAGAGGTTTATACAAACTCAATATATTTCGGATTATTAGTCCATCATCAGGAGTTTACAAGCTAATACTAATAATAATTGAACGAGCGGACACCACTCGTTCAATTATTATTAGTATTAACTTGTAAACTCCTGATGATGGACTAATAATCCGAAATATATTGAGTTTGTATAAACCTCTTTGAGTTTTATTTCATTCACTGTGAAACTACACACCCTTTACTCTATTAACAAAAAATTGTTAATAATGAACCGAATGTTTTCTACATTTGATTCGATCCCGAATCAACTGTAGGGAATTTTTGTCAAATATCCTGGTCAAATATCAAGGTGATCCGACGGAATGTCTATCGGGCTATACGCGAAATGACGTTGGATTGTAGCTAAGTGGATCACATCTTTTTTTCTCTCTTGGTCCAGACTTAAGACTCCACAGACTTCAATAGCATAATCCGCAGTGGTCTCGTGATAAAATATATTTTTCAAATAAGCGCGGTCGAAACAATTCTCATTGATATATAAATTTATTGTTAATAATCAGGTTAATTTCGAATACAAATCTTTGTTTTGATAATATTAATAACAATAATATTGAGTTAAATTTTTTCTCACTTATAATTACATGAGAGCTTTTTTTGCCGAAGTAAACTTCACATTTTAATGAGAATTTTGTTGCCCGGCAATTAAACGAAAAAAACTACCTGTGAAAAAATTATCAGTCCGTAGGACGAGTAATTTTTTCTGGTAGTTTTTTGAGTTAAATTGCCCAAAGGCAACAAAACTCGAATTATAAAATATCAAGTTTACTTCGACCCAAAAAAAAGCTTGAGTGTAATTCGGTAAGATAATTTAATTAATCAATACGTAAATCACAAAATTAAGACATAAATTAGTTTATTTAATTTAGAGAAAAAGTACAATTGTTAAAAATACAATTCTTATAAACAACTTGTTAAAAAAATAAATAGGAAAATAAAAATAAAAAAATAATCGTATAGGATCTGAAATAAAAACATAAAATTAAATAAGATTTGTTTCCAAGATATATAAAAAAAGCCACTTGAACCACTTTATTTGTAAACACACCTGTTTTGTTATGATTTAGACACCTGTTAATTAAAAATAAACAAAAAATTTCTAATTTTAATATAATATAATAATAATTGCTTTAACCTATTAGTGGGTTTTAAAATTAAAAAACCACTTAATAAATAAAACATAATTGAAAAAATAAAGCTAGGTTCAGTTTTGTCGCTGGAAAAGTTAGGGTAAACTTTTTTCGCTGTCATAGTGACAAAAACACCGTTGCTTATGGGACTTTTAGTGTATGAATTAAATTGTCAGAATTAAAACTTAATTATCGTAAGGTTGTATATTTGTTAACAAAATAACCTTGAAATCTTAGTGAATTTTCATCAGTATATTTTATTTTTTTGTGTGCGAAAATGTCGAGTTTTGAGCCGAATAAGCGTCATTTGCGGGAACTTTTGATTTACTTCTTTAATTTGAAAAAATCTGGAGCTGCGGGGCATCGATTGCTTGGAGAAGCATATAGTGAGGCTGCTTTAAATGAGAGAGGTTGACGTGAGTGGTTTCAAAAGTTTAAGAAGGCGTGAATTCGACATCGAAAATAAAGTACGTCCCGGAAGGCCGAAAGTGTACGAAGACGAGGAATTGAAAACATTATCAGACTAAGATTCGTGCCAAACGCTAGAGGAACTTGCACATACATTAGGAGTGACTCAAAAAGCAATTTAACATTGGGAATGATTCTAAAACAAGGAAATTGGGTTCCATATGAACTGACGTCGGAAAACGTTCAATGCCGATTTTTCACAAAACCGGTCAAACCCTTTTTGGAAACACTCAATTGGGAAGTTTTATCCCACCTGCTATATTCACCAGACATTACTCCTTCTGATGTTCACTTGTTTAAAACGATGGCGGATGGCCTGTCTGAGCAGCACTTCGCATCATATGAAGATACCAAAAATTGGGTCGATTCGTGGATAGCCTCAAAAGATGAAGCATTCTTCCGAAGCGGTATCCGTATGCTGCGAGAAAGATGGAAGAAAGTAGTAGACAGCGATTGAAAATACTTTGAATGATACATGTGTAACCAATTTTTTAAAGCCTCGAATTTTTGGGGAAAAGCGGCGGAAGCAAAGTTGTACACCTTGTACATATATATATATATACAATGCATGTGTGGCGGAGAGTGTTACTTTTCTTCCTTTTTTTATCGGGGGGGGGGGGGGGTCATGTCGCCTCTTTCCTGTTGAGTTGGGTCGAGTGTTTTGGCAAAGGTCTCTCGCTCTGTCCATTTTATTAATTGATTTGCCTCGTAAGGCAAAACTAATACCAATGTCCGGGGTGGGTAATTTTCCGTGAATTAAATAACCCGTTGGCCTATTACATATATGCCAAATGAGAGGGGAAGGAGGGGGGCCGAAGAGGAGGCTTTATATCGAAATTAGCCGAGAGTGGGTGGCCATATTGTCAGAGAGTTCCCGAGGGAGTTCCCCTAGAAAGAAATGCCCTAGGCCCTAGGCAGCCAGCCCGACTGCATCGATTGCCGCCAGGCCTCTCCCTGGGACTTTCTCTCTCTCTATACGCAGGCCTTAACAAAATTTTCAAATTAAAATAAAGACTTTACTTGTAAGTAGGTACCTACCTATCAAATAATAAAGATATTTGATGAAAAGATCAAAAAAAGAAGTTCTTAAGGGAATAAAAGACGTCTAGGCATTTGCAAAACTTTATAGTAATTTATTTGTTTTGATGTAATTACTGTACTTATTCTTACTCGGCTATTAATTAGGTTCTTTTTTGCTTAAGGATCTCGTTTTCGCCAATCTAAAAGGAACAGTAACTACGATTAATAATGGGAGGTCTGTCTGGACGCTACACAAGTAAAACAAGCTCTCAGAGCCAGGATCCAGACAGGCGATCGCACTACCTCCCCATTATATTCTATGTACTCTTATTAAACGAGCAAAAATTATATATATATATATATATATATTTGTATCTTAGTTCTATTTTGAAAACGGCTCTACCGATTTTGATGAAACCAACTCTATTAACAAGTTTTGAGGATGAGAAAACGATCTGGCTAGGTCTGAACCTCGACAAATTTCATCTTAATTGATCTTTTCTTAATTAAAGTAATTATTTATAATTGAATTATTTTTATAATGTATAATCCATCGGGTCCTAACATTATCAATTAGAATTGATTCAATCTAATGCCTTATCTTGATCCCCCGAGTAAATAACTAGGAATAGATTTCAGTTTCCCTGCAGGTTTTCCCCCCATTTAGACACCACTGTTTCTGGGATTCAGTTTCATTTTCAATTTTGTATCTTGTATTGCAAATGTGTTTATTTCTGATTCTGAATTTAGATTTAATTCACTTATATCTGTCATGTTAAGTTGTTGTTGTTGGTCTTGTTGTTGATGTATGTTGTCGGGTGTTCGGTTCGATTTATATAGAAAATGAAGAGAAAATCTAAAATAGAGTCAGCTATGTTGTTGTCTTTAGGACAAACAATATATTCCATGTTGCATCTCCCAGCTGTCTCAAAATAGACACACGAACACAATTGAAGGTTCGTTTGAACTTATTAGTAGGCTACAGAGAAATACCAAGTTATTATAGTCGCAAATTAGAATGAAAATATGTCTTAAAATGGACAGGAATGAATTCTTTATAGCAGGTGTAGCCAAAATTTTTTGATAGCAAGTGCGCAATGAAGAATTTTCAAAAGTATTAAGAACCCAAAGATATATACCGGATAAGTTTTTTATCTTGAGACAGTCTTATAACTCAAAAACAGTGCATTAAATGAAAAAAAAGTTTCAAATAAAAGTTTATTTATATCAAGGGGGAAACTACGCTATTGTTTGTCGACCTAGAACAAGCTTTCAAGGGTATTTCGAGGTCAAGTTCTGTTTTTTAAATGGAAACCTATATGTTTCTGTACATATTCTGAATCTACAAAAGACAACTGAACAACTTTCATAAGAACTATCTTTTATACGACATCAAATAAAAATAAACTGCAACGGATCGTTGCTAAACTTTATCCAAATTCATTTGAAATATTAATATGTTTATTCCTTTATTATTAATCAGATATCACTTGCAATTTGCAGTTCATGTTGACTTTAATTCAAAAATAATGATCGATTCTCATTTAACAGTCGAGGAATAACAATTCTACATTGGATTTTTGACATTTCGGTTATTATTGATAATCATTGCTTAAGACATGGAGGAATCGACTTAAAATCAAAAATAGCGATTGATTCTCATCTAATACTTGAGGAATAATAATTCTACCTTAGATTTTTGACCCTTCGATTATTATTGGTAACCATTGCTGAAGACATGGAGGAATCGACTTAAAATCAAAAATAGCGATTGATTCTCATCTAATACTTGAGGAATAATAATTCCTCCTTAGATTTTTGACCCTTCGATTATTATTGGTAACCATTGCTTAAGACATGGAGGAATCGACTTAAAATCAAAAATAGCGATTGATTCTCATCTAATACTTGAGGAATAATAATTCTACCTTAGATTTTTGACCCTTCGATTATTATTGGTAACCATTGCTGAAGACATGGAGGAATCGACTTAAAATCAAAAATAGCGATTGATTCTCATCTAATACTTGAGGAATAATAATTCTACCTTAGATTTTTGACCCTTCGATTATTATTGGTAACCATTGCTTAAGACATGGAGGAATCGACTTAAAATCAAAAATAGCGATTGATTCTCATCTAATACTTGAGGAATAATAATTCTACCTTAGATTTTTGACCCTTCGATTATTATTGGTAACCATTGCTGAAGACATGGAGGAATCGACTTAAAATCAAAAATAGCGATTGATTCTCATCTAATACTTGAGGAATAATAATTCCTCCTTAGATTTTTGACCCTTCGATTATTATTGGTAACCATTGCTTAAGACATGGAGGAATCGACTTAAAATCAAAAATAGCGATTGATTCTCATCTAATACTTGAGGAATAATAATTCTACCTTAGATTTTTGACCCTTCGATTATTATTGGTAACCATTGCTGAAGACATGGAGGAATCGACTTAAAATCAAAAATAGCGATTGATTCTCATCTAATACTTGAGGAATAATAATTCTACCTTAGATTTTTGACCCTTCGATTATTATTGGTAACCATTGCTTAAGACATGGAGGAATCGACTTAAAATCAAAAATAGCGATTGATTCTCATCTAATACTTGAGGAATAATAATTCTACCTTAGATTTTTGACCCTTCGATTATTATTGGTAACCATTGCTGAAGACATGGAGGAATCGACTTAAAATCAAAAATAGCGATTGATTCTCATCTAATACTTGCGGAATAATAATTCTACCTTAGATTTTTGACCCTTCGATTATTATTGGTAACCATTGCTGAGGACATGGAGGAATCGACTTAAAATCAAAAATAGCGATTGATTCTCATCTAATACTTGCGGAATAATAATTCTACCTTAGATTTTATACCCTTCGATTATTATTGGTAACCATTGCTTAAGACATGGAGGAATCGACTTAAAATCAAAAATAGCGATTGATTCTCATCTAATACTTGAGGAATAATAATTCTACCTTAGATTTTTGACCCTTCGATTATTATTGGTAACCATTGCTGAAGACATGGAGGAATCGACTTAAAATCAAAAATAACGATCGATTCTTATCTAATACTAGAGGAATAACCTTATTGCATTTCATTTTTGATGTTTTGAATATTAATGGCAACCTCTACTGAAAACGTGGAAGAATCGACTTAAAATCAAAAAGACTAAATTCTTTTATGGCAAACAACTCAAGCTTGTGGTCCCCAAGGTACTTAATTAGGATATTAAATTTCATCAGAATTAGTTAAGTCATTTTCAAGATATTTACTAAAAACTAAAAAAGTACTGAAATAAAGTACTAATGTTTGTGTACCGATATGTACCAAAAACTAATCAGCGCTTCATTTTGTTAAACTAATGGTAGGTTTTCAATTTCATTTCAATCAGCGCAAAGGTGTGGAAAAAATCGTGGACGAAAAAAACGATAACACACACACAGACACACACACACACATCCATCCATCCCCACGCACTTCCAAAAAAATGGCACTTTTTGGCCTCTCGACGAGATTCCAGGTAATTTTTGGCAAAACCGCCACGTGCTAAAATTCAATCTCATTGAATACTTCAATTTGTGACCTTAATTGAGTCTATGGGTTCCGTAGTCTTTACCTGAGGACCCTTTGAAGTCGCGCTTGCCGCGAGAGCGATTCCAATACTTTCTCCCATGCTTTGCATTGGATAAAGTAAAAATATTAAATCAATTAGATCTCAAAAATTCAAATATTTAATTATTAAATAAATAATTATTAAATCTTAAAGTCACAACAATGAAAATAAGTGTTTAAAATGATCTTAAAACTTCATTATACACAGATTTAAGAGATTATTTTCTACTTGATAGATCTTTTTTAAATTTTTGAGCTTAAAAAAATTTATTTCTCGTTTAAATTCAGTAGATAGTTATATTGTATTACCATAATAATAAAAATGGAGCATTTTTTTTTGTTGAAGAAAAATGTTTCATCCAGAAGACTTGCGATACACTCTGAGATGTCATAGAACATTGTCGCAAAATTATTAAATGATTAATTATTATTAAATTATTTATTTAATAATTAAATATTTGACTCATTATTATTTGATAATTAAGGCGAATAATTGTTAATAATTATTATTGGATTTTTTTTGAGATCTAATTGATTTAATATTTTTTTATTTGATGTCGTATAAAAAATAGTTCTTATGAAAGTTGTTCAGTTTTTTTGTAGTTTGAGTAGACGTATAGAAAATTATAGATTTCCAATTAAAAAACAGAACTTGACCTTGAAATACCCTTGAAAGCTTGTTCTAGGTCGAGAAACAATAGCGTAGCTTAGTTTCCCCTGGTATAAATAAATTTTTATTTGAAACTTTTTTCATATAATGCACTGTTTTTGAGTTATAAGACTGTCTCAAGATAAAAAAACTCACCCGGTATAATGACATGATGGAATTCTTTTAGATTCCGCTTACAGGTTGAATCATATAGGGACAGTGCGTCACGACTTTTGCGCCAACTGGCGACTAAAATGAAAACATAATAGGGGTATTTATTAAACGTCATTTTTTGTTTATTATTATTATTATTACCGGGATAAATAACAAAAAACAAAAACAAAACAATGTATGTATTTTCCACAATTCACCCAAATTATTTGAATAAATAAACACAAGAGAGCGCTACCTTCGGCAGTAGTGCTGCCTCTATGTTTAACTCACGATCCCAATAGAAACTTTTTTTTTTATATTATAAAATTAAATATAAGAGTAAATAAATATTTTATTTAATATGGATTTACTATGAGTTAAGGATACTGGGTCACTTATTTCACATTAAAATTAAAAAATTAAAAGATATAATTTTTTTTTCTTTTTCAATATATATATTTCGGGCTATCAACCCATCTTCAGGAAATACAGAAAGTAACTAATTCAACTTATTGAATAACAGTTATATATGTGTTTATTGAACAGAGGGACAGAATTTATAAAATTATTTTAAAAGGACGCTTTCTCTTAAGCTATTGTTAAGAAAGAATATCAGGTTGACCTTTGTTTACATAGGATTGTTTGGGTTTATATCTTTTAATTTTTTAATTTTAATGTGAAATAAGTGACCCAGTATTCTTAACTCATAGTAAATCCATAATAAATAAAATATTTATTTACTCTTATCTTTATTAAAGATGTTTCACCTTGCACCAACACCACAATCTCTACTGATTATTATAAAATTAATAAAAAAATACATTTTTTCTATGAATTATTATATATTATATTGTATATATCTCAGGATTGGATGAAGGCAGTACGGAAATTAACACGAGTCTTCTTCCAATAATATTTATTGGAAATATATTTCCTTTATTATTGTTTCGGAACCGACGTTTCACAGGATCTTCCTCAGGGTTCAAAAGGATCAATGAAGGAAGCACATAGTACTCTTCCTTCTTGCCTTCTCTCTCAGTGTTAGTTGGTTTGTAGAGAATACTTTAAGACTTCCCATTATATCAGTAGAACAGAATGTAAGTATTTTATATTTTCTTGATTTAAAATTTCATTATTAATGGAGAAATTCTCCTGAAACGTTTGGGTTTTAATAAGCGCTTGAAGAAGCTTTTGGAAAAGATTTAGTGTATATTTTATTATCCATATCCCTTTAAATTATTGAATAAAATAAAAATAATTTTTAAGAAAAAAATAAAAACCGACTTCAAAAAATTAAATGCAACAAATAAAATACACTAAAAGGTATAAAATAATTATTATCTTATTTAGTTACAATTAAACGACGAAATATTAACATGAAATTACTTTTTGAAGTCGGTGCCAAACAAACTATACCTATAAGCCAGCGTACCCGCCAAACGTACTAAGTAAGATCCGTCGAGTGCGATTCATAAAAGGTATATATTTGGCACCAACTTCAAAAAGTAATTTCATGTTAATATTTCGTCGTTTAGTTGTAACTAAATAAGATAATAATTATTTTATACCTTTTAGTGTATTTTATTTGTTGCATTTAATTTTTTGAAGTCGGTTTTTATTTTTTCTTAAAAATTATTTTTATTTTTCTCTTTTTAGTGATGTCATTAATAGTGATCATATCATCAGAACTTGACCAAATTAATATGACACCATCCCTAAGACACCCCTTTCGGATAAAAAAAGAACCATCGAAATCGGTTCATAAACAAAGAGGTTAGGTCTAAACAAACCTAATAAAAAAGGTCTAATACCTATGGAAAAAAATCGAAAAAAAAATGGGACCAATCGGAAGCTAGACTGGACCCAATGCAAAAAAAATTTCAAAATCGGTTGACAATTGGCGGAGATATGAGGTAACATAGGCACAAAAAAAAAAAAAAATAAATAAATCAGTCGAATAGAGAACCTCCTCCTTTTTTTGAAGTCGGTTAATTAATTATTATTCTTTTTTTAAAAATACTTCATTCCAAATGCTAATTGATTGATTTTCTTTTCCTTCAATTGATTGGTAAATAATTTGCTAAAATAAAATAAGATTGAAACGCCAAAGGGGTGGAAAATAGGGGATGAAAAAGAGTGTAAAAAGCAAACAAGGGGGGGGGGTTCGAGGGGTGAAAAGAGACTCTCTTTCAAGTTATCCGGAATCAACAGGTGTCAACCACCACATGATACTCTCTCTCTCGCTCTCTCTCTAAAAAAAATATTAAAAAAAAAACGTCAAAATAAACACAATGAATGAATAAAAAGTCCCAGGTCTATTCATATTAAGCAAAGAGGTATGTTTCTCACAACGTTGGCAATTACTATGTAGAGGAGGGTTTTTTAAACACTGATCTATGGACCTAATGAATACTTTGTCGATATTAAACCAACCAATAAAATAATCCAAATTATAAGTTGTTTTATTGTTTTTGGCTTTCCTTAATCAAAATTCTAAGAATTACTATAAGGTATACAGTCAGTACCATTAATCTAATTAAATTAGTATTAATATACCTATACTTTTTTAAACTCAAGAATTTTAAATATTTCTATTAAGTAGAAAATAATATCTCTTAAATCTGCGTATAATTAAGTTTTAATATCATTCATTATAAACACTTGTTTTCATTGTTGTGACTTTAAGATTTAATAATTATTATTTGATAATTAAGTTAAATCATTGTTAAAAATAATTATTAAGAAATTTTTTTTGAGATCTAATTGGTTTAATATTTTGTTTATTTGATGTCGTATAACAAAATAGTTCGTTGGTTGTCTTAAAGGCAATTAATGGTTTCACCATAAACAAAAACCCTTCCTATTTTTTTAACCGACTTCAAAAAAGGAGGAGGTTCTCTATTCGACTGAATTTTTTTTTTTTTTTTGTGCCTATGTTACCTCATATCTCCGCCAATTGTCAACCGATTTTGAAATTTTTTTTTGCATTAGGTCCAGTCTAGCTTCCGATTGGTCCCATTTTTTTTCGATTTTTTTTCATAGGTATTAGACCTTTTTTATTAGGTTTGTTTAGACCTAACCTCTTTGTTTATGAACCGATTTCGATGGTTCTTTTTTTATCCGAAAGGGGTGTCTTAGGGATGGTGTCATATTAATTTGGTCAAGTTCTGATGATATCATCACTATTAATGACATCACTAAAAAGAGAAAATAAAAATAATTTTTAAGAAAAAATAAAAACCGACTTCAAAAATTAAATGCAACAAATAAAATACACTAAAAGGTATAAAATAATTATTATCTTATTTAGTTACAACTAAACGGCGAAATATTAACATGAAATTACTTTTTGAAGTCGGTGCCAAACATATACCTTTTATGAATCGCACTCGACGGATCTTACCTAGTACGTTTGGCGGGTACGCTCGCTTATAGGTATAGTTTGTTTGGCACCGACTTCAAAAAGTAATTTCATGTTAATATTTCGTCGTTTAGTTGTAACTAAATAAGATAATAATTATTTTATACCTTTTAGTGTATTTTTATATTTGTTGCATTTAATTTTTTGAAGTCGGTTTTTATTTTTTCTTAAAAATTATTTTTTCAAATTTAACATAAATGGTATGAAAATACTATTGACGTTTTGAAATTTTAGGGATTCGCAGCATCCACATATCCATGGACCGCACACCACTGATATTTAATGGATATTCCGAGAATCTCTTGGGCTATTTGGGGTTACATCCATCGCATTGACCTAACTAAGGTCATCTGCTTCCTCTCCCCAAACTTTTAATATTTTACAATAAATTTATTTAATGCCCCCGCAAATTCTTACTCACCCCTGGCCCTGCACCGTATTTACACCAGTGGACACTTTATTGAATTTACTTCAAAATTTAATCTATAAATCTCATTTTTAGGTGGAGTAATTAAGTAAAAACTTGAAGGGTGTAAAATTAAATCATAAATCTGGAAGGGAAGCTCTCCACCAATACCTACCCCCAAGGGAATGGAAGCTAATGATTGGTTGTTGAACCATAGTAGTAGCCTTAACCATGCTATCCCACACAGACACTTATAAATAATACTTTCATTTGTAATTTTATTGGATCAATAATAATTTAATATATATTAGTAGGGGAAAGGTGGGATAATTAATTCCAGCTTTAGTTTTTTGCGTGTAACTCCAACAATTATTCTGAATTTGAATTTTTTGTTTGCTAGATTTGTAGCATGGTTCCTTGCTATCTGCTATGATCCTATGTGGAAAGTCTGAATTATTGAGAAAAATCAGAAAATAAAAAGTTTTAGATTTCAACGAAAGGAATAATTGATCCCCCTGCACCTAAGGAGGATCATTTATCCCCCTCGCCCCCATTATAACCCCTACCTAACCAAAAATTTATAAAACTCAATATAGAAACAAATTACACTTAAAAACTTACTTATAGAGTTAAGTTGGTAATGCACTGAGTGATGACTTATTCTAGGAGTGGCACCGAATATATATCGCGAGTTTTTGAAAACTTTGAGGGCTCAGGAAGATGTCCTAAAATTTCGCATCATCATCATCATCATTGAGTATACAGTCCTAAGACTGGTTTGATGCAACAATCCGTCTCCACTCGACTCTGTCCCCCGCCAGCTGTTTGACCTCTCTAAATGTCTGGCATCCCATATCCCCAATTATTTAGTTGAAATATTCTAATCTGGGTCTTCCCCTTTTCTTTCCCACCTCCCCCTCCAAGATATCATCCCCTAAGCAGTCCCCCATGTCTCAGTGTGTGCCCCATCATCTGACCTCTTCTCTTCTTCAGACTCTTCCACAAGGTTCTTCTTTCTCCGATTCTTCCAAGAACTTCTTCATTTGTAATTTTATCCATCCATTTGATATTCATCATTCTTCTGTAGCACCACATTTCGAAAGCCTCTAATCTCTTTCTCTCCGCTTTTCTAATTGTCCAGGTTTCACACCCGTACATATGGCATATGGCTATGCTCCATACATATGTCTTCAATAGCAACTTCCTGTTTTCTAAGCTGATTGAGGAGGAGCATAGTAGTTTTTGTTTTGAATTAAACCCCATTTTGCGCCACTCGTAAAATATTTTGTCTTCTTTTTGAGGCCACTTCCAAAGTCTGCCAGTCCTTTGCATAGCGCTAACTGTTGCCCCGTTGGTCAACGATGCGTCCAGGGTATAAATTCCCATTGTAGGTCACGATGACGTATTCTCCGATTTCTTTTGGCGGGCTCAAAGTTTCTTCAAGCCTCATCATCACTGCTACATTCAAATTCTCCATCACCTGAAGATGATTTGAGTGATGGAGATGCATCAGAATCAGATGAAGTGGAGTCTTCTTTTTTTCTTTGTCAAGGAACAGTTCCCTCCTTGTCATCTTTTCTGCATTTTCTTTCAGTCTCTTCCTATTTTCTATTCTATAAGAACCAAGACAATTGTAGATAAATTCTATAGTATTTTATAGAATTGTTATAGATAACAACAAACACAAATAAAATAACATGGGAGGGATAATTGATCCTGGGATCAATTATCCCACTAGCCAAGGGATCAAATATCCCCACGTCACCATTTCAAAGAATATTAAAAAAAAACGACATGTCAAAAGTATTTGTCATGGAAGCAATAGCATTTCATACCTAAATAGGCAACATTTCAGGCATAAAAGTCAGAAATCAAACTAAACTAGTAATAAAATTGAAGTATCTAATACAAATGCTACACAAAAAGTAATACGAACCTCAAAAATTGCAATTGTTCAAATATTTATGCGGCTTTGATATTTATCTGCAAGATGTAAACAACTCATAAAGGGCATCATCGCCGCTACCCCAAAAAGCCAAAAGAACAAAAATAAACTTCTTTTTGCGCTGGTTTGTAAAGGGGGATCATATATCCCCCAGGATGAATTATCCCACCTTTCCCCTACCTAGAGGACCTAGCGTTGGTCGGTAATTTTTTACTTTAATTAAAAGTGATATATTATATTACTTTTCATTTTAAATTCAGGTAGTTTTTATGTGTAGCAAGAATTAAATAAATAAACTGCAACGGATCGTTGCTAAACTTTATCCAAATTCATTTGAAATATTAATATGTTTGTTCCTTTATTATTAATCAGATATCACTTGCAATTTGTAGTTCATGTTGACATTAATTAAAAATTATTCTGATTTAATAGTCGACGAATAACCATTGTACATTGGATTTTTGACATTTCGGTTATTATTGTAACCATTCCTGAAGACATGGAGGAATCGACTTAAAATCAAAAATAACGATCGATTCTTATCTAATACTAGAGTAATAACCTTAATGCAATCCATTAAAGCTTAAAGTCGATTCCTCTATGTCTTCAGCAAAGGTAAGGGATAAGAAAACAACGCAGTTGCTATGGTTACTTATAAAATTTCCTCCCAAATTTTTAGCATTTCACAGAGAGAAGCCTATCCATTCTTACTTAAGCAAGGCTAAATGAGGTATACTAAAACGTTCAAATGAATAAATTTTAAAGAATTTAAAAAATTAAAAAAAGTACTATCTTACTTTAGAGTAAAGTACTTTAAAATATAATTTTACTAAAAACTTTATTTAACCTTTTTTTGTGGTCCCCAAGGTACTTAATTAGGATATTAAATTTCATCAAAATTGGTTAAGTCATTTTCAAGATATTTAGAAAAAAACTAAAAAAGTACTGAAATAAAGTACTAATGTTTGTGGGCCGATATGTACCAAAAACTAATCAGCGCTTCATTTTGTTAAACTAATGGTAGGTTTTCAATTTCATTTCAATCGGTGCAACGGTGTGGAAAAAATCGTGGGCCAAAAAACGATAACATACATCCATACATACATACATCCATCCGCACGCACTAAATGAAAAAATGGCACTTTTTGGCCTCTGGACGAGACCCCATGTAATTTTTGGCAAAACCGTCACGTGCTAAAATTCAACCTAATTGAATACTACAATTTGTGACTTTAATTGAGACCATGGGTTCCGTAGTTTTTTCCTGAGGTCCCTTTGAAGTCGCGCTTGCCGCCAGACCGATTACAATACTTTCCCCATGCTTCGCATTGGATAAAGTAAAAAAAAAATTCAGTCGAATAGAAAACCTCCTCCTTTTTTGAAGTTCGGTTAAAAATAAGGACAAGACTTGTCCTTATTATGAACTTTCAAATTAATACAAATTATAGACGGAAATGATAATAATAGTGATTTTAATATTTATTATTAGAGAAATTTGTTTTGAATATATTTTCAGTTAGGAGTCAATCAAGTGCTTTGACATTAAAATTTAATAAAATTCAGAAAGTGGAGTAAATCGATTTGGCAAGTGTTGAAGCATTCAATTTCACAGAGAGGCTATCCATTCTTAATTTAAGCAAGGCTAAATGAGCTATATTAAAAGGTTCAAATGAATAAATTTTAAAGAATTTAAAAATTAAAAAGTACTATCTTACTTTAGAGTAAAGTACTTTAAAATATAATTTTACTAAAAACTTTATTTAACCTTTTTGTGGTCCCCAAGGTACTTAATTAGGATATTAAATTTCATCAAAATTGGTTAAGTCATTTTCAAGATATTTAGAAAAAAACTAAAAAAGTACTGAAATAAAGTACTAATGGTAGATCACTGGTATCCATAATAAGCATTAATTAACAGGAATAGCAGGGAATTGGATAAAAATAAAAAACAGAGTTTTTATTAAATGGGCCAGACGTTTCGTCGATTAATTTCGACTTCCTCAGTGGCTCATTCTATCACTCTTTGTCAAAAGACAATTCCACTACGCGACGAAACATCCTTTAATCCTTTTTTATTTAAACTATAATACATTGTTGGATCATGCCCTAATTGCTCAAGAATCTTGAACTTTTACCTTGAACAATCAAAATTTATCACAAAAAAAAAATAACCATATGTTTGTCTGTTTAAAGAGTAGAAACATATTATTTTTTTTTTGTGATAAATTTTGATTGTTCAAGTGTGTAAAAGTTCAAGATTCTTGAGCAATTGGGGCATGATCCAACAATGTATTATAGTTTAAATAAAAAGGATTAAAGGATGTTTCGTCGCGTAGTGGAATTGTCTTTTGACAAAGAGTGATAGAATGAGCCACTGAGGAAGTCGAAATTAATCGACGAAACGTCTGGCCCATTTAATAAAAACTCTGTTTTTTATTTTTATCCAATTCCCTGCTATTCCTGTTAAATAAAGTACTAATGTTTGTGGGCCGATATGTACCAAAAATTAATCAGCGCTTCATTTTGTTAAAAGAATCCTAGGTTTTCAATTTCATTTCAATCCTGCTGCTTTGAATTGGATAAAGTAAAATTTTTTTACAACGTTTTGATTGCTTCGGCCATCATCAAGACATCGCTGAACTTCTTCCTTCTTCCTTTAAACCCTGAAGAAGGACGATTCTCCGAACAAATGACCTTCTAATAAATTATTTTATTCGAAATTTATAGTTTTCATTATCCTTGGGGGTTGCCTTTGCATAAATTCACCATTGAGTTCCCGCATTCCGTTTTAAATAGAAAATACCCCTAATTGATTAAATTTCCTAATTTTAATATATAATAATATTTGAAATTCATCAAAATCGTTAGAGCTGTTTTCGAGAAACAGTTTGTGTTTAATATATATATAATATACAAGATAAAATAAAAAAAATTTTGAAAAATTTTTAAGAAACTTTTTAAAATTAAAAATATAAAATACTAAAAACCTTTCTATTTAAAAAAATAAAACACTAAGTAGGTTTCACAAAAATAAAATATAAACTACTTGTTTAACACGACTATATATGTAAATTTCGGGGTATAATCCCATCTTCAGGAGTTCATAGAGGAAAATTTATTATTTTTTATTTTTGTGTAACCTACTTAGTATTTTATATTTTAACATTTAAAAAGTTTCTTATAATTATTTTAAAATTTTCTTTACTTTATTTAAAATTTTTCACCAAGAACCCACACTATTTTCCCTTAACAAAATTAATATACAAGAATTGTTAATTTAATGGTATAAAGTAACTAGCTGCAAGGCACGCCCCCTGGTCCCCCAATCCACGAACCCAAACCTCACCCCCCTCCCCCGAAACCCACCCTAACACTCATCCTGAACCCCCCACCTCCCCCGTACCACCCCACTACACCACTGGACCCTCACCTGAGCCCCCCACTCCACCAACCCTGACCCCCCTATTCCGCCTTACTCCCTCACTCCACCCCGATTCCACCCCGCGCACCCCATGCCATAACCCACCCCCACTCCACCCCCGCACCCACCCTCCGCAACCAGATTTTGCATTTCTAGCCTTCTAGTGACCCACAAATGTATACAAAATTTGGCTGAGTTTGCTCCAAGGGCAAGAATTTACATATTTTTCACCCTCCCTCCCCTTTTTGGGTGGTTTTTTGGAGGAATTCTTTTAAACAAAAGTTGTCAGAAATCACATCCCCTACAACTTTGCTCATTATAAAATTTGCCGTAGAGCTAATAGTTTTTTTTTTTTTTTTTTTTTTTTTAATGATATTGATGAGAGAAGGAGATACACCAGAAGGTGGATCCCCTAAAGGCCTGTATGGGCTGGCCCCTCAATCGTGAAAAGAACAGAGCAGAAGGAAAAGAAGCCGGGATCACGGGCCAATCTCAGAAACTTAGATACAATTCAATATCCAATTTACCAAGGTTTTAGGGGCTTCGAGCAGTGGTAAAAAAGTTTAGGAGTTATTTGATAATTTTCATTCGTATGCCCCCCCCCCCCAACCCCCTTTTGGGGTCAAAATATCAAAACGTTATATAGCTAAAAACGTAAGTTAGAAGACATCTGATACAAATATGAAATTTCATAATAATCCCTTAAGCCGTTTTGACGTGAATCGTGAGCAACTTTTCGCGGAAACCACTGAAACAGACAGACAGACAGTTGAGGGTGTTTTAGTTCATAACTTTGCTTGAAACTTATGCAACCAATGTACAGACAAAACCTTAATTTTATATAATATATAGATATTTTTTTAAAGTTGATTTAACGTGAGACCAAACAATTTTTTGAAATTAACATTTCTATGCTTGTGGTAGAAGTTTTAAAATTGATAGATTCATAAAAAAATGACATTCTGTTTCTTTGAATACACCGATATAATGAGGGTGAAGAAAACAAGAAAGTTAAAATTTAAAAGGTTAAACCCATTGTACCAAAAAATCATTTTTTTTTTTTTAGTATTTTTAAATTTTGGTTAAGAAAAATATTCTCAATAATTTTTCCTTGGGTATTTTTAGCTAACTTTGTCCCCGTGCAGTTGACACTTTAAGTGCACATTTATTATTAAATTAAATGGAAAAGAAGAAATTTTAAATAAAATTGAAGAGAGTAGCTAAGAGAGAGAGGCGGGGTCTCTATCTGGAGGAGGGTTAAGTGTAAAATGGTGTCCGAAAGGAGAGTGACAATTTGTAATTTAAACTTTGACGAGAAGGCTAGGGCTGGTCATCCCTACTATTTCCAGCAGGGTGACGTTTGATGCTCTCGGGTGAATCTTTGAAAGGCCACCCAGGGACAGACAGCCCTGTATATATAGCCCTTGTGCCCTTTCGAGCGCTTCTTATTGAAAATTACATTGCCAGTGGATTCAAAATAGACACCAACCGACCCTGCAGGGTAGCGATTACAGATTTATCAGATCGGACATATCAACACCATCTATTAAAGATTCAGTTAACTAGAAAACCTGTCTATCATTCATTCGAGATAGTTTCCAAAATAACATTAATAATTAAAATTTAGAAACGTTTCACGAATAAAATACGTACATGGCATAGGCTTATTATAATTTCTGATAAAAAAAAAAAATTTAAGAAAAAAATAAAAACCGACTTCAAAAAATTAAATGCAACAAATAAAATACACTAAAAGGTATAAAATAATTATTATCTTATTTAGTTACAACTAAACGACGAAATATTAACATGAAATTACTTTTTGAAGTCGGTGCCAAACATATACGTTTAATGAATCGCACTCGACGGAACTTACTTAGTACGTTTGGCGGGTACGCTTGCTTATAGGTATAGTTTGTTTGGTACCGACTTCAAAAAGTAATTTCGTGTTAATATTTCGTCGTTTAGTTGTAACTAAATAAGATAATAATTATTTTATACCTTTTAGTGTATTTTATTTGTTTCATTTAATTTTTTGAAGTCGGTTTTTATTTTTTTCTTAAAAATTATTTTATTTTTCTCTTTTTAGTGATGTTATTAATAGTGATCATATCATCAGAACTTGATCAAATTAATATGACACCATCCCCAAGACACCCCCTATCGGATAAAAAAAGAACCATCGAAATCGGTTAATAAACAAAGAGGTTAGGTCTAAACAAACCTAATAAAAAAGGTCTAATACCTATGAAAAAAAACGAAAAAAAATGGGACCAATCGGAAGCTAGACTGGACCCAATGCAAAAAAATTTTCAAAATCGGTTGACAATTGGCGGAGATATGAGGTAACATAGGCACAAAAAAAAAAAAAAAAAATTCAGTCGAATAGAGAACCTCCTCCTGTTTTGAAGTCGGTTAAAAATTTATTGCCTAGGAAAAATTTTTTTTACCCCATTTACCCCATTTTGGAAAATAGTTTTAACTATTCATTTCGATATGTGAGTGTCTAAAATTAGAAATTTTATAAATATAAATCACAAGGTAGATTCACAAAGAGAAACAAAGAGATTGTCTTCTGCTTGATGCAAATAAACATATACACATATATATCAAGATGATATATCTGTATATATATATTATTTATTTGTTTGAGACTATAGTTTCGAAGACTTGGTCTTCATCATCAGTCTTTCTTCAATTATAAATGTTTTTCATGGAGTCAATATCATATGGATATTGAAAACTTGGTGTTCCTTCGTCACTGGAAAGCTAGCAATTAATAAAGACACTTTCTCCGGGCTCACACTCAAATATAACCATATGTTTCCCTTTCTCCTTTCTCCTTAGAAAGGAGGAATTTTTTCCCTTTTATCTTTTGTTAGCAAACATCTTAAGTAGATTACTATTGGATAATTCAATTTGATTGTTTAAACAGAGTTCTGAATTTCTATTGAATGACTTCAAAATTTCTAAAGATTCGATTGCGCTAATCAATTTTGGGTTCCTTTCTCCTTTTATTAATCTAATACCTTCTGGGAAGGAGTGATTGTTTGAATTTAAATGTTCTGCAAAAGAATTTTCGTACTTTTTATTTTTATAATCTCTTATGTGTTCATTTAGTCGAATTTTCAGATTTCTCTCGGTCTTCCCTACATAGATTGCTTCGCAATCTTTGCATTTCAAACTATAAACCCCTTCTTTTTCTATATTTGGTAATTTGTCTTTTTTATTTCAACCTAAATCTTTTCCTAGAGTAATTGGAGTTTTGAATACTGTTTTGAACCCTAATTTTTTCATTTTTTGTTTTAATTTTTCCGAAATTTGTCCATAATATGGAAGAACTATTCTAGGATTTTCTTTTTCTTTTTCATTCTTTTGTGAATATACTGATTCCAGGGTTAATTTTTCAATTTTTTTATTTAACATTTGGTCTATAAGGCTTGTGCTTCGTACCCATTATTTACCGCGATTTCTTTAATTTATTATTTATAATTTATTATATTTATAAAACCATATAATCGATCTAGCTATTTTAATCATAATAATAATCGGAATTGGAAATAAATAATAATTTTTTAAATAAATATTATACTAAGAAGTAATAGTTTATTGCCGGTCAGAGCGTCAGAGGGCATTATTCTTATATGAGCATTATATCAGACAACATCTAAATCTGGGCTCCAGGAAAGAAATTGAATGATTTTTTTCTTCTTCTTTAATATTATTCGTACGTCTTAAAATTGATCATCATTTATTTATGAGAAATTGATCAATTTCGGCCTCACATTGGCTACACAACTCTAGAAGAAAGAAACAAGAAAAAGAAGAGATTGGCCTTCTATACCTACATCTTCCGCCCTCCGGTTGTTGCACTCATTACTATCAGTACCTGGCCACTGAGCGATGCTCGGTAAATTTTTGCTTCAGTTAATAGCTAAGGTCAGGTGGGGTAACTGGAGCCGGGGGCAACTGGGCCAGGGGTCCTGTAACCCCAGAGCTTTTTAATTTTACCGCATTTTTTTTAGCGCAATTCACTTTTTCATATTGGTGGGAAATTTTCAGTGTTCCTGAATTAGATAAATTTCTTTAAGTTTATTTTATACTTAAGTACTTAGTTAAGTTAATTACTTATTTAAGTATTTACCTAGTTATGTGCTTACTTCTTACCTTACCCAGTTCCTTGAAAATATGGAGACTTAATTAAGGCTTTCTTAAGCATAAGGAACTTAAATTTAACTTTATTTCAATGGGTAAAATGAAATTATTTTGTTTAGTTGTTTGATTTATGATACTTTTTTTGAATTTTCTGTAATAAAAATCGATTTTAAAAATTATACTTGGCGTTTAAATTTATCTACCTTAAAAAATTCAATAGAATAAAAAAAATGGATGGATGGATTGAAGAGGTGAGGATGAGGTTAACCAATCGACTTGATTGGGGAATTGAAATAATTATCGGAAAAGAGGTTTTTTATCTAATTAGATTTTTCCTCTTATTAAAAACAAGGACTAAAGATGAATAAGGACACTCGATGGTGGAGAAGTAATCTCCGGAATCGAAGCAAAAATACAATGTATACATTAATTAATGTAAAATAATTGGTTTAATAAAATTTATAAAAAAAAAAAAAAAAAATAGAGGTCTTGGTGCAACTGGGCCAGCCTAGTCAGGGCCCAATTACCCCGAATCGCTTACATCTTTGATTATTTTTAATCCATATACAAATGAGACTAATTCTACCTACGGCCAGGGCCTTGAGGGATAGGGGAACATGTCCAACTGCTCAAAAGATGTTAAAAATTAAAAAAACAGCAAATAGGCTGGGCTGGTCCAATTACCCCACAACGCGTTTAACTGGGCCAACCGCAAAACTTTACATTCAACTTAAGATAATTCCAAAATTTTGAATAATTAAAAGTTGAAAGTATCATGATTATTTGAAGAAAATTTCATCTTTCAATTAATATAGTCACGAGATCTATAAATTGTGAGGAAGGAAAAATATGGAGTACTATCCTTGGGAAAACAAAAGAAGCTGGCCTATTTACCCCACCTGACCTTATATATTAATCCCCGAAACCCCCCCCCCTTGTCCCTCGGACCCCACCACTTCACCCCACCTCCTGCACCCTCCCACCTCACCCCCACACCCCCATTCTGCCCCCCGAAACCCCGTACCCCCCGGAGCCCCCACTGAACCCCACCCACTGCACCCCCATATATACCCCCGCCCACGCCCCCAGTTTTTGCATTTCTAGCCTTCAGTGGCCCACAGATTATGTGTATATAGGTATATAAATAAATACGGTAAAATTATTTTTTTTTAATTAAATAACAATTTTTGAGTTCATCAATTAAATTGTCAAATTAATATTTGTGAAATTTAAAACTCGATTTTTAATCAATATAATTGCCCAATTTTTAATATATAATAATAATTGTAATAATCTTAATGTGGGATATAAAATTAAAAAACCAATTATTTATTAAAAGGAAATGAATAAAAATGTAATTATACATTTTTATCGAGACAACCACCTGTGAATAATTATTTCACTTAACAAAAAACCCATCAAAAACAACTGAGCCGAAGATGAGACCGTGACAGATCGATTGTCCAACACAAAACCCTCCTAACCCGTGAATTTCATCCAAATCGTTAGAGCCGTTTTCGAGAACCCGACCGGATATATATATACAAACTTTGCTCGTTTAATATAATAAGATATCAACCAGCGTGTGGAAAAGGTCAGATTGGACCAGCTGTTCTATCCATAGATAACCAATCTCCATCATTTAAAAATCTCAAATAAATATTTCTTTATTTTATTCAAATCACTTCTAAAATCGTTATAATAAATTATAAATTTAAAAATGAAAAATGGCCATTTCATTCCCCACTCACTAACAATAAAATAAAAAGAACCATCCCTGATTACACCCCCGTCATTCCCCACGAAACCTTCACAAATTCACTTTAGTATTTTTCTATAAAATAATTTATTAGAATATCAATTTCATTCTCTTAAAAAATTCGACAATTCGAAGAATCGTGCCTCCTTCTTCAGGATTTAAAAGGGTCAACAAAAGAACCACGGTGTATATTAATATTATTTTTAATTGAAATTACATTCAAAACTTCTTGGCCAGTGATACGTCTTGATGATGGCTATAGGGGGTTTAATCGTTGGTAAAAATATAAATTAAATTGAATGTAATGGAAGGCAGCCCAGAGGTAGTGAGGAAAGAAAAAATTAACACATATCAAATAAGGTGTAATTTATTGGAATCCTTCCTCCTTTCCTTTCAAACCGACTTTTCGGAGGATTTTTCCCTCCTTCTTCAGGGTCTATAAACCAATATGACAAAATTATAAAAATGGGGTTGGTCATCATACATTTCAACAATAAAACAATACAATTATAAATACAATGTAAACAGCCAGATTATCAATAGAAAAAAATATATAATTTACTCACTTCAAAGGGTCAATGAATGAAACAAATAAAATGTTTCCTTCTTCTCTCCACAGTAGTGTTCAAAAACTTTCTTCATTTTTAACAAAGGCATAGAAAAACAATTTTTTTTCCTTCTTTTCTTAATTAGATCGCATCTGTCATGGAAGGGGTTTGGTCTATATATATTAGATTCAAAAGCCATTTAGCCATCTAATTAAGAAAAGAAGGAAAAAAAAATTGTTTTTCTATGCCTTTGTTAAAAATGAAGAAAGTTTTTGAACACTACTGTGGAGAGAAGAAGGAAACATTTTATTTGTTTCATTCATTGACCTCTTTGAAGTGAGTAAATTATATATTTTTTCTATTGATAATATGGCTGTTTACATTGTATTTATAATTGTATTGTTTTATTGTTGAAATGTATGATGACCAACCCCATTTTTATAATTTTGTCATATTGGTTTATAGACCCTGAAGAAGGAGGGAAAAATCCTCCGAAACGTCGGTTTGAAAGGAAAGGAGGAAGGATTCCAATAAATTACACCTTATTTTATATGTATTAATTTTTTCTTTCCTCACTACCTCTGGGCTGCCTTCCATTACATTCAATTAAAATTTCTACCAGTCCGTCTCTCTCCAGAGAAAATTTCGTTGCAAGAAAATCTAAATTAAATTTTATTTTCGCTTATAATAAAAATCGACCTTTTTACTTGAATTTAAAATAAAAATTAATATTAATATATCTCTTTTAGCTGAATCAAAAAATTACCGAGCATCGCTCGGTATTCCAGATACTTACTCACTAATACAAACAAGTTTTCCTAAGGAGAGGTACCAATGCATATCGAAAAGCATAAATTGAAACGAGACAAATAGGGTTCGATTTTAGCTACGTATGTACTGAGCCCCCTAAAACCATTCAGCAAAATTGAATGTTTCAAATGGATCTCTTGTGAATTGGTTTCTCGAATCCTAGATCATCCCCGATCGAGGAGAAAAGCCTGCAAGAGTTTTAGCCAGATCAAACGGGGTGAGAGAAATGGTCCGTGATCGCCCCCCCCCCCTCCTTCTTCAGGCTCGCCCCCTGCCACCCCCTGGGCTTGCCTACCCCCTGTCTACTCTACTTGTTGCTCGTGCTCGGTTTGGGAGTTGCACCCTACGTGGCAGCACTAATCAAATCTAGTTGAAATACACACACAAACATATTATCCCCTTTCCCCAGAGCAATCACACCATTAGATACAGATTTTGAAGGTTGTGGGCTAACGTTGAATTAGACAAGACAATTTTTACTTTATCCAATGCAAAGCATGGGTAAAGTATTGTAATCGCTCTCGGGGCAAGCGTGGCTTCAAAGGGTCCTCAGGTAAAGACTACGGAACCCATGGACTCAATTAAAGTCACAAATTGTAGTATTCAATTAGGTTGAATTTTAGCACGTGACGGTTTTGCCAAAAATTACATAGGGTCTCGTCGAGAGGCCAAAAAAGTGCCATTTTTTCATTTAGTGCGTGCGGATGGTTGGATGGATGGATGGATGGATGGATGGATGGATGGATGTTATCGTTTTTTTGGCCCACGATTTTTTCCACACCGTTGCACCGATTGAAATGAAATTGAAAACCTAGCATTCTTTGAACAAAATGAAGCGCTGATTAGTTTTTGGTACATATCGACCCACAAACATTAGTACTTTATTTCAGTACTTTTTTAGTTTTTTCTAAATATCTTGAAAATGACTTAACCAATTTTGATGAAATTTAATATCCTAATTAAGTACCTTGGGGAACACAAAAAAGGATAAATAAAGTTTTTAGTAAAATTATATTTTAAAGTACTTTACTCTAGAGTAAGAGAGTACTTTTTTAATTTTTTAAATTCTTTAAAATTTATTCATTTGAACCTTTTAATATAGCTCATTTAGCCTTGCTTAAATAAGAATGGATAGGCTTCTCTCTGTGAAATGCTAAAAATTTGGGAGGAAATTTTATAAGTAACCATAGCAACTGCGTTGTTTTCTTATCCCTTACCTTTGCAGAAGACATAGAGGAATCGACTTTAAACCAAAAATAGCGATTGATTCTCATCTAGTACTTGAGGAATAACCATTCTATATTGGATTTTTGACGTTTCGGTTTTTATTGGTGACCATTGCTGAAGACATAGAGGAATCGACTTTAAACCAAAAATAGCGATTGATTCTCATCTAGTACTTGAGGAATAACCATTCTATCACTCAAGTTTGAGTTGTTTGCCATAAAAGAATTTAGTGTTTTTGATTTTAAGTCGATTCTTCCACGTTTTCAGTAGAGGTTGCCATTAATAGTCAAAACATCAAAAATGGAATGCAATAAGGTTATTCCTCTAGTATTAGATAAGAATCGATCGTTATTTTTGATTTTAAGCCGTTTCCTCCATGTCTTCAGCAATGGTTACCAATAATATTCGAAGCGTCAAAAATCTAATGTAAAATTGTTATTCCTCGAGTATTCTATGAGAATCGATGGCTATTTTTGATTTTAAGTCGATTCCTCCATGTCTACAGCAATGGTTACTAATAAAAACCGAAATGTCAAAAATCAAATGTAGAATGGTTATTCCTAGACTATTAAATGAGAATTATTTTTGAATTAATGTCAATATGAACTACAAATTGCAAGTGATATCTGATTAATATAAAGGAACAAACATATTAATATTTCAAATGAATTTGGATAAAGTTTAGCAACGATCCGTTGCAGTTTATTTTTTAATTCATAGATATTATAATTACAATTTCAAAAATTATTTAAATAATTTATTCGAACCATCTATAAGTAAAATTAATTCTAAAATAAAACATTTCACTTTTATAATTAAATTGTGGTTTGTGTGAAATTTGAGGTGTTTCGGAAAATTTTTTTTAACAGATGTTAGGTTAGAAGTAAACTATTTGGTGTAGTTTTTTATGTGTATTTAATATGGTGTACGTTTGCGTTGCAAAGGTTTCGGACGGAACAGTCCTTCTTCAGCACCTGTTGATTCACAGATTATATTTTTTTTAGAGCGAAATAATACAAGTGTATGCGTGTGGACCAAGTACAAACAATAATACATTAGTTGACAACAAAAGAAACTCATCAACAAAGAATTGAAAATTTTTCTTTAAAAAAATTAAAAAAATTTATTATTCCCTTAGAGATCCTCCTCCTTCCGTTCCAGAAAGGTCTAAACAAACCTATTTAAAAAGGTCTAATACCTATGAAAAAAAAAACGAAAAAAAAATGGGACCAATCGGAAGCTAGACTGGACCCAATGCAAAAAAATTTTCAAAATCGGTTGACAATTGGCGGAGATATGAGGTAACATAGGCACAAAAAAAAAAAAAAAAAAAAAATTCAATCGAATAGAGAACCTCCTCCTTTTTTGAAGTCGGTTAAAAATAGACCTAAATTGAATGCTAACCTAATAAAACCTAGAAGATAGAGCACTTTGAAAATTTTAAAAATGTACCCCCAAAATTACAAGTACCATATATCTCCCTTTCAGGGGCAAATAGAGCAAAATAATCAAAAAAATTTAATACTTCATCTTTCTCAGCTATTTTTGGGGTCCTTTCCCCCCTTTAGGGTTCGAATTTCAAAAAACCCATTCTTAGCGGTTATCCATGTCATTGTCAAAATTTCAGTGGTCCAAAGCCCTGTATCGATGGTGGAGAAGTTATCTCCGAAGTCGAAGCTCAAATACAATGTATACATTAATTCATGTAAAATAATTGGTTTAATAAATTATAAAGGAGGCGAAAAGAATAATGGAATTGGAATAATTATCGGACAAGAGGTTTTTTTATTTAATTAGTTTTTTCCTCTTATTAAAAACAAGGACTAAAAAGATGATCAAGGACAGTCGATGGTGGAGAAGTAATCTCCGGAGTCGAAGCTCAAATACAATGTATACATTAATTCATGTAAAATAATTGGTTTAATAAATTATAAAGGAGGCGAAAAGAATAATGGAATTGGAATAATTATCGGACAAGAGGTTTTTTTATTTAATTAGTTTTTTCCTCTTATTAAAAACAAGGACTAAAAAGATGATCAAGGACAGTCGATGGTGGAGAAGTAATCTCCGGAGTCGAAGCTCAAATACAATGTATACATTAATTCTTGTAAAATAATTGGTTTAATAAATTATAAAGGAGGCGAGAAGAATAATGGAATTGGAATAATTATCGGAAAAGAGGTTTTTTTATTTAATTAGTTTTTTCCTCTTATTAAAAACAAGGACTAAAAAGATGATCAAGGACAGTCGATGGTGGAGAAGTAATCTCCGGAGTCGAAGCTCAAATACAATGTATACATTAATTCTTGTAAAATAATTGGTTTAATAAATTATAAAGGAGGCGAGAAGAATAATGGAATTGGAATAATTATCGGACAAGAGGTTTTTTTTATTTAATTAGTTTTTTCCTCTTATTAAAAACAAGGACTAAAAAGATGATCAAGGACAGTCGATGGTGGAGAAGTAATCTCCGGAGTCGAAGCTCAAATACAATGTATACATTAATTCTTGTAAAATAATTGGTTTAATAAATTATAAAGGAGGCGAGAAGAATAATGGAATTGGAATAATTATCGGAAAAGAGGTTTTTTATTTAATTAGTTTTTTCCTCTTATTAAAAACAAGGACTAAAAGGATCATCAAGGACAGTCGATGGTGGAGAAGTAATCTCCGGAGTCGAAGCTCAAATACAATGTATACATTAATTCTTGTAAAATAATTGGTTTAATAAATTATAAAGGAGGCGAGAAGAATAATGGAATTGGAATAATTATCGGACAAGAGGTTTTTTTATTTAATTAGTTTTTTCCTCTTATTAAAAACAAGGACTAAAAGGATCATCAAGGACAGTCGATGGTGGAGAAGTAATCTCCGGAGTCGAAGCTCAAATACAATGTATACATTAATTCATGTAAAATAATTGGTTTAATAAATTTATAAAGGAGGGCGAGAAGAATAATGGAATTGGAATAATTATCGGACAAGAGGTTTTTATTTAATTAGTTTTTTCCTCTTATTAAAAACAAGGACTAAAAAGATGATCAAGGACAGTCGATGGTGGAGAAGTAATCTCCGGAGTCGAAGCTCAAATACAATGTATACATTAATTCTTGTAAAATAATTGGTTTAATAAATTATAAAGGAGGCGAGAAGAATAATGGAATTGGAATAATTATCGGAAAAGAGGTTTTTTTATTTAATTATTTTTTCCTCTTATTAAAAACAAGGACTAAAAGGATCATCAAGGACAGTCGATGGTGGAGAAGTAATCTCCGGAGTCGAAGCTCAAATACAATGTATACATTAATTCTTGTGTAAAATAATTGGTTTAATAAATTATAATTAGGAGGCGAAAAGAATAATGGAATTGGAATAATTATCGGACAAGAGGTTTTTTTATTTAATTAGTTTTTTCCTCTTATTAAAAACAAGGACTAAAGATGATGATCAAGGACAGTCGATGGTGGAGAAGTAATCTCCGGAGTCGAAGCTCAAATACAATGTATACATTAATTCTTGTGTAAAATAATTGGTTTAATAAATTATAAAGGAGGCGAGAAGAATAATGGAATTGGAATAATTATCGGAAAAGAGGTTTTTTTATTTAATTTATTTTTCCTCTTATTAAAAACAAGGACTAAAAGGATCATCAAGGACAGTCGATGGTGGAGAAGTAATCTCGGAGTCGAAGCTCAAATACAATGTATACATTAATTCATGTAAAATAATTTGTTTAATAAATTATAAAGGAGGCGAGAAGAAAAATGGAATTGGAATAATTATCGGAAAAGAGGTTTTTTTATTTAATTAGTTTTTTCCTCTTATTAAAAACAAGGACTAAAAAGATGATCATGGACACTCGATGGTGGAGAAGTAACCTCCGGAGTCGAAGCTCAAATACAATGTATTTATTAATTCATGTAAAATAATTGGTTCAATAAAATTAAAAAAAAAAATAATAATAATTAAAAGTATTGCAATGGGTCTAAGTCCATTCACAGCTTATGCCCTTTTATGAGAGGTCGTTGTGACTGAGAGTGCGAACATATCTATAATAAAATAATTTATTTACTTATAATTAAGTAATGGAGAGGGATTCAGCCAATGGGTAGCCTCTGCTTTATTTACTTGTTTATTTATTTATTTATTTATTATTATTAGACGGACTAAAGTCCTTTTACACTATATATTTACAATAATTTTTTTTTTTAAATATAAATTCAAGTGTGTAATACATATAAAGAATATATAAAGACCATAAAGATTATATGTATATACAATAATTTTAAATATAAATCCAAGAATATGTAATGAACATAAACATAATATTATAATTGAAGTTATCGCAGCGGAGAATGTGTACTACTGCTCGAAGCCCCTAAAACCTTAGTAAATTTGATATTGAATTGTATCTAAGTTTCGAGACTATAGTTTTGAGGGCTTCTGCCCTCTTCATCAGTCTATTACAATGTATTCACAGGAATTAATTTATGAATGTAAGCCTTTAGAAATCTACCTTCATGGTGTATCTCGCTCTCAGAAAATATCATTAAAAAATAATAAAATAACATGTGTAATAGACTGATGAAGAGGACAAAGCCCTAAAACTATGTCTCGTATAAACAAATAAAATTTATAATTCAAGAAGACAACCCTTCAATTTCTCCTTCAATATAAAAAATTTGCTACTCTCGGCAAAACTTTCAATATTAATCAAGATTATATATATGTACATATACATATACATATCATATATATACACACATACATACACATTATTATATTTATATACACATATACATACACATATATATATATATATATATACATACATACATCCATATACATACATATACACAACATATACATTTTATATTTATACAATAATTTTAAATATAAATCCAAAATATATAATGAGCACATAAAGAATATATAAAATATTCACATATATATACATACAATATACATAACATCCCGTGTCTCAAATAAAAAAAAGTCATGTATATAAGAAATTATATATAAGAAAAATATTATTTATCTGGAATCTTGATAAAACCAAGTGTCCAATAAGAAAAAGTATAAAACAAAATATACAAAAATTACATATAAGAACATAAAAATTATAGTTATATATAAATAGTCTATTAATTTAATATAAAAGTCATGTTTATAGGAGATATAAAATTGAGATTATTTATAGAAACTGCAACTTCTTGATGTTGTTCATTTTTGTGTTAAGTATGTCGATGTTCTGTTGTTCCAATAGATTGCCATTTCTGTGTAGTCTAATTAGGGGAGAATGATATAAGTAGTTGTTACTTGCAAAGTTAATATGGAAGAGTTGATGGCTTCTGGTATGTACGGAAGGAACATGAAAGTTGATTCTGCTGATCAGGTCAGGGGAACTTATATTTATTATATTATTTAATTTGTATCTATAAAAATAAATAAATAAATGAATGAATATATAAAGTATATTTATAAAACCATATAATCGATCTAGCTATTTTAATCATAATAATAATCGGAATTGAAATAAATAATATTATACTAAGAAGAAATAATTTATTGCCGGTCAGAGCGTCAGAGGGCATTATTCTTATATCTTATCTTATCTTATCTTATCTTATTATATTAAACGAGCAAAGTTTGTTATATATATATATATATATATATATATATCCAATAGGGTTCTTGAAAAAGGCTCTAACGATTTGGATGAAATTCACGGGTTAGGAGGGTTTTGTGTTGGACATTCGATCTGTCACGGTCTCATCTTCGGCTAAGTTGTTTTTGATGGGTTTTTTGTTAATTGAAACAATTATTCACAGGTGGTTGTCTTGATAAAAATGTTTATTTATATTTTTATTCAATTTCCTTTTAATAAATAATTGGTTTTTTAATTTTATATCCCACAATAAGATCATTATAATTATTATTATATATTAAAAGTTGAGCAATTTAATTGATTAAAAATCGAGTTTTAAATCCCACAAATATTAATTTGACAATTTAATTGATGAACTCAAAAATTGTTATTTAATTAAAAAAAATAATGATATCGTATTTATTTATATAACTATATATACATAATCTGTGGGCCACTGAAGGCTAGAAATGCAAAAACTGGGTGCGTGGGCGGGGGTGTAGGGGTAGATGAGGGGGTGCATGAGGTGGGGGCGAGGGGGGCGAGGGTTTCGGGGATTAATATATAGCTATTAATTGAAGCAAAAATTTACCGAGCATCGCTCGGTGGCCAGGTACTCGGAGCATTATATCAGACAACATCTAAATCTGGGCTCCAGGAAAGAAATTGAATGATTTCTTCTTCTTTAATATTATTCGTCGTCTCAAAATTGATGCCTGAGGATCATTTATTTATGACAAATTGATCAATTTCGGCCTCACATTGGCGACACAACTCTAGAAGAAAGAAACAAGAAAAAGAAGAGATTGGCCTTCTATACCTACATCTTCCGGCCTTCGGTTGTTGCACTCGTAACTATCAGTAGTTGGCCACCGAGCGATGCTCGGTAAATTTTTGCTTCAGTTAATAGCTATATATTAATCCCCGAAACCCCCTCGCCCCTCGAACCCCACCACTTCACCCCACCTCCTGCACCCTCCCCACCCCCCATTCTGCCCCCGAAACCCCGTACCCCCGGAGCCCCCACTGAACCCCACCCCCTGCACCCCCATATATACCCCCGCCCACGCCCCCAGTTTTTGCATTTCTAGCCTTCAGTGGCCCACAGATTATGTGTATATAGGTATATAAATAAATACGGTAAAAATTTTTTTTTAATTAAATAACAATTTTTGAGTTCATCAATTAAATTGTCAAATTAATATTTGTGAAATTTAAAACTCGATTTTTAATCAATATAATTGCCCAATTTTTAATATATAATAATAATTGTAATAATCTTAATGTGGGATATAAAATTAAAAAACCAATTATTTATTAAAAGGAAATGAATAAAAATGTAATTATACATTTTTATCGAGACAACCACCTGTGAATAATTATTTCAATTAACAAAAAACCCATCAAAAACAACTGAGCCGAAGATGAGACCGTGACAGATCGAATGTCCAACACAAAACCCTCCTAACCCGTGAATTTCATCCAAACTTTCATACAAACTTTGCTCGTTTAATATAATAAGATATCAACCAGCGTGTGGAAAAGGTCAGAATGGACCAGCTGTTCTATCCATAGATAACCAATCTCCATCATTTAAAAATCTCAAATAAATATTTCTTTATTTTATTCAAATCACTTCTAAAATCGTTATAATAAATTATAAATTTAAAAAATGAAAAATGGCCATTTCATTCCCCACTCACTAACAATAACAATAATATAGAAAGAACCCTGATTACACCCCCGTCATTCTCCACGAAACCTTCACAAATTCACTTTAGTATTTTTCTATAAAATAATTTATTAGAATATCAATTTCATTCTCTTAAAAAATTCGACAATTCGAAGAATCGTGCCTCCTTCTTCAGGATTTAAAAGGGTCAACAAAAGAACCACGGTGTATATTAATATTATTTTTAATTGAAATTACATTCAAAACTTTGTGGCCAGTGATACGTCTTGATGATGGCCATAGGGGGTTTAAACGTTGGTAAAAATATAAATTAAATTGAATGTAATGGAAGGCGGCCCAGAGGTAGTGAGGAAAGAAAAATTAACACATATAAAATAAGGTGTAATTTATTGGAATCCTTCCTCCTTTCCTTTCAAACCGACGTTTCGGAGGATTTTTCCTCCTTCTTCAGGGTTTCAAAGGGTCAATGAATGAAACATTTAATTTGTTTCATTCATTGACCCTTTGAAACCCTGAAGAAGGAGGGAAAATCCTCCGAAACGTCGGTTTGAAAGGAAAGGAGGAAGGATTCCAATAAATTACACCTTATTTTATATGTATTAATTTTTTCTTTCCTCACTACCTCTGGGCTGCCTTCCATTACATTCAATTAAAATTTCTACCAGTCCGTCTCTCTCCAGAGAAAATTTCGTTGCAAGAAAATCTAAATTAAATTTTATTTTCGCTTATAATAAAAATCGACCTTTTTACTTGAATTTAAAATAAAAATTAATATTAATATATCTCTTTTAGCTGAATCAAAAAATTACCGAGCATCGCTCGGTATTCCAGATACTTACTCACTAATACAAACAAGTTTTCCTAAGGGGAGGTACCAATGCATATCGAAAAGCATAAATTGAAACGAGACAAATAGGGTTCGATTTTAGCTACGTATGTACTGAGCCCCCTAAAACCATTCAGCAAAATTGAATGTTTCAAATGGATCTCTTGTGAATTGGTTTCTCGAATCCTAGATCATCCCCGATCGAGGAGAAAAGCCTGCAAGAGTTTTAGCCAGATCAAAACGGGGTGAGAGAAATGGTCCGTGATCGCCCCCCCCCCTCCTTCTTCAGGCTCGCCCCCTGCCACCCCCCTGGGCTTGCCTACCCCCTGTCTACTCTACTTGTTGCTCATGCTCGGTTTGGGAGTTGCACCCTACGTGGCAGCACTAATCAAATCTAGTTGAAATACACACACAAACATATTATCCCCTTTCCCCAGAGCAATCACACCATTAGATACAGATTTTGAAGGTTGTGGGCTAACGTTGAATTAGACAAGACAATTTTTTACTTTATCCAATGCAAAGCATGGGTAAAGTATTGCAATCGCTCTCGGGGCAAGCGTGGCTTCAAAGGGTCCTCAGGTAAAGACTACGGAACCCATGGACTCAATTAAAGTCACAAATTGTAGTATTCAATTAGGTTGAATTTTAGCACGTGACGGTTTTGCCAAAAATTACATAGGGTCTCGTCGAGAGGCCAAAAAAGTGCCATTTTTTCATTTAGTGCGTGCGGATGGATGGATGTATGGATGGATGGATGGATGGATGGATGTATGTTATCGTTTTTTGGCCCACGATTTTTTCCACACCGTTGCACCGATTGAAATGAAATTGAAAACCTAGCATTCTTTGAACAAAATGAAGCGCTGATTAGTTTTTGGTACATATCGACCCACAAACATTAGTACTTTATTTCAGTACTTTTTTAGTTTTTTCTAAATATCTTGAAAATGACTTAACCAATTTTGATGAAATTTAATATCCTAATTAAGTACCTTGGGGACCACAAAAAAGGATAAATAAAGTTTTTAGTAAAATTATATTTTAAAGTACTTTACTCTAGAGTAAGAGAGTACTTTTTTAATTTTTTAAATTCTTTAAAATTTATTCATTTGAACCTTTTAATATAGCTCATTTAGCCTTGCTTAAATAAGAATGGATAGGCTTCTCTCTGTGAAATGCTAAAAATTTGGGAGGAAATTTTATAAGTAACCATAGCAACTGCGTTGTTTTCTTATCCCTTACCTTTGCAGAAGACATAGAGGAATCGACTTTAAACCAAAAATAGCGATTGATTCTCATCTAGTACTTGAGGAATAACCATTCTATATTGGATTTTTGACGTTTCGGTTTTTATTGGTGACCATTTCTGAAGACATAGAGGAATCGACTTTAAACCAAAAATAGCGATTGATTCTCATCTAGTACTTGAGGAATAACCATTCTATATTGGATTTTTGACGTTTCGGTTTTTATTGGTGACCATTGCTGAAGACATAGAGGAATCGACTTTAAACCAAAAATAGCGATTGATTCTCATCAAATACTTGAGGAATAACCATTCTATATTGGATTTTTGACGTTTCGGTTTTTATTGGTAACCATTGCTGAAGACATAGAGGAATCGACTTTAAACCAAAAATAGCGATTGATTCTCATCTAGTACTTGAGGAATAACCATTCTATATTGGATTTTTGACGTTTCGGTTTTTATTGGTGACCATTGCTGAAGACATAGAGGAATCGACTTTAAACCAAAAAATAGCGATTGATTCTCATCTAGTACTTGAGGAATAACCATTCTTATATTGGATTTTTGACGTTTCGGTTTTTATTGGTAACCATTGCTGAAGACATAGAGGAATCGACTTTAAACCAAAAATAGCGAATGATTCTCATCTAGTACTTGAGGAATAACCATTCTATATTGGATTTTTGACGTTTCGGTTTTCATTAGTAACCATTGCTGAACGTGCATAGAGGTATCGACTTTAAACCAAAAATAGCGATTGATTCTCATCTAGTACTTGAGGAATAACCATTCTATCACTCAAGTTTGAGTTGTTTGCCATAAAAGAATTTAGTGTTTTTGATTTTAAGTCGATTCTTCCACGTTTTCAGTAGAGGTTGCCATTAATAGTCAAAACATCAAAAATGGAATGCAATAAGGTTATTCCTCTAGTATTAGATAAGAATTGATCGTTATTTTTGATTTTAAGCCGTTTCCTCCATGTCTTCAGCAATGGTTACCAATAATATTCGAAGCGTCAAAAATCTAATGTAAAATTGTTATTCCTCGAGTATTCTATGAGAATCGATGGCTATTTTTGATTTTAAGTCGATTCCTCCATGTCTACAGCAATGGTTACTAATAATAACCGAAATGTCAAAAATCAAATGTAGAATGGTTATTCCTCGACTATTAAATGAGAATTATTTTTGAATTAATGTCAATATGAACTACAAATTGCAAGTGATATCTGATTAATAATAAAGGAACAAACATATTAATATTTCAAATGAATTTGGATAAAGTTTAGCAACGATCCGTTGCAGTTTATTTTTTAATTCATAGATATTTTAATTACAATTTCAAAAATTATTTAAATAATTTATTCGAACCATCTATAAGTAAAATTAATTCTAAAATAATACATTTCACTTTTATAATTAAATTGTGGTTTGTGTGAAATTTGAGGTGTTTCGGAAATTTTTTTTAACAGATGTTAGGTTAGAAGTAAACTATTTGGTGTAGTTTTTTATGTGTATTTAATATGGTGTACGTTTGCGCTGCAAAGGTTTCGGACGGAACAGTCCTTCTTCAGCACCTGTTGATTCACAGATTATATTTTTTTAGAGCGAAATAATACAAGTGTATGCGTGTGGACCAAGTACAAACAATAATACATTAGTTGACAACAAAAGAAACTCATCACAAAGAATTGAAAATTTTTCTTTAAAAAAATTAAAAAAATTAATTATTCCCTTAGAGATCCTCCTCCTTCCGTTCCAGAAAAGTCTAAACAAACCTATTTAAAAAGGTCTAATACCTATGAAAAAAAAAAAACGAAAAAAAAAATGGGACCAATCAGAAGCTAGACTGGACCCAATGCAAAAAAATTTTCAAAATCGGTTGACAATTGGCGGAGATATGAGGTAACATAGGCACAAAAAAAATAAACTGCAACGGATCGTTGTTAAACTTTATCCAAATTCATTTGAAATATTAATATGTTTATTCCTTTATTATTAATCAGATATCACTTGCTATTTGCGGTTCATGTTGACTTTAATTCAAAAATATTGATCGATTCTTATTTAAAAGTCGAGGAATAACCATTCTACATTAGATTTTTGACATTTCGGTTATTATTGGTAACCATTGATGAAGACATGGAGGAATCGTCTTAAAATCAAAAATAACAATCGATTATTATCTAATACTAGAGGAATAACCTTATTGCATTCCATTTTTGATGTTTTGACTATTAATGGCAACCTCTACTGAAAACGTGGAAGAATCGACTTAAAATCAAAAAGACTAAATTCTTTTTTGATAAATGAATCGCTATTTTTGATTTTAACCCGATTCCTCTATGTCTTCAGCAATGGTAACCAATAAAAACCGAAACGTCAAAAATCCAATATAGAATGGTTATTCCTCAAGTACTAGATGAGAATCAATCGTTATTTTTGATTTTAACTCGATTCCTCTATGTCTTCAGCAAAGGTAACGGATAAGAAAACAACGCAGTTGCTATGGTTACTTATAAAATTTCCTCCCAAATTTTTAGCATTTCACAGAGAGAAGCCTATCCATTCTCACTTAAGCAAGGTTAAATGAGCTATATTAAAACGATCAAATGAATAAATTTTAAAGAATTTAAAATATAAAAATTAAAAAAGTACTATCTTACTCTTGAGTAAAGTACTTTAAAATATAATTTTACTAAAAACTTTATTTAACCTTTTTTTGTGGTCCCCAAGGTACTTAATTAGGATATTAAATTTCATCAAAATTGGTTAAGTCATTTTCAAGATATTTAGAAAAAACTAAAAAAGTACTGAAATAAAGTACTAATGTTTGTGGGCCGATATGTACTAAAAACTAATCAGCGCTTCATTTTGTTAAACTAATGGTAGGTTTTCAATTTCATTTCAATCGGTGCAACGGTGTGGAAAAAATCGTGGACGAAAAAAACGATAACACACACACACACATCCATCCATCCATCCATCCCCACGCACTTCACAAAAAAATGGTACTTTTTGGCCTCTCGACGAGATTCCAGGTAATTTTTGGCAAAACTGTCACGTGCTAAAATTCAATCTCATTGAATACTTCAATTTGTGACCTTAATTGAGTCTATGGGTTCCGTAGTCTTTACCTGAGGACCCTTTGAAGTCGCGCTTGCCGCGAGAGCGATTCCAATACTTTCTCCCATGCTTCGCATTGGATAAAGTAAAAAGTCCTTACAGGGAATACATCACACCTTATAATACAAAATATTTTACTTTACCATACAGGATATGGTCAAGTATTGTAATCGTGCATGAAAAAGTTGTTTTTTTTTACTTCTTTTTTTCAAAATATCTCAAAAACGGCCGAAACTATTTTGATTAAAAAAATTGGGCAAAACCATGGAATTTCGTTCTACAAAAAAGCTCTAATAAGTGAACCTCGAAAAATTTATATTTTTCGAGATAATTCATGTTTTGACAAAATGTCTGTTAGTCTATGCGTTACCAAATTTTTGTGGACGAACTAGCTCAAAAACTAGCCTGAATATTAAATTTTACACGTAGTTTTGGTGCATTGAGATTAAGAGCTGATTAGATTTTGGTGCCTCTTCTTCTTTTAAGTTGCCATATCAAGTCTCCCTGACGTTTCGGCTCCTCTCCACATATACCTGTGCTGAGTGTGTTTAGATGTTTTTACACAGATATACGGGACCTACTTTTTAACACAGGTTCCGAACGGCTAGTTTGGAGAAGTTACTAGGCCATTACACTCTTGGTAGGTTGCCATTGCTTTCTAAGTGGAGGCGAATGCAAATATCTGCCGAGATTCAGTCTCGAACCAGCGTATTTCAGGGCACTCTAACCACTAACCCATTTTTGGTGCATATCGGCCCAAAATTAAGGGGGGTGGATGGGGGGAGTTAAAAATTAAAAATTTTGGCCATTTGAAAAAACTCACCCAAATTTTGTATACATAATCCGTGGGCCCCCAGAAGTTTAACTATTCCACTAATTTACTTAAATAACAATATTTTCATAATTTACTTATTGGTGTTTGGTTCGATTAGCGGTATCTTAGCTATTAATATATCTAGAGTTGCTCCAAAAATATGAGAATATTTAAAATACGTATATCATTTATTCATATTGATTTCGCCATAATTAATTTCACCATCTATTCATATCAAATATAATTTCTTTACTATAAATATATCGTTTTTTCAGTGTACAATGTAGAATGGACAAACAGGGTGATATCAGTATACATTTGCCGAGAAATAAATACATTATTAAGAGCATGCATTATACCGTAACATATATATTTGGAATTAAATTAGGTTGGAGTTGGTGGTGTTTCACAAGGAGAAAAATTAAAATACAAAGATTTTTTAGTTTACTCTATATATTTCGAGCTCTTAACTCATCGTCAGGAGAACATTGACTAAAGATAACATGATATTTTGAACAGAATTTATTTTAATTTTAATATGATGGACAGTTATTTATGACATAGTGTAAATATGAAAGAATTATCAGAAGGATGGGATGGCTTTAGAAAGCCGAAAGAACAGATGTAGAGGGACAAAGGGCTGGAATAAAGAAAAGATAGTTATACTTGGAAGTTGCCGAAAATTATGTATGTGTTATAAAGAAAGGCAATAAACTATGGAATGCAATGAGGGTGCATAGCGAAAATTTCATCTCTCTTTTTCTATTTAAAAAAATAAATAAAAATTAAAAATAAACCCACCATACACTCTCATCGCACTCCAATTCAAATTAAATATCATTGATTAAGATGTCAATTATTGGTGAAGTTTTGATGTCTGTTTAATTGTTCAAGATGTTTTGATTAAGGTGTATGGCCTTTTTAATTTCAGCTGACTCCAATAAATCCAATTTCCTACTTTTTGGAATAAAATGTAAAGGGGGTTGGTCGATGAAGGTGAATGGTTGTGGTCAAACAAATGATCTGCAAAAGCCGAGGTATAACTAAGAGGGGGCATTTGTGTTCAAACTATTCACCTGTAGATTGCGAAGAGATCTCATATGTTCAACGTGGCGTTGATTGAAAGATCTACCTGTTTGCCCGATATAAAACGATTGACAGTCATTACATTGCAATTTATATACACCACTCATTGTTATTGGTTTAATTATATCGATTTTATTGTTAACCAATATGGATGAAAGGTTGTTCTTGTTATAGAATGCGGGGGTGATATTAAGTTTGCGAAACATGTTAGCTATAGGGTAGATGAGTGGAGAATGGAAATAAAGTTTTTTTCTTTTGTTGGGATGATGGAATATAAAAGGGGGGCTGTTATTTTATAAATTACCTTTTTCTGAATATTGTCGATCAAGTGTCGGGGGTAATTGTTATTATCGCTTATTTTGTGGATGATAGCTAATTCACCATATATATTTGGTACAGAACCCTTATCCCGATTCACACTTGTCCAGGTTATTTTTCTTCTGCAATTTATAACCTTTGTGTATTTGTCTTTATTTCACAGCTGAATAGTTGTATTATTAGTATTAATAACGCTGGCTCAATGGCCAAGAGGATGCAGCTCTGAATGGAATTATATAAGAGAGAGGAACCTTGCCAGGAGTTATAGGATCTAATTTTTTTTTTTTTATTTTCATATAATAGTAGAAAGTTTTCTCGTTGATTTGTGTGTCTCATTGATAGAAAAGTCAATTGTCCCGTCTCCTCCTTATTCCCTCGCCTTTTTTCTTCTCTCTCAGCTTCTTTGATAAAATAATAATTAAGGGTTCACTTTAATCAAAAGGGTGGATTCGTTTCTGATGTTGTTTGTTCACTTCTCACAAGGATTCGTTTTCTTAATTCTTTGCGGGGGTGGGTGGATGTGTGTATGGTGGGAGGAGGGAGGGGGGGACAAGGGGGTCGAAATTTGAGAATACCTGTGGGGGTCACGGAAACCGTAATTATAGCCAAGGCATACAATGCACCCTACGACGCCCCACCGGGACTCCGATTACTTCTTCCTTTAAGACCCTTTTTCTTATGCATTTATAAAAGAACTTAGGGAACATCATGTGCGGGTATGTTGGGAGAAAAAAACCACCACCCTCTCTCTATGTCCCTAAAAAATCTGATCCTTATTATTCATTCTGTTCTAAATAAAAAAAAAAATATCCTGTATGGTTTGGCCCTTGAATTACAACCGCAAACTGTAATTACAGCAATGATTTTATATATTTATTAAAAACGTCGCTCTTAAAGCTTGTATTTTTGCTCTCAGTTTTGATAGTACAGTTAGTTCCGCAATGTCTTAAAAAGTAACTTTTTAATAATAGCACTTAAATGGCATATATCTATATGGAAATTATCCCACTTTATGAGTTATTTTTAACTTTTTTTTATTTATTAGTAACTTTTTAAAATTTGGTTTAGATTGGGCATAGACTTATAGTATTTTATTTTTAGCACACTCCCCTCATCCATTTTCGAGTAGCTTATTTTTGGCGGATGATATAAGAAGCATATCGACAAACTGGACAAAAGCTGCGAAAAATCGAGAAAACTGGAGACTTTCGGAGGAGGCCTATGTTCATCAGTGGACAAGAAAAAGGGCTGATTGATGATGATGATTTTTGGCATTAGAATTTCGCAAGACTCTATTGCAGTGTTTTTCAACCTTTTTCATGACCCCCATACGTATGAAAAAATTTGAAATAAGAATTGTGTCATTATTTCTCGGTTCAAGAACTATCAGAGAACACTGGGCAATGGTGGATCATAAATCGGTTTTTAGATGCAACTATAGATGAGGCAAGTTTGGGAAGCAGCCTAAAAGGTATATTTTTTTTAGGTGACCAGAGGCCATTCTCTTTAAATTACATAAAAAAAATTATAAAGTTGATACAATTTTGATGGCTGTACCGGGTGATTCAATAAGGGTGACGAGGTACCGTATCTCAGGAACTAATAATCGTAGAAGTTTGGGAAAAAAATCCTTCAGAGAAAATCGACCAAGAAAAATTGCTGGAAATAATTTTTAAGTTCATACATCGCCACCGCTAGGTGGCTAAATACTTCGATCGTATAAAAATGCAATTTTCTCAAAAATTTTCCAATATAAGTTTAAAAATGAATACTCTCACGTTAATGCCACTATAATAGTCCATCTTTTTGATAAATGACTTTTTATTGTAGGACGTAAAATAAAGGCGGGAGGGGATGCTAAACTTTTATGGACTGTAGTGTCTATAACTTAAGTTTGACTTAACGGAATTTTGTTAACAAGGTCTGGTTCAAGAAAGGAAGGTTTGGTGAATAAAATAAAAAACCATCCATGCCATTCTAGTTCTTGCCGCCCTCGCTAAGGGGCGTGTTTTATAAAGTTAACCGTTTTATTGATTTTTCTCCAAAATCTTAAATAGAACCGTATAATTATTTTATTAGATTCAGAAAGTAGATCAAATTTGCAACAAAATATGTTCAAACCTCATGTCGATATCTTTTTTCGTTTAACAGTTATTGCTTAAAGAATATTTTATTAACGAATTTATTAAAGAAACAAAATAGGTAATTGAGTTTTCAATTTTTTTTTCAAGTTTCGTAGTCAAGCATGCCATGGATAAATAAAAAAACAGTTTAAAACTTTGTTCTTATTTTCATCTAATCACAACAATAATGATATAACATAACAAACAATAAAATAACAATTAAAACATTAACATCTATTTGTGAAAAATCGCCGTTTCCATAGAAACTGTCAACCAAGTCTTTCACGGCCTTCTAAGAAATTAGACATTTTTGAAATTTAATACCTACTCACAGGCGACACAGAAAAGCGTTATTATCATTATTGTTGTGATTAGATGAAAATAAGAACAAAGTTTTAAACTGTTTTTTTATTTCTCCATGGTATGCTTGACTACGAAACTTAAAAAAAATTGAAAACTCAATTACCTATTTTGTTTCTTTAATAAATTCGTTAATAAAATATTCTTTAAGCAATAACTGTTAAACGAAAAAAGATATCGACATGCGGTTTGAACATATTTTGTTGCAAATTTGATCTACTTTCTGAATCTAATAAAATAATTATAAGGTTCCATTTAAGATTTTGGAGAAAAATCAATAAAACGGTTAACTTTATAAAACACGCCCCTCAGCGAGGGCGGCAAGAACTAGAATGGCATGGATGGTTTTTTATTTTATTCACCAAACCTTCCTTTCTTGAACCAGACCTTGTTAACAAAATTCCGTTAAGTCAAACTTAAGTTATAGACACTACAGTCCATAAAAGTTTAGCATCCCCTCCCGCCTTTATTTTACGTCCTACAATAAAAAGTCATTTATCAAAAAGATGGACTATTATGGTGGCATTAACGTGAGAGTATTCATTTTTAAACTTATATTGGAAAATTTTTGAGAAAATTGCATTTTTTATACGATCGAAGCTATTTAGCCACCTAGCGGTGGATGTATGAACTTAAAAAATATTTCCAGCAATTTTTCTTGGTCGATTTTCTCTGAAGGATTTTTTTCCCAAACTTCTACGATTATTAGTTCCTGAGATACGGTACCTCGTCACCCTTATTGAATCACCCGGTATATGTATATAATTAAGTAATGGAGAGGGAGTTCAGCCAATGGGTAGCCTCTGCTGAATAAAAACTCCCAATTATGGAAAACGTTTCGGCTTTGATTCAATAATGCCATCAGTTCATAAGAGTTGATGAGTCTCTGAAGACGAGCGCCATATTTGTGTATAAGGTGTCCGAGTCTTCATGACTCATCAACTCTTATGAACTGATGATGGCATTATTGAATCAAAGCCGAAACGTTTTCCATAATTGGGAGTTTTTTATTCAGCAGAGGCTACCCATTGGCTGAACCCTCTCCATTACTTAATTAATAAAAAAAAAATTATAAAACCACTTTACAATAAAACTCAAAAAACAAAAAGGAATTACAAAATACAAAATTAATAGATTATACATAATTCTTACATACAAAAGATTCTTACATATAAAAGATATATGTTAAATGCATATGTTTTTTAGTAAGGCCTAAAATAAGCTTGAAATTTGGGGCTTTATATATATATACGAGCTTTTCGTGCGTGCCTTCGGCACGCCCTCGAAGCTCGACCCTCCGGGCTGGTGCTCTGGCGGGCAGCGTCTCGGTCCAAAAATTGTATTCCTCTTAAAAAACCACACTCCAAATGTATACCCGTAAACTACCGAAAATACATAGTCTCTTAAAAGTTTCGCATCTTTAATTTTTGAGTGGCGAGGGGGGGGGGGAGGAACAATTATCAATATATTTAATGTTTCTTAATTTAAAATGAATTGGAGTCTTTCATTTCAAAATTCGAATATATATATTTCAAATTTGCCTGGTTAATGAAAATCGATTGGAGCCATCAGTTTAAAATCCGAGCTGAGAATTATATTTCAAATTTGCCTCGTTAATTAATATATATTTAATGTTTCTTAATTTAAAATCTATTGGTGTTTTTTCATTTTCATTCGAGTTCAAATGAATACAATATTATCTAGACACAAAGTCTAAATCAAAAATATATAGTTTTAGTAAAAGAAATCAAGATATAAATATTAATGTGACATTGGTCTAGTGGTTAGAGCTGATGACCATAGTTCAAGAGTTCGTCGGTTCGATTCTAGGCAAGAGGGTAATTTTTTTAGAGAAATTTCTCTAAGCGTTGTTACAAATTAATCTAGACAAACATATATAGTATATAAAAGAAATCAAGATATAAATATTAATGTGACATTGGTCTAGTGGTTAGAGCTGATGCCCATTGTTCAAGAGTTCGTCGGTTCGATTCTAGGCAAGAGGGTAATTTTTTTAGAGAAATTTCTCTAAGCGTTGTTACAAATTAATCTAGATAAATATATATAGTATATAAAAGAAATCAAGATATAAATATTAATGTGACATTGGTCTAGTGGTTAGAGCTGATGCCCATTGTTCAAGAGTTCGTCGGTTCGATTCTAGGCAAGAGGGTAATTTTTTTAGAGAAATTTCTCTAAGCGTTGTTACAAATTAATCTAGACAAACATATATAGTATATAAAAGAAATCAAGATATAAATATTAATGTGACATTGGTCTAGTGGTTAGAGCTGATGCCCATTGTTCAAGAGTTCGTCGGTTCGATTCTAGGCAAGAGGGTAATTTTTTTAGAGAAATTTCTCTAAGCGTTGTTACAAATTAATCTAGACAAACATATATAGTATATGTTGCAGTAAAAAGCCGGGTTCTTGTTAAAACGCGTTTCACTGAATACCTTTGTGGCAACTAGAATTTATTGATATTGGTAGAGTTTGTTTCAAAGGTCTAGAATCTTTATTTTTGACCTACCGTCTCATTTTGGGTGTTTTTTTAAATGAAAATATCAAAAATTAGAAGCAAAGTTGTTGAGGATGTAATTTTTGTCATTTTCGTTTAAAAGTTTTTTAAAATAAACACTCAAAATAAGGCGGATGGTCTAAAATGAAGATTCTAGACCTCTGAAACAAACTCAACCAACATCAGTAAATTCTAGTTGCCACAAAGGCAAAAGCATTTTGTACCCTTTGAATTTTTACTCTTTATCAAGCCAAGCTCTACCAGTATGTCAAATTTCATCATTCTAGAGTCATTATATTTTCACTATATGATAATTTAGTCTATAAATTTCACCCATTCATTTTATGTTTTGAAGAAGGGAAATTTTTGGTCCTCGATTTCACTCTTTATTAACGCCCCAAACACTACCACCATCCCGAAAATAATGAAAATTTATAGTACGAATATCACCACTTCATTTTATGTCCTGAAGAAGGGAAAGTTTTGGGTTTTCGATTGAAACGCGTTTTAGCTAGTAAGAACCCGGGTTTTTACTGCAACATATAGCTATATAAAGCTCCAAATTTCAAGCTTATTTTAGGCCTTTATGGGTAGATTTTCGAAAAATCGTTTCATATGGGTGTTTGATGTGTCCTAGGCAGAAGCCCTGGCCATAATTTTAACATTCTCGAACCAATGGTTAAGGGTGAGCGTTGATTTTCTCTGAGTAAGTGACTCAGTCAGCTTCGATTTTATTAATAGTTAGCTCATTAAGAACTTTGAACTTGACTGAGTGTTAACGCAGAGCGAAGTTTTCTTTTGTTATCCTCGTGTGACTGGAGTCTCGATTGATTTAATCACCCATTGTTTTTCCTTTCAAAAACACCCCTAAAACCCACCCTTATGCCCCTTTCAATTCAACTCAACTAATAAATTGATCCCTCTCTCCTTTTTTTCAATAAGCCCTATTTGAATTATTTTTATTTTCTGAATAAACTTCGAAATACTTGCCCAGCCTCTATTTTGCTAATTAAGGGGGTAAATAGGGTGGTATATAGAACAGAAGAAGAGTCTTCTAATCTATATGTCTAGCTGTCATGTCCTCTGTTCTTAATTGAGCTATAATTTGCTTCATCCCTTAGTAAATTGTACTAGGCACACCCTCCACTGTGACAGGACAGCCACCCCCACGCATTACTTATTAGGCTTCTCCAAAGAGAACCCAAGCAACCAATCAATGTCTTAAGTTGGAATAGAAATTGCGAATAATTAGAAAATAAGACCAAAAATTTAATTATAATTTTTAATTAGGTCAATTCAAAAAGAGAGTGTCTATTTATTTATTTATTTATTTATGCTATTATTAATTCATAAAAGTCTCGACATTTAAGTCGTTCCCGATACAGGAAGACTTAAACGGTATAATTTCCATTTGAATTTCTCTCCTGTACGTTTAAAACTTGGCATAATAAAACAAATGTACCTGGAACACCGAGCGTTGCCCGGCAATTTTTTGCTTTAGTTCAAAGTGATATATTAATATTATTTTTAATAATTTAATATTCAATAAAAAATACCTCCAATTAATCAAATTGGCAAATTCTAATATATAATAATATTTGAAATGAATTATTAGTGGGATATAAAATTTAAAAAACAATTAATTATTAAAAAGGAAATTGAATAAAAATGTAATTATAATTTTTTATCGAGGCAACCACTTGTGAATAATTATTTGAATTAATAAAAAACCCATCAAAAACAACATAGCAAAAGATGAGACCGTGATAGATCGAATTGTCTACCCCAAAAACCCCCTAACCCGTGAATTTCATCCAGCAATTTCGATTTAAGATTTAGAAATCTTTACAGGGATATCTCACTTTATCTATGAGTACCTGAAGCCACCGAGCGATGCACGGTAGCCCCTGACCCCCCCCCCCCCCCTCCCGAAACCACACACCTCGCCCCAGACCAATGCACCCCCACCCCGCACCCCACCCCACCGCTCCTCCCACCCCCGGATTCCCCACAACTGCACCCCACCTCCTGCACCTCCCACATTCACCCCACCCCGCACCCAGTTTTTGCATTTCAAGCTTTCTAATGGTCCACATATAAATATATTATGTGTATATTTGTTTACTCGTACACCAATTTGCCCACATTCGTTCATATTGATAAACATTATAAAAAAATAAATAGGAAAATAATAAATAGGATAGGAAAAAAGTATGACCTTCAAAACTTTAATTTAAATCAATAATCTATAAATACTTACTGAAAATTAAGTAATGAAAAGAAAATGAATATTATTAATCTTCTTTCTTATAGTTGATGTAGTTTTTCTAAATTTCTTAAAGTTTATTTATTTATCTTATAATTAGGGAAGTTTTTTGTGGTTTTGAAATGAAAATTTAATAAAAATAATTTTTAAGAAAAAAATAAAAACCGACTTCAAAAATTAAATGCAACAAATAAAATACACTAAAAGGTATAAAATAATTATTATCTTATTTAGTTACAACTAAACGACGAAATATTAACATGAAATTAATTTTTGAAGTCGGTGCCAAACAAACTATACCTAAGCGAGCGTACCTGCCAAACGTACTAAGTAAGATCCGTCGAGTGCGATTCATAAAAGGTATATGTTTGGCACCGACTTCAAAAAGTAATTTCATGTTAATATTTCGTCGTTTAGTTGTAACTAAATAAGATAATAATTATTTTATACCTTTTAGTGTATTTTATTTGTTGCATTTAATTTTTGAAGTCGGTTTTTATTTTTTTCTTAAAAATCATTTTTATTTTCTCTTTTTAGTGATGTTATTAATAGTGATCATATCATCAGAACTTGACCAAATTAATATGACACCATCCCTAAGACACCCCCTATCGGATAAAAAAAGAACCATCGAAATCGGTTCATAAACAAAGAGGTTAGGTCTAAACAAACCTAATAAAAAAAGTCTAATACCTATGAAAAAAAAACGAAAAAAAAATGGGACCAATCGGAAGCTAGACGGGACCCAATGAAAAAAAAATTTCAAAATCGGTTGACAATTGGCGGAGATATGAGGTAACATAGGCACAAAAAAAAAAAAAAAAAAAAAAAAATTCAGAGAACCTCCTCCTTTTTTGAAGTCGGTTAAAAAGTTGATTATATAGTAACAGACAGACTGAAACTGAGTGTATGTAGGCATAACATACTACTGATGATGGGTTAACATCTCAAAATATACCGGGTTAGGTTTTTATCTTGAGACAGTCTTATAACTCAAAAACAATGCATTATATGAAAAAAGTTTCAAATAAAAGTTTAATTATATCAAGGGGGAAACGAAACTACGCTATTTTTTGTCGACCTAGAACAAGCTTTCAATGGTATTTCTGTTTTTTAAATAGAAACCTTATGTTTCTGTACATGTACTTAATTTAGAAAAAAAAACTGAACACCTTTTCATTAGAACTATTTTTTATACGACATCAAATAAGAAAAAAATATTAAATCAATTAGATCTCAAAAAAATCCTAATAATTATTTTTAACAATCATTCAACTTAATTATCAAATAAGAATGATCAAATATTTAATTGTAAATGAATAATTTAATAATTTTGAGACACTGTTCTGATACATTCCAGAGTGTATGGCAAGTCTTCTGGATAAATTCCACTTCCAATTTCGTTATTTTGTCCTGTTTAAGTTTCTTCGCAGCCTTTACATTTTTTTAATAGATTTACAATAAAATGAAGCTCCTGAGGGCAAAAATTATAATTAATTATTATTAAATTATTTATTAAATAATTAAAAATTTAATCATTATTATTTTATAATTAAGTTGAATGATTGTTAAAAATAATTATTATAATTTTTTTTCAGATTTAATTGATTTAATATTTTTTTATTTGATGTATAAAAAATAGTTCTAATAAAAGTTGTTCAGTTTTTTTTTCTAGATCAAGAATATGTACAGGAACAAATAGGTTTCCATTTAAAAACAGAACTTGTCCTCGAAATACTCTTGAAATCTTGTTCTAGGTCGACAAACAATAGCATAGTTTAGTTTCCCCCTATAAATAAACTTTTATTTGAAACTTTTTTCCACATAATGCACTGTTTTTGAGTTATAAGACTGTCTCAAGATAAAAAAAAACTCACCCAGTATATTAAGGCTTATAACAACTTTTTAAAGCTTTTATTTCTGTGAAACACCACAAAAATTCCCTTAATTATAATTTACATAATATGTTTCAATATAAACCAACGCCTCACTCTCTTAATTTAATTTATCTGCAGTTACCTCATCACAACCCCTTCTAGCTAAAAAGCTTGATTACTGTATATTTCATAATATTTATCCATTCCATGAACTCTGACTTTGTTTTTTGATTTTTGTTTTTTATCTTTTCTCTATGTTTGTTTATTTCGAGACATTTCAAATGGTCTCTAAGAAGAGAGAAAAAGAGAGAGAGAGAAAGTAAAAGTTGTGTATTTGTATTTCCATTTATTTTTACGCGTATAGTCTAATTGCAATCGGAGGTAATAATACCCGTTCCAGGGATGAGGTCAAATGGGAGTTGCATTGGGGGTGCAAACAAACGTACAGGGAGAGGGAGAGACATTACACGGGCTCGGGGCTGTTATAGCCAACCCCCCCATGGAGGGCAGGGGTGGAAGCACCCTCACCCCCCAACCCCCAACCCCCAACATACTCCCACGATATATGCCTGGACGGCAGGTTTTATGAGGGCTCTCTAGAGAGAATCCTTCTCTCCAGCAGAAAAATATCTACCACCTACCTACCCTACATATATATATATATATATATATAATATGTAGTTAACACACAAAACCTATTTCGATCTGTCTGTCTCTTCTCTCTAGAGAATAAATAAATTAAATATTATATATATGTATATATAAATTTTACCTTTAATATTTTCAGTCTATTTAATCAAATAGTAGTAAATATGTACTTACAAATCTTTTATAAAAAACAATCTTCAAAAGTTTATTAGAATCCCAATCGTTTTAGGAAAATGTCTCCCTTTATCAAAAGAATTAAAAAAAATGTGTGCGTCTCGGGACGCGCGACAGAAGTGATAACTTTCACCAACCAAGTATTTTTTAGGAAGACAATTGCAAGGATAATCGCCCGGAGAAAAGAGAATTGAATATTTAATTTTAATTAGAAGAGTGGGGGAGAGGGGAAAAGGAATAATTATTAATATATTTAATGTTTCTGGATTTAAAATTAATTGTTGTCTTTCTTTCAGTTTAATTCAATTATACATATTTCAAATTTGCCGCGCCGCAATATATTCAATAAATTCTATTTATAAAATACATAGCTATATATAATATATTCAATTATTTCCACACTTATAATAAAGTCTAATTCAAAAATATTCATTTTAATAAAAGTAAAAAGCAATTTTTAAAATAGTCCCATTGTCTAGTGGTAAAGTGTCTGGCCTCTCATGTAAGAGATCTCAGGTTCTAATCTGACATCCGGCAAATCTTTTTTTTTAAAGAAAATTCTATGAGCGTTGCTGAAAATTAATACCGCTGCCATATGAGTCAGAGAAGGGGAAGCCAGACAGACTGGCTCCGTAAAGCGTTACGTAACGTAGCGGTTTACCCTCCCAAAAGAAGTTATCACAAAAAAAAAAAAACAGGTGTGTGTGCTTAAGACCACACGACATTAGTGATAACTTTTATGTAGCATTTATAATTCTACGTATTTGGTATCAATGGCTGTGTGAAGACTGATGGCTGAATTTGTAATATAGTATATTATTATTACACGCTTTATATTAGCTTCACCTGAATGTATGTATGTATGTATATATTTATCTTTGAATGTATCAATGTGACTTTTGTTCTGTTAAATTCCGCAAACATTTCTCTATAAAAATAATTGTTTACTTACTCAATTTAAGTAAATGAAATTATTTAGAAATAATGAAAATAAATACATTTCATTCTGTTAAATTCCGCAAACATTTCTCTATAAAAATAATTGTTTACTTACTCAATTTAAGTAAATGAAATTATTTAAAAATAATGAAAATAAATACATTTCATTCTGTTAAATTCCGCAAACATTTCTCTATAAAAAAATTGTTTACTTAATTTAAATGAAATTATTTAAAAATAATAAAAATAAATACATTTAATTCTGTTAAATTCCACAAACATTTCTCTATAAAAATAATTGTTTACTTACTCAATTTAAGTAAATGAAATTATTTAAAAATAATGAAAATAAATACATTTCATTCTGTTAAATTCCGCAAACATTTCTCTATAAAAAAATTGTTTACATAATTTAAATGAAATTATTTAAAAATAATAAAAAATAAATACATTTCATTCTGTTAAATTCCACAAACATTTCTCTATAAAAATAATTGTTTACTTACTCAATTTAAGTAAATGAAATTATTTAAAAATAATGAAAATAAATACATTTCATTCTGTTAAATTCCGCAAACATTTCTCTATAAAAAAATTGTTTACTTAATTTAAATGAAATTATTTAAAAATAATAAAAATAAATACATTTCATTCTGTTAAATTCCACAAACATTTCTCTATAAAAATAATTGTTTACTTACTCAATTTAAGTAAATGAAATTATTTAAAAATAATGAAAATAAATACATTTTCATTCTGTTAAATTCCGCAAACATTTCTCTATAAAAAAATTGTTTACATAATTTAAATGAAATTATTTAAAAATAATAAAAATAAATACATTTCATTCTGTTAAATTCCACAAACATTTCTCTATAAAAAAATTGTTTACTTAATTTAAAATGAAATTATTTAAAAATAATAAAAATAAATACATTTCATTCTGTTAAATTCCACAAACATTTCTCTATAAAAAAATTGTTTACATAATTTAAAATGAAATTATTTAAAAAATAATAAAAATAAAATTAAAGCAAATCGAAATAAGGCTACACGAGATTCAAATTTGAGACGGTATGAAATTAGTCTTTAACGTTTTTAAATTTTAGGGATGTGCCGCATCCACAGCATCCATGGACCGACACATATATATATATATATATATATATACGAGCTTTCGTGCGTGTGCCTTTGGCACGCCCTCAAAGCTCAGCCCTCTGGGCTGAAGCCCTGGCGGGCAGCGTCTCGGTCCAAAAATTTTATTCCTCTTAAAAACCACACTCCAAATGTATACCTGTAAACTACCGAAAAATACATCGTCTCTTAAAAGTTTCTGCCTCTTAATTTTTGAGTGGCAAGGGAGGGGGAGGAATAATTATCAATATATTTAATGTTTCTGGGTGTTGCCCACCGAAATAAAATAGAAAAATATAGGGGCAACTCCAGTCTGGTAGATAATATTGCGGAGCGATTTGGCGTCGGGGCGGGCTCGGTCAGGGTCGAGGCCATCACACTCTCGTGGAAGGGAGTGTGGTGGCATAAAGCGGTGGAGTCCCTCATCGCCCTGGGTATATCCCAAAAAACAATAAACGATTTGACATATAGGGCGATGAGGGGATCTCTTCTTAATTTTTACACTTTCGGCAGAAGAACATGGAGAGCGGGTGGCGTATGATTATTTTTTGTGAATAAAAAAAAAAAAAAAAAAGAAATGTGAAATGTGAGCCAGGATTAATCCTGGCTCTCTCAGCCACCCGCTCTGAATCTGAATTAATTTGTTCTGAAGCCGAAAGTGTGAAAGATTTGTGGGTAAATTTGTGTAATAATCTTAAATTTTCTTGTAAGAGGCGGCCCGCTCCTCGGAGGCCCAATAAATAAAATAAAGTCTTAAAAAATAAAATGAATTGGAGTCTTTCATTTCAAAATTCGAGTCCAAATTACAATTATATTTCAAATTTGCCTCGTTAATTAATATATATTTAATGTTTCTTAATTTAAAATCTATTGGTGTTTTTTTTCATTTTCATTCGAGTTCAAATGAATACAATATTATCTCGACACAAAGTCTAAATCAAAAATATCTAGTTTTAGTAACAGAAATCAAGATATAAATATTAATGTTGCATTGGTGTAATGGCTAGAGCTGATGCGCTTAGTTCAAGAGTTCGTCGGTTCGATTCTAGGCAAGAGGGTAATTTTTTTAAAGAAAATTTTCTCAGCGTTGTTACAAATTAATCTAGGCTCTTATATATATAGTATAATCCCTAAAGAGTTTCTAATATAATAGAGTATGTGATGAAAACTTTTAATATTGTCTTTTCAACTCTCTGTATCGTTTTTTAATGTAATTTGATTTTATTGTTTTTTTTTTGTTAGAAATCTTGTTTAGTTTTTTTTTATGATTTCCTTATGTGTGTGTGTGTGCTGGGCTATATAGTTGTGAAGCGAAAGGCTCTTCTGTAGGTTGTAGGGCCCTGAGGGCCTCGTAGGTTTTTCGTTAGGGGGGGGCCCTCTTGTATTCCTCGTCTAATTCAATGCATGGGGGGCGATGGGGGTGGTAGCCAGAGGGTGGTTTCCTTCTGAATGGCCGTTCGGGGACGTTTCGAGCCTCTGGATATGGCTCACTCAGGTGTCATTACCGTGGGGGGGTTGGTTTGTTTCGCCCTCTGGCCATCTCGAGCCCGGCGGTAAAGAGAACCCAAACGAGTGAACTGAATGGCACAACAAGATGAAGGAAGGCTGGTTCACCTGCGAAACCAAACACATTGATCCAAACTATACAATTACACACACACACACTCCTACAGGGGAGGAAATTTAAACAATTTGTGAAAGATAAAAAAGCAAAGGGGTGGATTTGGTTTTATCGGTTTCCTATATCTACCCCCGCTTTCTCCCCTCTCTCTCACACACCCCAATATTCTCGGATCAATTCTTGAGCGTTATTTTAATTTCACACATAAAGAGAAATCAATGAGGGTGTCCTCTGCTTGATGCAAATAAACATATACACTCACCGGCAAAAAAACGCAATACCTAATTTATTTTTTTTGTATTTTTAATGTTTTACTTTTAAAAAAATCAATTTTTTAACATAGTTAAACATTTATATAATTTTTAAAGTCATTTTATATAATTTTAAACACGTTTAATCTACATTATTAATAATTTAACTACAAATCACTAACATTGTTTCCAAATATTAAATTTTGTTAAATTAGATTAAACAATACATTTTTTCCAGAAAATTAAATTTTGTGATTTTCAGTTGCGAAAAATCATTAAAAGATGAGCCGTGTTAGGGCGCTCGTGAGTGCTGAGTGCTGTGTGGTGCGTGTCCGCGCCCCCCACCAAGTCGATGGGGTCCTAACAATGTTTGCGTGTGTGCAGGGCGTTGTTTGTGCCCTGATGGAAAGCCGGGCTGGGCGCCATCCGCTTTGTTAGCGGGGGAGGGGCTACTAGTTGACGGTTGGCCCCCCTTCCAATCGAATGCTCAGCCGAGATCGAATTGCTTCACTTATAGCATGACTGATATATTATCAGTCATGCAAAAGTGTCGCAACGATCTGACTGAGTCATCTAGCGGCCGTGTCTAAAGGCTCGTCGCCAAAGCAACAGCGGGCCGCTACATCACACCCTTTCTTTCCTTTTTTTGGGTGATTGCTTTACCGACTTAGTTAATCGGGGTGGGCTCTATCCACCTAGCTGGTGGGTCAAGAACTGCTTGCTTAGCAATCACGTCGGGGTCACCAGATTGTTAGGGCGCTCGTGAGTGCTGAGTGCTGTGTGGTGCGTGTCCGCGCCCCCCCACCAAGTCGATGGGGTCCTAACAATGTTTGCGTGTGTGCAGGGCGTTGTTTGTGCCCTGATGGAAAGCCGGGCTGGGCGCCATTCGCTTTGTTAGCGGGGGAGGGGCTACTAGTTGACGGTTGGCCCCTCCTTCCAATCGAATGCTCAGCCGAGATCGAATTGCTTCACTCATAGCATGACTGATATGTGACAAAAGTGTCGCAACGATCTGACTGAGTCATCTAGCGGCCGTGTATAAAGGCTCGTCGCCAAAGCAACAGCGAGCCGCTACAAGCCGCTTGGTGATTATTTGTGACAATTAAGTGGGACAATTTACATTTATATTAGAACGTATTTTAAAAAATAAACTTTAAAGTAATATTTTTTAAACTTTAATTAAAATTTGTATATTTAAAATTATTCTAGACCTTATATTAATGATTTTTATATGTTCAAAGATAAATATTATAAAATTAAAATATTAAAAATAAAAAAAAATAGGTGATGCGTTTTTTTGCCGGTGAGTGTATTTACAAATATTTGATTAAAAATAAAGAATTTAACTGATACTCTCTTAAATCAAAAAAATTTAATTCTATGAGAATTTATATAAGGACAATTTTATCAAAGATCTTACTTAGTAGATTATTATGTATATATTATACAGAAGGTTTCTCCCCCTCAGGAGTCGAACCCGAGCTCTAACTTGCTATCCGAGCAGCTGAGGGGGCGAAACCTTCTGACATATAATAAATACATAATAATATACTTGTAGCGGCCCGCTCTCGCTCATGGCGACGATCCTTGAGACACGGCCGCTAGATGACTCAGTCGGATCGTTGCGTCGTTTTTGCATGAGTGAAATATTATCACCCATGCTATAATTAAAGCGACTCGATTCGACTGGAGAAGCGATTATTTTTGATTTTAAGTCGATTCCTCCATGTCTTCAGCAATGGTCAAAGGGTCAAAAATCTAATGTAGAATTCTTATTTCTCAAGTATTAGATAAGAATCGATTGCTATTTTTGATTTTAAGTCGATTCCTCCGCCTCCATGTCTTCACCAATAAAAACCGAAACATCAAAAATCGAATCTAGAATGGTTATTCCTCGACTGTTAAATGAGAATCGATCATTATTTTTGAATTAAAGTCAACATGAACTGCAAATTGCAAGTGAAATCTGATTAATAATAAAGGAATAAACATATTAATATTTAAAATGAATTTGGATAAAGTTTAGCAACGATCCGTTGCAGTTTATTTTTTTAATTTTTGTTTTTAAATGTACTTTAAAAAAAATAGATAGTTTTTTTAAATCTTTGTTGCATTATTAAATTCTTCTTCAACCATAATGTGGTTAGAACTATTGAGAATGAATGGCACTCAAAAACTCTGACAAACAGGGCCGCCAACTCTTGTTTAGTTTGCTAGTTTAGTTCTTTTATTGTTTGGCAAGCTATGTTGGCTAACCTGAATTTTTTTAGTTTTTTCCTGAATTTTTCAATTTTCCGGGCAACTTTTCCAATTTTTTTTTACGTATTAACCTGAATTCGACTATTACAAACATTTTTAAAAATAAACTGCAACGGATCGTTGCTAAACTTTATCCAAATTCATTTGAAATATTAATATGTTCTTGAGTAAAGTACTTTAAAATATAATTTTACTAAAAACTTTATTTAACCTTTTTTGTGGTCCCCAAGGTACTTAATTAGGATATTAAATTTCATCAAAATTGGTTCAGTCATTTTCAAGATATTTAGAAAAAACTAAAAAAGTACTGAAATAAAGTACTAATGTTTGTGGACCGGTATGTACCAAAAACTAATCAGCGCTTCATTTTGTTAAACTAATGGTAGGTTTTCAATTTCATTTCAATCAGCGCAAAGGTGTGGAAAAAATCGTGGACGAAAAAAACGATAACACACATCCATCCATCCATCCATCCCCACGCACTTCCAAAAAAAATGGCACTTTTTGGCCTCTCGGCGAGATCCCAGGTAATTTTTGGCAAAACCGTCACGTGCTAAAATTCAATCTCATTGAATACTTCAATTTGTGACCTTAATTGAGTCCATGGGTTCCGTAGTCTTTACCTGAGGACCCTTTGAAGTCGCGCTTGCCGCGTGAGCGATTCCAATACTTTCTCCCATGCTTCGCATTGGATAAAGTAAAAAATTAGCCAAATTGGTCCAGGCATCTGAGAGATCTGCGCTTACAAAGAAACAGAAATTCATTTTTATTATATAGATAAGTGAGGGGCCAGGTTGTATGGTAAAATCAAGTGGATGACCACATCAGAACGTGTCAGTTTATTTTATAAAAGATTTGTATTTATTTATATAAATATGTTTTTTTGCATCAAGCAGAGGACAACATCATTAATTTTTCCATGTAAATCAACAACTGTGCTAATCTCAGCAAATTAAATCTTTTCAATTAGATATGTTTTAAGCATACATAAATGGTCAAGCAAAATAATAAAACTACCAATAATAATATTTTTCTTTTTCTTTGTGACCTCTAACCTAGCCTGTGTGTGTGTGAGTGAGAATTGAAGAGAAAAAGAAGAAGAAATAGAGGAGGCAGGCAGGCAATCGGCAACTGGTTTTGGCCTGTGCTGTTTATCTCTTGAGAGTCATTCTCAACGCGTCTTAATCCAATGTTTTTTTACCACATCATGTCTGGGGGTATATGTCTCTCTCTCACTGTGTGTGTGTGTGTTTTCATTTACCCCCTGAGAGGTGTGTGGGTGGGCCGGAAGGAGCAGTATTCGGTGGTACCTTCTTTCGCTCTTTCCTCCCTAGTTACCCAGGGTGGCTGGCCTCCGCAGAGGTCTAATGAAACAAACATTCACCCTATTCGCGAATAAAAATAATAAAAAATAAAATAAAAACAATATTATTCCCTTTATTTTTCAATGGGATACACACACACACACACACACACACACCACTCATAAATATACACATAATCCATAAACCATTTATTTATTATTTTTCATTTATATTCTTCATTCTAAAGATAAGAGTAAATAAATATTATATTTAATATTGATTTACTATGAGTTAAGGATACTAGGTCACTTATTTCACATTAAAATTAAAAAATTAAAAAGAAATATTTTTTTCTTTTTCAATATATATGTGGGATCGGATACACTAATCCCAGGCGTGTTCTTCTTTATTCAATGTGTTATAATATATTTGGGATTGGTTTATCGTTAAGGGTTACTAGGTAAATAACAGAAGAAATATATATTTATAACATTGGGTTTTATTGAATAGTTACAATGGGAGGGCAGGAAGGCGAGTGACAGCCTTACGATCGATATGTCAACCACCTCGATTATCGAGCTTCATGGTTTAAATATATTTATATTCAGGTCAAGCTCTGCGAATTCAGCATTTCGCAAGCCTACTGCTTCCGCGTTGACTATTCAAAACATGTCGACAAGGCATATCACAACAAATGGAACTGGTTGTCTAGGGTAGGAGATTTATCAAATAAAAGTTTCACTTATAAGACAAAATATTTATTAACAAGTATAATATTCTAAATACAGGTGAATGGATACTTTTATTCGAAGGGCGTTAATTATAAAGGCGTAAGAGAGTTCGTAAAGGGGTTGCTGAATCTATCGTGTATCGTTATGCGTGTTCGTGTGTCTGCCGGTCAGATTGCAAGTGTCTCGTTTGATGGTCAGATCGGAAGGGTGGAGGGGGACATAACTTCAAATGACAAAATGGAATGTGGAATAATCAGGTAGTGGGAAAACTGGGATATTTCCTTACACTCACTTTCTCTTCAGAGAATGGTCTTTGTTGAAAGGAATCAAATACCTTTGTGCAAGGGTTCGTTTATCGACTGAAAGGGTCTTCAGTTGACGGTCACATTGTTTGGCAGATGAGTGCGATTGAAAAATTATATTATAATATTTCAACTCCACATATATATTTCGGGCTATCAACCCATCTTCAGGAAGTACAGAAAGTATGTTACTTTTTGTACTTCCTGAAGATGGGTAGATAGCCTGAAATATATATATTGAAAAAGAAAAAAATTTATTTCTTTTAATTTTTTAATTTTAATGTGAAATAAGTGACCTAGTATCCTTAACTCATAGTAAATCAATATTAAATATAATATTTATTTACTCTTATCTTTATTAAAGATGTTTCACCTTGCACCAACACCACAATCTCTACTAATTATGATATGAATATATAATAAATAATCAAATCCCTTATTCTTATAACAATCACTGTAACATCACAAGTAAAAATTCAAACACACACACACATTGAACAATTTTTAATTTTTAATATATTTAATACATGTTTCGGGTCTGATTGTACCCATCCTCAGTTAATATAAAATTGAGTTTACACATATATCTCTCAACTCTGATGAAACAAAGAGAAGTAATTAAACCTTAAAAAACCAAACAAAATTAAAACTCAGAAAAATTTAATCCCTAGATATAATCTTTATACTGGCCGCTAAGTTTAAAATCAAATTGGGTGTTTAGTTTGGAGTCATATTTATTTATGTATAGACTCTCTAATATAAAACGTTTATAGGTGTTACTCTCCAAACAGTGGATTCCAACGGATTTGTGCATACTTGTATAAATGTGAATGTGATGAACTATATGTTGGTAATACAAAACAATTATTAAAAAACAGAATATATCAACATAAATACGCTAAGAAAAATAACAACATATTTCACTCTGGCATGACAAAACATGCTATTGAATTTGGACATGATATCAGGGAAGAAAACTTCAAAATCATTCAACGGGAGAGTAACACCTATAAACGTTTTATATTAGAGAGTCTATACATAAATAAATATGACTCCAAACTAAACACCCAATTTGATTTTAAACTTAGCGGCCAGTATAAAGATTATATCTAGGGATTAAATTTTTCTGAGTTTTAATTTTGTTTGGTTTTTTAAGGTTTAATTACTTCTCTTTGTTTCATCAGAGTTGAGAGATATATGTGTAAACTCAATTTTATTTTAACTGAGGATGGGTACAATCAGACCCGAAACATGTATTAAATATGTTAAAGATTAAAAATTGTTCAATGTGTGTGTGTGTTTGAATTTTTACTTGTGATGTTACAGTGATTGTTATAAGAATAAGGATTTGATTAATTAATATTTTAACAATCGAGAATGATTTTGTTGGTGAAATATAATAAATAAATAAATAAATAAATTAAACTTACTATTGGTTGATAGTGAAATATTTTTCGTTATAATAATTAAGGAAAAATACAAAATAAATAGAGTTCAAATATAATAATTAAAGATCTCAATTTGTTCCGTGTGATTAGATCATTCATCTAGAACATTTTAAAATTTAAAAATAAATTTCTAAATTCCAAAAATCTCAAAGGCCGTTTATTTAAGACGAGGCTTTTCGTGCGCCCTCCGGGCTGGTGCCCTGGCGGGCGGCGTCTCGGTCCAAAAGTTTTATTCCTCTTAAAACACCACACTCCAAATGTATACCTGTAAACCCCCGAACATACATAGCGTCCTAAAAGTTTCGCCTCATTTTCGTCCTGACACACCTACAGAAATGAGGCTCTAGATATGAATCTGGAAGTATTTTTTTCTATAATCTACAGACATTGATGATATTTTGTGTGGAAATAGATTTGTTTAAATAAGTGGTATCGTGTGAGGAGGAGAATTATATTATATCATCTTTTTTTAATTTGGGATCGATAATCGATATACAGGCTCCAAATATTTAAAAGAGATCAGGTGTTGTTTGTATGACAGGCTGCTCCATCCAGTATTGACATGAGAAACTCATATGGGCATTCGTGTCTTAAGTCGTTTAATTTTGTAAAAATCAAAAAATAAGAATAACAAAATTTAGATTTTTAAAAAATTATAAAAAAGTGGCAAATTATTAAAAAATAAACAAACAATATATAAAATATAAATCAAATAAGATGTGATTAATTTCTTCTTCCGTGCACAAAGAAAAGCTGAATTGATATTTTAATTTTTGAGTTGTAAGGAGGGGGGATAATTATCAATATATTTAATGTTTCTTAATTTAAAATCAATTGGAGTCTTTCGTTTCAAATTACAATCACAATTATATTTCAAATTTGCCGCAAATATACCGACGGCATCAGCGCTCCCTGTCGGCGCATTCTCTCTGCGCGTTGTTACAAATTAATCTAGACTCATATATATAGTATGTTAACAATTAATTTATTTGTTAGAGACTATCGATATACTTCAATAATTTCTAATTTAATATATCTATATAAAAAAAAAGTTCTCCAAAGGTGTACGTGTTGTTTTTCTAACTTTTTTGTTAATTCTCGTTGGTGTTTTCTGTAAGCAAAGGAGGGTGTCTCTCTGTCTCTAATTATGTCGCAATGTCTAAGAAAAGCCTCTCGATTAGCAAGCAAGCAGGTGGCTGTTGGTTTGCAGGTCCATTCAGGTGTTAACGATTCGATTGAACACGAGTCAAGTGAGCCGGAGCGATTTCCACCTGTTTGTTCTCTATCGCGAGTGAAAAATCACCCAACCCCTATTGTGCACCGGAGATCGAACACGCTCCTTTGCTGGAAACTCCAGCCTCTCCAGCGCAGCGCCCAACTAAAACACACCTGCTCACGCTCCAGTCATTTCTATAATCCCACAAACAAACAAACAAACAAACAAACATCTTAACTCCTTTTTACTTTACCATACAGGGTATGGTCAATTATTGTTATCGTAGCATGAAAAAAGTGTGTTTTTCCTTCTTTTTTTCGAAATATCTCAAAAACGGCTGAAACTATTTTGATTGAAAAAATTGAGCGAAACCATAACATTTTGCTCTACAAAAAAGCTCTTATAAGTGAACATCGAAAAAATTATATTTTTCGAGATAATAATTGTTTTGTCAAAATGTCTATTAGTTAGTCTGTTTGTCTGTTAGTTAGTCTGTGCGTTACCAAATTTTTGTGGACGAGCTAGCTCAAAAACTAGTGTGAATATCGAAACCAAATTTCACACGTAGTTTTGGTCCATTGATTTTTCGTTTATTGGGCCACGCAGGTGGGGTCCTCCACTAACAAGAAATATTTACATAGTCGGGTGAATTTAATTATAGGAGTATTTACATAATTATAGGAACATTTACATAATATATTTACATTTTTTTTTCTTTATACAATTTCTAGCGCATGGCGATTTCCCTATAAGTTCTCCTGTTGAAGCTATAAAAATTCATCAAAGAACCCCTCATCGCCCTGAAGGTCATATCGCATAAAGTTCTCTGGGAAATTCCCAGGGCGACAAGGGGAGGCACCGCTTTATGCCACCACACTCCCTTCCACGAGAGTGTGATGGCTTCAACTCTCACAGAACCCGAGCCCACCCCAAACTCTTGCTGCAATGTTGCTCACCAGTCTGGAGTTGCCCTTATGATAATTGATTAAGAGGTGATTATATTTTGGTGCATATCGACCCAAAATTAAAGGGGGGTAGAGGGTGGGTTAAAAATTACAAATCTAGGCCGTTTGAGCAAACTCAACCAAATTTTGTATACATAATCAGTGGGACCCCAGAAGTATAAAAATGCAAAAACTAACCCCCTCCCCTACATGATTATAAATAATTTTATTAAATATTAAATATAAGTGAGGGGCCAGGTTGTATGGTAAAGTCAAGTGGATGGCCACACCAAAACACGTCAGCTTATTTATGATTAAAATAAAAATTATTTAGTGTATATATATATTATATTAGGGTGTCCGTTAAAAATTTAAATTTTTTTGCAGCACTAGATCGTTAAAAAATGACGAATTGATAAGAAAATTTTGTTTTCGCGATTTAGGCCGTGCCCTATAGAACCTAAATTCGAATGAAGTCGAAAAAATGGCCATTTACTTTTTTTTTTGGTATATTGTTACGGGTTCATTTTTTTGTAAAAAGTAAAAAATAGTAAAAATGATAATTTGCAGAATACTAGATATTACTAATAATGGTATATCACTCGCATTCATAATAAGTATTAATTAAAACAGGAATAGCAGGGTATTGGACAATAAGTAGAAAACAGAGTTTTTATTAAATGGGCCAGACGTTTCGTCGATTCATTTCGACTTCCTCAGTGGCTAGAATGATAAAATAGGAAATCAGAAAAAATTTATAAATACATTGATTACAAATAAATTTTAAAAAGAAATTTATAATAAAAAAAGATTAAGGATGTTTGGAATTGTCTTTTGACAAAAAGTGATAAAATGGGGTATTTAAAACTTTCTATTTTAAATTTATTTGTAATCAATGTATTTATAAATTTTTCTGATTTCCTATTTTATCATTCTAGCTACTGAGGAAGTCGAAATAAATCGACGAAACGTCTGGCTCATTTAATAAAAACTCTGTTTTTTATTTATTGTCCAATTCCCTATTATTCCTGTTTTAATTAATACTAATAATGAAATTAAGTTCTTACGAAATTATTCATTATTTTAAATCATTTATTAAATTATTTATTTTAAACAATAGGGGGGTCCATATTTAATTTCAAAAAGGGCCCTTCTTAGGCTAGATATGGCTCAGTTAAACATTTTCTTGGGGCTTAACTATGTAGTTACCCATTAGTGTGCAATAATACAGTATGTATTTATGAATAATAGACAAATAATAATACTTACTTTCCACTATTTTAGTAATAATGTCACCTGATCTTATGAAATTTTTAATAATTAAAATCTATTAATCATATAAAAGTAAAAATTCAAATTTTAATCAAATTAATTGCAAAAATAAAATCTTCAACAGCTTCATATACTAACATATAAAAGTAATTAATTTCCAATTAGAAAAACTATATTAAATAATTCTCACTATTAAAAGATAATAATTTAATTAATATAAAATTATCAACATTTTCAAAGATCATTAAACACTTATCACGAATAAAAAATAAATAAAACTGTATGTATTTTTGGCAAATCAAACTTAATATTTATTTATAGCTTAAGTTTGATTTATTTATTTTCTAAATTTTGAAATTATTTAATTAATATAAGATTATCATCAGAATATATAATTGTGATAGTAAAAATTGCCAATTAAATAAAAATTTACTCTTTTTTCTTTAACTAGATATTTAATATCAGTGCCGTAACTTGACAGGTGCAATGGGTGCACCCGCACAGACCCCGGCCTCGTCTAGAGGGCCCCTGATAATGCCATCGAAATAAAATAAACGCATAGTAAAATTGGCAAAGATGGTAATTTACAGAATCTATAGTATATAATTAAGGTTTTGTCTGTACATTGGTCCAAATCACTGCCAAATTTTGATTGCACACGTTTCAAGCAAAGTTATGAACGAAAACACCCTCAACAAAATTCATATCTGTCTGTCTGTATGTATGTTTGTATGTTCCTGTGGGTTCCGCGAAAAGTTGCTCCACTATTCACGTAAAAAAACGACTGAAGGGATTATTATGAAATTTCATATTTACATCTTTTTTTTTTTTTTTTTTTTTTAATGCAATCGAATGCAAGAAGGGGTGCACCAGTAAAGATGTAGCCCCTATGGATCTCGAAAGACCCTTGCATTACCGAAGAGAAGGGAAAGTTGATTAAGAGAGAGGATGTAGACGCAGGTGTCTATGCACCCTGGTTTTGAAGGTTTGAAGATCATAGGTGCTGGGAAAGATAGAGGCTGGGAGAGAGTTCCAGTTCCTTGAAGTCATGGGGATATATGTATTCGCGAATGAAGTGGTCCGGCACTTTTCCAATTTGACAGCGAAAGAGTGTTGGGAGTCGGCAAAACGTGTGCTGCGTGCAAAGCATGCTTTGGGGGAATTATTGATTTTATCTCGTCAGAGCACCTGCCGTGATAGTATCTATAGAAAAGGGAAAGGGCAGAGACATCTCTTCGATGAGCTAGCGAGTCGAGGGAGTCGGTGAGGGTAGAATCGTCAATTAGCCTGACGGCTCGTTTCTGAATTGCATCAAGGGTAGCAAGAGAATATTTTGAGGCTCCTCTCCATAGATGAGAGCCGTATTCGAGACAGGGGCGGATTTGGGCCTTGTAGATGGTGAGAAGTTGTGGGGGTTTGTAAAATCGCTTGGACCTGAATAAGAAGCCAATCTTCCTTGCTGCAGATTTCGCCACAGAGGAGATGTGTTCATTCCAAGACAGGTCAGATGCGACAGAGACGCCCAACATGGATAGGCTGTCACACATTTTCAGGGTATTCGAATCGAAGTGAATATCAGGAAATCTCTATTTTCGCGCCTAGAAATTAGACAACATTGAGTCTTATTTGAATTAAAGTTAACTAAATTTTGAGAGCCCCATTTATTCAGTTTGTCTAAGTCGAGAGTAATTGAGGAGGCAATATTGATTCGATTATTTGGGAGAGAGGGTTTGCCGTGTAGAGTGCTATCGTCGGCGTAACAATGAGTGGGGTTTGCCGTTTGATCAATAAGGTCGTTTATATAAATAAGGAAGAGTGTGGAGGAGATTACAGAGCCTTGGGGAACACCAGAGTTTGTGGAGAACGATTCAGATGATGTTCCATCCACCACAACTTTTATACTTCGGTTTGTCAGAAAGCTTTCTATCCATTTGCGAAGTGTTGGTGTGAATCCAAAGGCTGGTAGTTTGGCAAGAAGATTTTTGTGCCAAACCTGGTCAAAAGCTTTGGAGATATCAAGGGTAATAGCCTTCGTGCTCCGTTGCCAGTGTTTCCGTATTAATTAATCATTTTCCGCAACACCTCTAACAAGAATACCATCTCTACTATTAATAATTATATGTAGTTTAAGTTTGATTTATTTATTTCTTAAATTTAGAAATTACATTAGATTCGATTTCCCACAATGATTTTCGTTGATTTTTTGATTTAGTTTTCACACTTGGGTTATTGAATTGTATGAGACAGTAGAAGTAAAGATCGTAATGTTGTAATGTTCATTTATTTGATAGAAACTATAGTTTCGAAGTCTTGGCCTTAATCATCAGTCTTTTATATAAAAATATTATATCGGTTATTCCTCATGGGTTCAATTATAGAATATAGAATTAAAGAAAAATTCGTTTTGTTGTTAAACCAAGCAAGCCACATGTATAGACACTCAATTATATATATGATATATACATATTTATTGCTGAAAATTGAATGGAAAGCAGTCAGGATGAAATAAAAAGGATTATATATATATAAAAAAAAATGGAAGGTATTTTTTTACAGTTTTTGTGAAACCGACGTTTCGGATGATCTTCACTTCTTCTTCAGAAATCATAAGGGTCAATGAAGGATTCTTTTATTAGAATTATTTTTATTTATTCCTGGACTCTTGTCTTTCATTCAATCCTCAAGAATAAATCTACCGAAGGAAAAACTTCAAACGTATAGGTAGATATTTGGTATAGGTACTTAATATACTAGTACCTGGAGTCACCGAGCGATGCACGGTAACCCCTGACCCCCCTTCCCGAAACCACACACCTCGCCCCCACCAGTGCCAAGGGCGGATCCAGGGGGGGCGGAGGGGGCGATCGCCCTCCCCCCATAGAGGCCCGTGCCTGGCAAAAAAATTTGTAAAAAAAAAAACATTTATTTTTTCAAAAAATTTTAAAATTGAAATAAAGTTCTATGTGTGTGTGTGGGGGGGGGGCGTCTCTGACCCCCCCCCCGCTTGGACAATTCGATCGCGACACACTTCCGAGATAAAAAGTAGATCTTACATCGGGCACCTTATATACATTCACCCCCCCCATAAAAATTACTGGATCCGCCTCTGACCAGTGCACCCCCACTCCGCTCCACCCCACCCCCGGATCCCCCACAACTTCACCCTACATCCCCACTTCCACCCGACCACGCACCCAGTTTTTGCATTTCTAGTTTTCTAATGGTCTTCATATTATGTGTATATTTGTTTACTCGTACACCAATTTGCCCACTTTCGTTCATATTGATAAACATTATAAAAAATAAATAGAGAAAATAATAATAAAAAAAATAATCTTATAGGATCTGAAATAAAAACATAAAATTGAAATAAGATTTGTTTCCAAGTTATATTAAAAAAAGCCACTTCAATCACTTTATTTGTAAACACACTTGTTTTGTTATGATTTAGACACCTGTTAATTAAAAACAATCAAAAAATTATTAAACCAATTATTTTACATGAATTTATGCATACATTGTTTTTGAGCTTCTGACTCCGGAGATTACTTCTCCACCATCGACTGTCCTTGATCATCTTTTTAGTTCTTGTTTTTAATAAGAGGAAAAAACTAATTAAATAAAAAAAACCTCTTTTCCGATAATTATTTCAATTCCATTAATTCGTCCAACCGATAAATCCATCCAATCAAAAAATTCCTAATTTAAATATAATATAATAATATGTGTTATAACCTATTAGTGGGTTTTAAAATAAAAAAACCAATTAAAAGTAAAAGTTAATTGAAAAAAAATGTAAACAAACTATATTATTGACATTTTCATCTATCAATAATTACTTTAATTGAGAAAAGATCAATTAAGATTAAATTTGTCGAGGTCCAGACCTAGCCAGATCGCTATCTCATCCTCAAAACTTGTTAATAGATTTTGTTTCATCAAAATCGGTAGAGCCGTTTTCAAAATAGAACTAAGATACAAATATATATACCTATATAAACAAACAATTTTTGCTCTTTTAATAAGAGTAGATATACCATATATGTTTATTTTTATCAAGTAGAGGACAACCTCATCGATTTCTCTTATAATCCGGGTCTGTATACCAAAAAACGTTTTACTTTTATTTGCAATTTCTTGTATAATAACTCGAATAATTTGATTTTGATTTTATATTATTAAGAGTATTATTGTTATTACTACTACCTATTTCCAACTAATAAATTATAAATTTCCAAAGTTGGAATGTCGTTTTCAAATCAGAGACCGGCCTGGCCGTCTTGAGATTTATTAATATATAATAATATTTTATATTAAAATTTTAGTTAATATCAGATATAATTTAGATTTAATAGGTAATCAAGAATGAATTCGGGCTTGAACTAGAACTAGCCTCTCTCTCTCTCGGATCGATGAAGCTTAAGAAGGTGTTGAACCCTTTGGAGGCGACCCCCCCCCCGCCTGCCCCTTGGCTTTCCCTAAACTACCCTCTCGCTGGGCTATAAACCCCGTCGACGGTCATAACTTCTCAAGCAATAAAATAATATGGGACACCCACAGGGACTTTGCTACCTACCCCTCTCTTCTTCTTCTAAGATGACGCCCTGCGCTCTTACCTTTTACTACGTATTTTTAACATAAACATGAATTTTGATTAAAATTATATAAGAACCTGTAAAAATCGAGGAGATTTATCTATATTTATCTATATACAAATTGATCTATCAATCTAAACATCTAAACGATTATTAGGGAGATTTACAGGGGTCGGCGTTCCAAGTGTTACCATCTACCGTGAAAAGATTTTAAACATAAAATTTAGGGAACGCGGTGTTGGTTTATAGTGAAACATTGTTAAAATTAAATTAGGTTGGAGTTGGTGGTGTTTCACAAGGAGAAAAATTAAAATACAAAGATTTTTTTAGTTTACTCTATATATTTCGAGCTCTTAACTCATCGTCAGGAGAACATTGACTAAAGATAACATGATATTTTGAACAGAATTTATTTTAATTTTAATATGATGGACAGTTATTTATGACATAGTGTAAATATGAAAGAATTATCAGAAGGATGGGATGGCTTTAGAAGCCGAAAGAACAGATGTAGAGGGACAAAGGGCTGGAATAAAGAAAAAGATATTTATACTTGGAAGTTGCCGAAAATTATGTATGTGTTATAAAGGAGGGCAATAAACTATGGAATGCAATGAGGGTGCATAGCGAAAATTTAATCTCTCATTTTCTATTTAAAAAAATAAATAAAAATTAAAAATAAACCCACCATACACTCTCATCGCACTCCAATTCAAATTAAATATCATTGATTAAGATGTCAATTATTGGTGAAGTTTTGATGTCTGTTTGATTGTTCAAGATGTTTTGATTAAGGTGTATGGCCTTTTTAATTTCAGCTGACTCCAATAAATCCAATTTCCTACTTTTTGGAATGAAATGTAAAGGGAGGGGGTTGGTCGATGAAGGTGAATGGTTGTGGTCAAACAAATGATCTGCAAAAGCCGAGGTATAACTAAGAGGGGGGGCATTTGGGTTCAAACTATTCACCTGTAGATTGCGAAGAGATCTCATATGTTCAACGTGGCGTTGATTGAAAGATCTACCTGTTTGCCCGATATAAAACGATTGACAGTCATTACATTGCAATTTATATACACCACTCATTGTTATTGGTTTAATTATATCGATTTTATTGTTAACCAATATGGATGAAAGGTTGTTCCTGTTATAGAATGCGGGGGTGATATTAAGTTTGCGAAACATATTAGCTATAGGGTAGCTGAGTGGAGAATGGAAATAAAGTTTTTTAAAGTTTTTTTCTTTTGTTGGGATGATGGAATATAAAAGGGGGGCTGTTATTTTATAAATTACCTTTTCTGAATATTGTCGATCAAGTGTCTGGGGTAATTGTTATTATCGCTTATTTTGTGGATGATAGCTAATTCATAAGATTTTAAACGATGCTTTGTTAGCTTGGGCACCTAAACATTTCGGTAGAACCATTAGACTTTGCAACAAGACTCGGCCCCATCACATAAAGTCCGTGAAACCCAACGTTTTTTACAAAATAAGCTGACGTGTTCTGATGTGGCCATCCACTTGACTTTACCATACGACCTGGCCCCTAAAATGATTTATAATCATGTAGAAGGGGGTTTAGTTTTTTCATTTTTAGACTTCTGGGGTCCCAATTGATTATGTATACAAAATTTGGTTGAGTTTGCTCAAATGGATAAGATTTTCATTTTTTGACCTCTTCCCCTCCCCATTTTGGGCGGTTAGTTTTTGCATTTTTAGACTTCTGGGGTCCCAACTGATTATGTATACAAAATTTGATTGAGTTTGCTCAAATGGCCTAGATTTTTAATTTGTAAACCCCCCACCCTCCACCCCCTCTAATTTTAGGTCGATATGCACCAAAATCTAATCAGCTCTGAATTTCAATAGACCAAAACTACGTGTGAAATTTGGTTTCGATATTCACACTAGTTTTTGAGCTACCTCGTCCACAAAAATTTGGTAACTCATAGATCAACTAACAGACATTTTGACAAAACAATTATTATCTCGAAAAATATAATTTTTTCGGTGTTCACTTATTAGAGCTTTTTTGTAGAGCGAAATAATATGGTTTCGCTCAATTTTTTTAATCAAAATAGTTTCAGCCGTTTTTGAGATATTTCGAAAAAAAAAATGAAAAAAAACTTTTTCATGAACGATTACAATACTTGAGACCATACCCTGTATGGTATAGTAGAAAAGTTCCCAGCTTCATTTCTTCACAACAATGTCCACCATTTTTCATAAACTTAAACACAATGGATTTTTCCACATGGGAGTTACATTCATAGACTAACTGAAGGTAGATAAAATGGAGGGATGGTCCAATCAGATGACAGGAACTTTCAGTGCCTGTCATCTGATTGGCCATCCCAGTCACTCCATTTACCATCTACCTTGGTTAGTGGTAAAGCATTTACTTTGCGACATGCAACCGGCCCTTAGAGATTGCTCTTCGCAAAATACCATCAGACTCATTCGTGCAGACTGTGAAGCCTTCCCAGACAGACTCGATTCTATTATCTGCGCTAAAGGTGGCTACATCGAACAATAACATATTTTTCTTAAAAATTTGAAATGTTTTTACGATATAGTGAAGTTTTTAAATAAAAAAAAAAAATTGATAAAATTAGAGCATTTTTTTAAGAGCGCCGACCCCTGTATAATATAATTTTATGCACTAATTGTTTGAATTTAAGGATTAATAAATTAGAAATTATGAAAATGTTTACTGCACATCAGTTTTTTGGTCAATATCACATCTTAATTATAATTACTAATATTTTAATTTATATTATGGAACAGAATTAAATAATTAATGTAGTACTTACATTCCTCTGTAATTTTTACTTTATCCAATGTGAAGCATGGGTAGAAAGTATTGGAATCGCTCTCGCGGCAAGCGTGATTTCAAAGGGTCCTGCAGGTAAAGACTACGGAACCCATAGACTCAATTAAGGTCACAAATTGAAGTATTCAATTAGATTGAATTTTAGCACGTGACGGTGTTGCCAAAAATTACATGGAATCTCGCCGAGAGGCCAAAAAGTGCCATTTTTTTTGGAAGTGCGTGGGGATGGATGGATGGATGGATGGATGGATGTGTGTGTGTGTAGTCTGTTATCGTTTTGGCGTCCACGATTTTTTCCACACCTTTGCGCTGATTGAAATGAAATTGAAAACCTACCATTAGTTTAACAAAATGAAGCGCTGATTAGTTTTTGGTACATATCGGTCCACAAACATTAGTACTTTATTTCAGTACTTTTTTAGTTTTTTTCTAAATATCTTGAAAATGACTTAACCAATTTTGATGAAATTTAATATCCTAATTAAGTACCTTGGGGACCACAAAAAAAGGTTAAATAAAGTTTTTAGTAAAATTATATTTTAAAGTACTTTACTCAAGAACATATTAATATTTCAAATGAATTTGATAAAGTTTAGCAACGATCCGTTGCAGTTTATTGTTTGTACTTTACCATACAGGGTATGGTCAAGTATTGTAATCGTGCATGAAAAAAGTGTTTTTTTCCTTCTTTTTTTTCAAAATATCTAAATAACGGCTGAAACTATTTCGATTAAAAAAATTGAGCGAAACCATGGCATTTTGGTCTACAAAATAGTTTTAATAAGTGAACATCGAAAAAATTATATTTTTCGAGATAATAATTGTTTTGTCAAAATGTCTGTTAGTTAGTCTGTGCGTTACCAAATTTGTGTACGAGCTAGCTCAAAAACTAGTGTGAATATCGAAACCAAATTTCACAGGTAGTTTTGGTCCATTGAGATTAAGAGCTGATTAGATTTTGGTGCATATCGACCCAAAATTAAGGGGGGTCGAGTGGGGGTTAAAAATTAAAAATCTAGGTCGTTTGAGCAAACTCAACCAAATTTTGTATACATAATCAGTGGACCCCCAGAAGTCTAAAAATGCAAAATCTAACCGCCCAGAATAGGGGGGGGGGTCGAGGGAGGGTCAAAAATTAAAATCTTGGCCATTTGACCAAACTCAACCAAATTTTGTATACATAATCAGTGGGTCCCCAGAAGTCTAAAAATGCAAAAACTAAGCTCCCGAAATGGGGGGAGGGGGGTGTAGGCTCAAAAAATTAAAATCTTGGCCATTTGAGCCAAACTCAACCAATTTTGTATACATAATCAGTGGGAACTTGCAGGTAAGTTCAAAAACCCAAAACTAACCGCCCAAAATGGGGGAAGGGGGTGTAGGTCAAAAAATGAAAATCTTGGCCATTTGAGCAAACTCAACCAAATTTTGTATACATAATCAGTGGGACCCCAGAAGTCTAAAAATTCAAAAACTAACCGCCCAAAATGGGAGGGAAGGGTTAAAAATGAAAATCTTGTCCATTTGAGCAAACTCAACTAAATTTTGTATACATAATCAGTGGGACCCCAGAAGTATAAAAATGCAAAACTAACCCCTCCTCCCTACATGATTATAAATAATTTTATTAAATATTAAATATAAGTGAGGGGCCAGGTTGTATGGTAAAGTCAAGTGGATGGCCACATCAGAACACGTCAGCTTATTTTGTTTAGTTAAACAAGGAATATATTATTACTATTTTAAATTCAGGTAAAAAAAGGTCAATTTTTATTTGAAGCCAAAATTAAATTAAATTTATTCTTTTGACAACGTTTTGACTCGCTCAGACCATCATCAAAAATCGCTATGCATAAAATTTTGAATTTAATTGCAATTGAAAATAATATTAAAATTCACGGATGTTCCTTCGTTGACCCTTTTAAACCCTGAAGAAGGAGGGACGATCCTCGGTCGGGATTTTAATCAAAATGACGTTCTAATAAATCCTTTTATTTGGAATTTGTGGTTTTCATTATTGGGCTGCCTTTGTATCAATTCACCATTTCATTCTGCCACTACTACCTACTACTATTTAAACTAGTAGAACTAGTAAACTTTAGTCTACTTCTATTGGCAACTTGAAATCTTATAATTATAAAATAATTCAAGAGGCTCGAGTCTTCACTAAGCCCAATTTTTTTTTTTTAATTTTATTAAACCAATTATTTTACATTAATTAATGTATACATTGTATTTTTGCTTCGATTCCGGAGATTACTTCTCCACCATCGAGTGTCCTTATTCATCTTTAGTCCTTGTTTTTAATAAGAGGAAAAATCTAATTAGATAAAAAAACCTCTTTTCCGATAATTATTTCAATTCCATTATTCCCCAATCAAGTCGATTGGTTTTAATTCCTCCTCCCTCCAATATCCTACCATTAAAAAAATTCCTAATTTTAATATAATATATTAATATTTCCTATAACCTATTAGTGGGTTTTAAAATTAAAAATCCAATTAAAAATAAAAGATAATTGAAAAAAATGTAAACAAACTTTTTTATTGAGATTTTCATCTATCAATAATTACTTTTAATTGGGGGGGTCGGTAGGCTAGGCGGTAGCGTGACAGCGAGCTAACCAGGGGACCCGGGTTCGAATCCGACTCGAGGCAGCCAGCCAAAATCTGACCTCAGAGACAGAGACAAATTTTAAAAATATAGCTAGTATCGTAATTGGGCTTATGGCTAGAAAGGCCGAAAAGCCAAAAAAAAAAAAAAAAAAAAAAAAAAAAAATTACTTTAATTAAGAAAAGTTCAATTAAGATTAAATTTGTCGAGGTCCAGACCTAGCCAGATCGCTATCTCGTCCTCAAAACTTGTTAATAGAATTTGTTTCATCAAAATCCGTAGAGTCATTTTCAAAATAGAACCAAGATACAAATATATATATAAATAAATATACAAACAATTTTTGTTCGTTTAATAAGAGTAGATATGAATTTATATAAGGACCATTTTTTATAAAAGATCTTAGTAGATTAAAGCAATTTGAACCGGGAAAATTTAATAAATTCATCAATAATTTCTTATGTTAATTTTACATTTAGAAAAGTATTTTATTATTTTTTAAAAGGAAAAATGAATTGAGCACCCGACAGGATTCAAACCTGTGTCTCTCTCCTATAGCCGAAGAGCGCATTTTACCAACTAATTATTTCAATTCCATTATTCCCCAATCAAGTCGATTGGTTCCACCCCCTCATGTAACTAAGGCCAATGTCTTCCGCATTGTTTTTATGCACTAAAAGCGAGTAAGAGAGGAGAGAGATATTAGACATAGTTTTTATTTATCAGGAAGTATATAGTTAACGTAAAACTCCAATTGGTGTAAATTAATGACTGACTACCTACTCAAATTGAAGATATGCACACTGTCTTGTTAAGACACCTGATCAGGTAATTGAAATAAATCCCAGAAGCGAAATATTAATAACTGAGAATCAGATGACCATGTAAAAATATATTTGATCTTGGTATGAAAAGCCTCTGAACTAATGCAGGTATAGTTTTAAGGAATTCGGTGTTGGTACTTGGTAGAAACATTTTTTAAAATTATTGGATAAAAATACTTGGTAGGTTTCACATTAAGATATAAAAAAATAAAACGAATTTATTTTTAGAGAATCTTTAATCTCGATATATATTTTCGGGTGACTAACCCATCTTCAGGAGATACAGAAAGTAACTGACCTGAATAAGTCGAAATTGAATACAAGTCAATGGTAAAATTTATTTTTAAGATAACAAAAGGTAAATATTTAAAAATTAGTGGAGGGAGAAAAGGTAGGAAGTCTACTTTGGATTAATTTTGAATGGCCTTTTGAGAAAAGAGGATTTCGAATTTGAATACAACTCAATGGTAAAATTTATTTTTAAGATAACAAAAGGGTAAATATTTAAAATTAGTGGAGGGAGAAGTCTATTTTGTTTAACTTTGAATGGTCTTCTGAGAAATGAGAATTTACACACAAAACAAATTTGGCTGACTATATATATCTACACGTAGGGTGTCTATCGAAATGTGACTATGTGGCAATAGAAGATGTGCGTTTATGCAAATGTACATGAGTGACGAAACTGGACGTTGCTTCCATATTGATATCATCTGATCTGCTGAGACATGAAAGAGCTCTTTCATAGTTCCGTGTAGCGAGATCTAGATGAGTATCCATGTCAATCAACTTCTACCTTCGCCAATCATCTACATTTGAATAAACACACCTCTTCTATTAGCCACCTAGTTCCGTTACATTTCGAAAGAAAGGGCTTACGTTTAGATTTTTTAGAGTCAACCGAAATAAAATTAGCTCTCTCAAATAAAACGAATATACTAAATAATCAATTAGAAGTTAAAAAAAGTACAATCATTGATTACATTCTTTAAATATTTGCAAATTTGTTTTGTGTGTAAATTCTCATTTCTCAGAAGACCATTCAAAATTAAACAAAATAGACTTCTCCCTCCACTAATTTTAAATATTTACCCTTTTGTTATCTTAAAAATAAATTTTACCATTGAGTTGTATTCAAATTCGAAATCCTCTTTTCTCAAAAGGCCATTCAAAATTAATCCAAAGTAGACTTCCTACCTTTTCTCCCTCCACTAATTTTAAATATTTACCCTTTTGTTATCTTAAAAATAAATTTTACCATTGACTTGTATTCAATTTCGACTTATTCAGGTCAGTTACTTTCTGTATCTCCTGAAGATGGGTTAGTCACCCGAAATATATATATCGAGATTAAAGATTCTCTAAAAATAAATTCGTTTTATTTTTTTATATCTTAATGTGAAACCTACCAAGTATTTTTATCCAATAATTTTAATGCAGGTATGTTTGTTTGAGAAAAATTTGATGAATATTAAGCACAATAAATTTCACCAGTTATGTATGATATACTAGAAGGCTATTCGAGTGGTTTGCAGTTTATTTAACATGGTATTGTGAGCAGTGGCGTAGCTAGGTAACCAAGGGCCCTGGGGCAAATCAAAAAATGGGGCCCCACTGCTATCTAAACTGGTTAGGTTTTATCAAGTAAAAATATTAAATATACAAATACTTTAAAAATGCTAAGCTACTTTATCATCAGCTCTTTTTCGTGCACTGCAGGGCAGGTAATAAAAATATTAAACAGTAACAACATAAATTACAATTAATACTTGGTGTAGGTATTGGGCAATAAAACGAAATAGAAAAGATTCAAGGGTTTATTATATAAAGGTCGGACCTACCAAGGCTACCAACTGACTAAATAACAATTATATTTACAATCTTTTCCTAGCTTTAGTTTTCGCAAAAGTATCAATGACTTCGGTTAAATCCAGGCTTGATGTGGTTTTGTTTTCAATTGCTATTAGCGATAAATGTCGGAGTCGAGTTCGGCCCATACTATTTTTAAATAATTTTTTATTATTTTTAATTTGCTAAATGACCTTTCAACTGCTGCAGAAGTGACAAGAATTGTAAAGAATAATAACATTGCTGTAAATACTTCCGTTATGTCGCATTCTAGCACTCCATATTTGCTCATTATTTCCTTACATAATTGGTGAACAGTCCATGCTTGAGTTAATTGAGGTAAAACTAGGTGGTAAATATTAATAAATTGAAGTGAAAAGCTAGGGCCTATTATATCTGAATATTTTCTTTGGAATTCGTCACACTTTTGTAATAAAGTTGCTTCATCAACATGTAATAAAAATAAATTTTATAATTTTTCTCATTAATATATCAAAGAATAATTGATATATCAATGAGAATTGTTTTTGACCGCGCTTATTTGAAAAAGATATTTATCGCGAGACTACTCCGGATTACGCTATTGGAGTCTGCGAAGTATTGCTCTGGACTGGGAGATTGAATATATAACATCTGAGATTTCAAATTCATTTGGTGATCCATCCGAATGTCATGCGGGCTATACGCGAAATGACGGATTGTAGCTAAACGGATGACATCTTTTTCTCTCTTGGTCCAGACTTAAGACTCCGCAGACTTCAATAGCGTAATCCGCAGTAGCATTTTTTTCACAATATTTCGCGTTATACAATGATGAGTAGCCGATATCTATAGATTTGACATGATTTATTGACGTAACGGACATCGATATGAGTGGTACTAAAATAAAATAAAATTGAACCAATATATTGACCAGTACTAAAAAGTTTATTGACATTAGCTTACTTACTCCTGATACAGCATTAATTTTTTAACCGTTCTCGAAAAAAACAATCTTGACTCCAATTCACAATAAAACGCACATCGATGAATAATAAAACCGCAAATTGACAACACTGCCAACCCACAGAAAAAATTTAGGGGAATTCCTAGGTATAACTTTCTGAATTTCTCTCAGCTGGGTTGCCATGATCAAAGTCGGGTTCCAATCTGTCATATTTATTTTGAAAATGGGAAGAATTTTCAATAGTTCAGTTCGATCGAAATTTTCTGGTAAGGATTCGAGGGCCTCTGAGCTTGAGGGCCCCGGGGCCCCGCCCCAGCCTAGCCCCTGGGTAGCTACGCCACTGATTGTGAGGTGTTACTCCAAGCTACTAATCCAAAAGTCAAAACGGAGTTGAGCAGTGATGGCTAACCTTTTGAGCTCACCGTGTCAAAAATTTGAATAACCCTAACTTACCTCTAGTCCCATGACATGGGTCACATATAAAAATATTCATAATTTATTGGTCTTTGCAAACCATAGTAAAAAAAAAGATTTATATTTTTGATTTGTAGACATAATTATGAAATTAGTCTAAGTCATTCACTGTTAGTTTCGAGATATTTAAAGCTTTGTAAAATAAACTATGTAGTTTCGAATTCTGTATAATGACACAATTAGAAATTCATGGAAGGGGGGGTTAAAAATTAAAAATCTAGGCCATTTGAGCAGACTCAATCCAATTTTGTATACATAATCAGTGGGATCCCAGAAGTCTAAAAATGCAAAAAAAACTAACCGCCCAAAATGGGGGAGGGGGGTGTAGGGTCAAAAAAATGAAAATCTAGGCTCTTGTACCTAACTTAACCAAATATTGTATACTTAATCAGAGGGCCCACAGTAATCTAAAAATTCACAAACTAACCGCCTAAAATGGGGGTGGGAGGGGGGGGTCAAAAACTGAAAATATAGGACCTTGTACCAAACTCAATCAAATTTTGTATACATAATCAGTGGGCCCCCAGGAGTCTATAAATGGAAAAACTAAGACCAATACATGATTATAAATAATTTTATCAAATAATAAATATAAGTGAGGAGCTACGTTGTATGGTAAAGTCAACTGGATGGCCACATCAGAACTTATATAGTAACTCTAGTTCTAATTGAGCTAAAAACAAATGGTAATTTGAAAATCAAAGAGGAAACTGTTTTCTTTTAAGTAAACAAAATATTTTGATTTCAAATATTGCTGTTTAATATTTAAACGGGACTCGAAAATAGGTCAAAATGGCCTTTTTCGTCGTTTTTTTTCGTTTTTTTTTTTGTAATTTTTTTTTATTAAACCAATTAATTTACATTAATTAATGTATACATTGTATTTTTTGCTTCGATTCCGGAGATTACTTCTCCACCATCGAGTGTCCTTATTCATTTTTAGTCCTTGTTTTTAATAAGAGGAAAAATCTAATTAGATAAAAAAACCTCTTTTCCGATAATTATTTCAATTCCATTATTCCCCAATCAAGTCGATTGGTTATCCCCCACCTATCATGTTTTGACCGATAATATCTCAAAACTCTAACATGTTAAAATCGGAAATTGCATGATATTCAGCGTATAATACTCTACTCGAATTCATTGTTGTGTTTACGGGGTAAATTTTTGTTGAGCAGTGTGTTGCACGTTCATACTTGGTGTATCTTTGTTACGCAATGAATTCTGCAATTTTTATTCTCTGTCGATGCCTGTCATAGGTTCGCCATTACGGGAGTTAGATCTCAATAATTCAGACTGGATTATTTTTGAACTTTAAAACAATTCTCTGAGATTTATTAATTTATATATATGTTTATTTACATAAATCAGAGGATACCCTCTTTGATCTACTCTTAAAAATTATTTCGAAATCACAAGAAAGTTTGCAGTTCTTTGAAATGTCAATGATCGAGATAGTTCTTCAATTGAGAGAGTATTTGGGTCAATCTCGTAGTAATTGTAGCCGGCCACTGATAGGGTATATTATTTGTGCTGTCTGTCTTATCACCCACACACCTTTTTGGTAGATATGCCAACGAACTGCATCCGGTTTTTGTTCAGTGTGGATGATGAGTGGCTGTTTGAGGTGGGTGGGTGTCTGCAGGATATGATGCTAGAGACCCAGGCTCCCTTCCTCGTTGTCAAAGTCGCCCACAGCAAAGCGGGCAAACATCAGGCGCCACCTCAATTGGGTAATTGGTGCGTGTGCCTGCCTCCGTCTCTCTCTCGCATACTTGCAACAACATTTCTATTTTCCTAAACAGCTATCTAGAATAACAGACATAGAGGTTCCAACTTTTTTACTAGTACAGTGAAACCCCTCAAATCCGAACTAATTGAGGTTGTCGCCTGTTCGGATTAGCCGAAAGCTCTTGGTTTGGATATCTTATTGAATAAAATGGTTCTCTTTCTATCCTTGAGAAGCTGAAGAAAGTTACAATAAAAGACGTTATTTACTAAATGTTACTAAGTTATGACTAAATTGAAAGTGATTTTCAAAGCCTATAAGGGTTTTAGGAGTTGGGAGGAAATAACGAATAGATTTCAGGAACCAAGTTATTTAGGTAGAGCTGATCATAGAAAAAGATTCGTAAGCCAAGATTCTTGAAAAATATCGGTTTACATTCATTTGTAGGATCTGGCATTGATTTGTGGAACAATCTGTCTGTTACTACTTGGGATTATAGTCCTCTGCCCCCTATGATTAAATCAATTATAAATTTTGTCAAGTCCTAATGTCCTAGAGTTGTGCAAAATTTTATTTATTTATTTTTTTATAATGATATTGATACAAGAAGAAGTTGCACCAAGAAGGTACAACCTCTGAAGTCCGTGGTGGACCCTTGTAACGTGAAGATAAGGGGGATTTGGGTAGAGGTCGAAGGTATCTGTGGATGCTGGTCTTGAAAGTTTGAAGGTTATAAGTAGCTGGAAAGACGGTCGGGGGAAGAGAATTCCAGTCTCTAGATGTCATAGGGATAAATGAATTGGCGAATGCCTTTGTTCGATTAGTATCTAGTTTAGTATTTAGTTCTCACATGCAGAGATTAGGTGAGGTAGAGAGAGGTCATACCATCCTTGTTAAGGTTTTGACCAGGTTTCCTTAACAGCTTATGGCAAATGCCGGGATGACTAATGCGTCGCTTGCTCCTGGTATCGGGTTTTTGCGCGGAATTTTTAAATTACTTTTTGTCTTTTGATGGAAATCTATGGTCATGTTATTTGTTAATGAGCATACATTTCATTTTTTCTTTACTTTTTTTTTTACTTGTTTATTATTTGTTAAAAATGTTGTAATTAATTTGTATTGATGTTAAAATTATTGGATAAAAATACTTGGTAGGTTTCACATTAAGATATAAAAAATAAAACGAATTTATTTTTAGAGATTAAAGATTCTCTAAAAATAAATTCGTTTTATTTTTTATATCTTAATGTGAAACCTACCAAGTATTTTTATCCAATAATTTTAAAAAATGTTTCACCAAGTACCAACACCAAATTCCTTAAAAACTATTGTATTGATGTTTATTAATGTATTGTAGCTAGATTGTATTGATGTTTGGAGGACCTAGCCACCGAGGACTTGTGCCTCTAAGCAGGTCGAGAAATAAAGATTTATTTATTTATTTACTTCGTTGCTGAATCATGGCAAAATACAAGTGTGAACTTACTGCGGAAATCTTGAAAGAAGCTTTGGCCTACCCTCAAGAAAACACCTACCCAAACTTAAATTTGTCAAAAAACCCTTTCGGATTTGAGGGGTTTCACTGTAGTATCATTTTAATTGTATATTATAGAAATTAAGATTTCAAATTTATACTTTGATGGCTTAGTTGTTTAGTGTGAAAGAAAAAACAATATAGATTGCACATTTTAATGAGAAAATCTCATCACAATCCACGATATTTCTTCACCTATTCCTGGAGTTACAGACAAGTCCAACAACAACATTTAAAACTGACTCCAGAATAACTGTCGAAACGTCGTGCATTTTAGTGAGATTTTCTCCTTTAAAATGTGCATCTATATCAGTGGTTCTCAACCTAGCGATTGCCCCCAAGTGGACTATTTGTGTTATCAAGGGGGCAATAAATATGTGTGTGGGGGGGGGGGGGGGATTTGGGGCCGAGTGAGTATTCAAAAGGCGGAAAAATTAAAATAGTACTGTACAGTGGAAGTTGCCGTGATTGTAAACAAAGAAGTTTTCAAATTTTAACTGTCAACTTTCTTAATTTTTTCAGATTCCAATTTAAAAATGAAAACATGTACTCCTGTTTTTTTAAATGTACGCCAATGATCTTAGTTAATTATTTCACTTCTTTGTAAATGTACATTTTAATTGTTTTTCTTTTTTAAGAGTGACCGGATAAAACTGCTTTGGTTGTTTTTAAATAGGGTAATAAAAATTTTTAAAATAATAAAACTGCTTTAATATATTTACACTTTACTTCAAATTAAAATTAGGCATACAATGAAAATTAAAAGTGGGTGATAGGTGTTAGTTAACCTCAAGAAAGGGGAGATGGGCCAGAAAAGATTGGAAACACCTGATCTATATGATTTTAATCGAAACTTTGCTTTCGAAATGAAACCATTAATATAAGAGTTGTCATTTTTAAAATTTTTGAAGAAAATCACAAGAGGGTATCATCTATTAGATCATAGATGGATGTTAGGGCGCTCGTGAATGCTGAAAGCTGTGTGGTGCGTGTCCGCTCCCCCACAATGTTGCGTGTGTGCAGGGCGTTGTTTGTGCCCTGATGGAAAGCCGGGCTGGGCGCCATCCGCCTTGTTAGCGGGGGAGGGGCTACTAGCTGGCGGTTGGCCCCTCCAGATCCGAATCGAATGCTCGATTCGATGTTCGATGCTCGATGATTCGATGCTCAGCCAAGATCGAATTGCTTCACTTATAGCATGACTGATATATTATCAGTCATGCAAAAGTGTCGCAACGATCTGACTGAGTCATCTAGCGGCCGTGTCTAAAGGCTCGTCGCCAAAGCAACAGCGGGCCGCTACAATGGAATTAATTATTTTTAATTATATGTCAAAAGGGTTGTTTTTACCCTCCTCTGGAATCGAACCCTAGTCCCACACTTGGCACTCTGGGCTAAATGGCTACCCTGTGAGGTGAACCCTTCTGAAATATGTATCAGAGCTAAATATTTCACTCAAAGTTTTAATTCTTCATTTGTAAAATTTCATCTAGTAATTTTATTCTAAATTTAAACACATAGCCAGCCATGCCATATACATATACTTATATATAGTGTATATACATATACTGTACAAATGTAGCTTAAAAAACGATTATTATTAATCTTTATTAAAACGTCTTCCCAATCGATTACGGGTTCGAACCCTGGCTGATCCTTTAGCCTATAATAAAAAAAATTCTTTGTTCTCTAATTTAATTTAATTATTATTAATTTTCATTTCTCTTTTGTTTCAGGTAAGAAGATCATTCGCCATACTACTATCTACTTGGTATTTATAAAGTTATCCTTAACACATCTTTAAGATATTTTTTGGTTTAGTATTTCTTTACTCAGGTGGTTTTGAATGTAGTTTGTAGAACTCGTGAAAAGGGCGAGGCAAGAAGTTCCAGCCTCCATGAGGACAAACCAGTTGATTCGACATTTCTCTGACACTCTTGTTATATATGGCTAAAAAACACATCAGCCTGAATACATCTATAAAATGTTCACTTTTAAATCATCCATACATAATCGGGCTTTTCGGGCTGATTCAAATCGTATTCATATTCCGAGTCACCGGTCCGAGGTGGTGAATAGGTCATTCACTGTCACTGCTGCCCGACTGTGGAATTCATTACCATCATTCACCCGTTCATCTTCATCATCACTTATCTTCAATCGTGGTCTCTTGGAATGTATTCGCGGGGCGGGTCTCGGGAGTGAGCGTCCTTTTTTGGCGTCTCTCTTTATGGTGTATCTTTTCCCTCCTGCTGGCTTCTCTCACCTTCCTCTCAACTTTCTTTCTTTCTTTCTTTTTCAGCACACACTTGTTTTTATTTTTCTCCTCTTTGTTTTATGTTAATTATCATTTTTTACTGCTCATATGAGGTAAACTGCCTCAGAGCATTGTGTAAAGTTAAATTGTAAGAATTATGAATGAATAAATAAATAAAATAAAAATAAATAAATAAAAACGCTTTTCGAAGAATTATAATTCTGAATAAGACACCGAATCTTCCCTAAAACTCCTTATTAATTCTTTTTGAAATTGAGGACAGTGTATATTTCTTATAGGGAGGGGGTGGGTGATTTGAAATATAATTGTAATTTTGAAATGAAAGACTCCAATTCATTTTAAATTAAGAAACATTAAATATATTTTTTGTAATTAATTAAATTAATTGAACCGCGTAAATTTGAATAATTTCCATGATTCAGCCTCGCGAATTTTTTGCAAGTTCATAAATCATTTCATTGATTTTTGTTTTGAAAAGGAAAAATGAAATTTAAATTTAAATATATTCATAATTATTCCCCCCCCCCCCGCCACTCAAAAATTAAAGAGGCGAAACTTTTAAGAGACGATTTATTTTCGGTAGTTTACGGGTATACATTTGGAGTGTGGTTTTTTAAGAGGAATAAAAATTTTTGACCGAGACGCTGCCCGCCAGGGCACCAGCTCCGGAGGGCCGAGTTGAGGGCGTGCCGAAGGCACGCACGAAAAGCTCGTGTTCTTAATAGCAACCCATTCACATCTTAAAGGTGGCCTTCGTACCAAATTTCCAGTTTCTAGCCCCAGGTGTTTCCGTGAAATCGTGACCTTCAAATTTGTTGTATTTTTACAATTTTTTTTTATATTTACCCCTTTAAAAATTCGAATTTGTAATAAATCTTTCTTAGTGAAGATCTAGGTCCTAAAAATAATCTCCTTGTTAAATTTCAAGTTCCTGACCTAAGTAGTTTCAGAGAACTGGTGATAATCAAAATAATTTTTAAGAAAAATAAAAAACCGACTTCAAAAATTAAATGCAACAAATAAAATACATTAAAAGGTATAAAATAATTATTATCTTATTTAGTTACAACTAAACGACGAAATATTAACGATGAAATTACTTTTTGAAGTCGGTACCAAACAAACTATACCTATAAGCGAGCATACCTTCCAAACGTACTAAGTAAGATCCGTCGAGAGCGATTCATAAAAGGTATATGTTTGGCACCAACTTCAAAAAGTAATTTCATGTTAATATTTCGTCGTTTAGTTGTAACTAAATAAGATAATAATTATTTTATACCTTTTAGTGTATTTTTATATTTGTTGCACTTAATTTTTTGAAGTCGGTTTTATTTTTTCTTAAAAATTATTTTTATTTTTCTCTTTTTAGTGATGTTATTAATAGTGATTATATCATCAGAACTTGACCAAATTAATATGACACCATCCCTAAGACACCCCCTTTCGGATAAAAAAAGAACCATCGAAATCGGTTCATAAACAAAGAGGTTAGGTCTAAAACAAACCTAATAAAAAAGGTCTAATACCTATGAAAAAAAACGAAAAAAAAATGGGACCAATCGGAAGCTAGACTGGACCCAATGCAAAAAAAATTTCAAAATCGGTCGACAATTGGCGGAGATATGAGGTAACATAGGCACAAAAAAAAAAACAGTCGAATAGAGAACCTCCTCCTTTTTTGAAGTCGATTAAAAATGAATCGAATTTGGTTTTATTTATGGTACATAGATTGTAAACTAGAGGGCAGCGAAAATACGCTAAAGTATTTAGGGGCCAGTGATTGGAAAAAGGTTAAGAACCATTAGACTTTCTAATATTTATCCAACATCTCAAATGAGGCTACTCAATTGAATAACATAGTAATATAATATATTTACCTATAATAGTAATTGGATCTGATGAGATTTACATATTATAAATTTAGGGATAACATTATCTATTTTATTTGGAATTAATATTCCCTCATCAAAGTGTATATATCTAGTTATTATAACCACCTTGAAAACATATATTATAGCTAATTTGAATTAGCTTTTGATTATCTTATAGTTAGCTAAGATCTAATCTGATTTGAATAATAAGCATTTTGGAATCTTAACGCTACAGTGGAACACAACACCTGTTATCTGTTATACATTACATTGAACAAGATTATACATATTTACAAAATATTGTCGTAACTTCTATTAGAAGTATTTTCTTGAATATTGGCTGGTAGAAGTTAATGGAAAGGCAACTCAAGAATATTATTAGAAAATAAATAAAAATAATTTTTAAGAAAAAATAAAAACCGACTTCAAAAAATTAAATGCAACAAATAAAATACACTAAAAGGTATAAAATAATTATTATCCTATTTAGTTACAACTAAACGACGAAATATTAACATGAAATTACTTTTGAAGTCGGTGCCAAACTAACTATACCTATAAGCGAGCATACCCTCCAAACGTACTAAGTAAGATCCGTCGAGTGCGATTCATGAAAGGTATATGTTTGGCACCAACTTCAAAAAGTAATTTCATGTTAATATTTCGTCGTTTAGTTGTAACTAAATAAGATAATAATTATTTTATACCTTTTAGTGTATTTTATTTGTTGCATTTAATTTTTTGAAGTCGGTTTTTATTTTTTTCTTAAAAATTATTTTTATTTTTCTCTTTTTAGTGATGTTATTAATAGTGATCATATCATCAGAACTTGACCAAATTAATATGACACCATCCCTAAGACACCCCCTTTCGGATAAAAAAGAACCATCGAAATCGGTTCATAAACAAAGAGGTTAGGTCTAAACAAACCTAATAAAAAAGGTCTAATACCTATGAAAAAAATACGAAAAAAAAATGGGACCAATCGGAAGCTAGACTGGACCCAATGCAAAAAAAAATTTCAAAATCGGTTGAGAATTGGCGGAGATATGAGGTAACATAGGCACAAAAAAAAAAAAAAAAAAAAAAATCTGTCGAATAGAGAACCTCCTCCTTTTTTGAAGTCGGTTAATAATATTTATATTTTAAATTCCTCCTTCAGCTTTTAAAAGGGTCAATGCATGAATCATCTACATTTTTAAAAGATACCTACACGAAAAGGATAAAGAAGTCTCTCAGGTGCAATCTCCTCTGTGGCGAAATCTGAAGCAAGGAAGATTGGCCACTTATTCAGGTCCAAGCGATTTTACAAACCCCCACATCTTCTCACCATCTACAAGGCCCAAATCCGGCCCTGTCTCGAATACGGCTCTCATCTATGGAGAGGAGCCTCTAAATATTCTCTTGCTACCCTGGATGCAATTCAGAAACGAGCCGTCAGGCTAATTGACGATTCTACCCTCTCCGACTCCCTCGACTCGCTAACTCATCGAAGAAATGTCTCTGCCCTTTCCCTTTTCTATAGATACTATCACGGCAGGTGCTCTGATGAGATAATAATAAAAGCCCTAATAAGTGAACATCGAAAAAGTTATATTTTTCGAGATAATAATTTTTTGTCAAAATGTCTGTTAGTTAGTCTGTGCGTTACCAAATTTTGTGGACGAGCTAGCTCAAAACCTAGTGTGAATATCGAAATCAAATTTCACTCACTCAGTACTTTTGGTCCATTGAGATTAAGAGCTGATTAGATTTTGGTGTATATCGACGCAAAATTAAGGGGGATGGAGGGGGGTTAAAAAATTAAAAATCTAGGCCGTTTGACCAAACTCAACCAAATTTTGTATACATAATCAGTGAGACCCCAGAAGTCTAAAAATGCAAAAACTAACCGCCCAAAATGTGGGGAGGGGTGCATGGTCAAAAAATGAAAATCTTGGCCATTTGACCAAACTCAACCAAATTTTGTATACATAATCAGTGGGACCCCAGAAGTCTAAAAATTCAAAAACTAACCGCCCAAAATGTGGGGAGGCGGGGTGTAGGGTCAAAAAATGAAAATCTTGGCCATTTGAGCAAACTCAACCAAATTTTGTATACATAATCAGTGGGACCCCAGAAGTCTAAAAATACAAAAACTAACCGCCCAAAATGTGGGGAGGGGGGTGTAGGGTCAAAAAATGAAAATCTTGGCCATTTGAGCAAACTCAACCAAAAAATTAAAAACTAGGTCATTTGAGAAAACTTAACCAAATTTTGTATACATAATCAGTGGGATCCCAGAAGTCTAAAAAGCAAAAACTAACCCCCCCCCCTACATGATTATAAATAATTTTATTAAATATTAAATATAAGTGAGGGGCCAGGTTGTATGGTAAAGTCAAGTGGATGGCCACATCAGAACACGTCAGCTTATTTGTTTCAATATAGTTTCCCTTAGATCTCTTTTTGCTTTCTTTTTTTGTTTTATTGTAATATAAAAACAAACAAACAAACAAACAAACAAATCATGAACAATCTAATTTGCTCGAGTTCACCTTCTACTTATACTAAATTAGATTTGTTATTGTTGTTGATAATTACGGGCATTTCTCATCTAAATATATTACAAGACAGAGACTAATAAGTCAGAGAGCACCCTTCTAATGGCCTATAAACGGAGTTTGTTTCCTCTTACCACGAGTTTTGATTACCTGAACAAAGATGTCTGTCTGTCTGTCTGTCGCCATCTCCCTTGATACTTGCTTGTACCACCAGAATCTCATACCTCCCCTCTAAACCCCTATTTCATTCCAAATTTATATCGAGCAGGCACATTTTAAGTCCTATAACAAATATTCATTGCTTTTGAGTGTTTACTAAAATAACCTAAACAACCTGGAATAAAAATTTTTAAGAAAAAAATAAAAAACGACTTCAAAAAATTAAATGCAACAAATATAAAAATACACTAAAAGGTATAAAATAATTATTATCTTATTTAGTTACAACTAAACGACGAAATATTAACACGAAATTACTTTTTAAAGTCGGTGCCAAACAAACTATACCTATAAGCGAGCGTACCCGCCAAACGTACTAAGTAAGATCCGTCGAGTGCAATTCATAAAAGGTATATGTTTGGCACCAACTTCAAAAAGTAATTTCGTGTTAATATTTCGTCGTTTAGTTGTAACTAAATAAGATAATAATTATTTTATACCTTTTAGTGTATTTTATTTGTTGCATTTAATTTTTTGAAGTCGGTTTTTATTTTTTTCTTAAAAATTTTTATTTTTCTCTTTTAGTGATGTTATTAATAGTGATTATATCATCAGAACTTGACCAAATTAATATGACACCATCCCTAAGACACCCCCTTTCGGATAAAAAAAGAACCATCGAAATCGGTTCATAAACAAAGAGGTTAGGTCTAAACAAACCTAATAAAAAAGGTCTAATACATATGAAAAAAATCGAAAAAAAATGGGACCAATCGGAAGCTAGACTGGACCCAATGCAAAAAAAATTTTCAAAATCGGTTGACAATTGGCGGAGATATGAGGTAACATAGGCACAAAAAAAAAAAAAAAAAAATTCAATCGAATAGAGAACCTCCTCCTTTTTTGAAGTCGGTTAAAAAAAATGGATCTAAGCAGTTTGGTCCACACATGTATCAACCACAATTTCTTTCAATTTGGGAACAAATTTTATGAACAAAGGGAGGGATTATCAATAGGATCTCCATTGTCCCCGTTATTAGCAGAAATATTCTTAAATGATTTTGAAAATAAATTCCTTGACAATGAAAAATATTCAAAAAACATTATATACTATTATCGATACGTAGATGATATAATTTTACTATGGGGAGGAACAAATAGACAATTAGACACATTTATAGAATATATAAATAATCTTCATGAGAAAATTAAATTCACAGTAGAGAAAGAAAAAGAGAAAATACTAAATTTTTTAGATTTAAAAATAAATATCTCCGGAAATAAGCACACCTTTGAAATTTATAGAAAACCCACAGCTACTGACATTGTAATACATAAAAATTCTTGTAGACCAATGTCACATAAACACGCAGCCTTCCATTCAATGATACATAGACTAATAAATATACCTCTATCAGAAAAAGCATATTCACAAGAATTAGAGACAATTAAAGAAATCGCGGTAAATAATGGGTACGAAGCAAGCCTTATAGACCAAATGTTAAATAAAAAAATTGAAAAATTAACCCTGGAATCAGTATATTCACAAAAGAATGAAAAAGAAAAAGAAAATCCTAGAATAGTTCTTCCATATTATGGACAAATTTCGGAAAAATTAAAACAAAAAATTAGGTTCAAAACAGTATTCAAAACTCCAATTACTCTAGGAAAAGATTTAGGTTCAAATAAAAAAGACAAACTACCAAATATAGAAAAAGAAGGGGTTTATAGTTTGAAATGCAAATATTGCGAAGCAATCTATGTAGGGAAGACCAGAGAGAAATCTGAAAATTCGACTAAATGAACACATAAGAGATTATAAAATAAAAAGTACGAAAATTCTTTTGCAGAACATTTAAATTCAAACAATCACTCCTTCCCAGAAGGTATTAGATTAATAAAAGGAGAAAAGAACCCAAAATTGATTAGCGCAATCGAATCTTTAGAAATTTTTCAAGTCATTCAATAGACTCTTCACTCTTCCTTATTTATATAAACGACCTTATTGATCAAACGGCAAACCCCACTCATTGTTACGCCGACGATAGCACTCTACACGGCAAACCCTCTCTCCCGAATAATCGAATCAATATTGCCTCCTCAATTACTCTCGACCTAGACAAACTGAATAAATGGGGCTCTCAAAATTTAGTTAACTTCAATTCAAACAAGACTCAATGTTGTCTAATTTCTAGGCGCGAAAATAGAGATTTCCCTGATATTCACTTCGATTCGAATACCCTGAAAATGTGTGACAGCCTATCCATGTTGGGCGTCTCTGTCGCATCTGACCTGTCTTGGAATGAACACATCTCCTCTGTGGCGAAATCTGCAGCAAGGAAGATTGGCTTCTTATTCAGGTCCAAGCGATTTTACAAACCCCCACAACTTCTCACCATCTACAAGGCCCAAATCCGCCCCTATCTCGAATACGGCTCTCATCTGTGGAGAGGAGCCTCAAAATATTCTCTTGCTACCCTTGATGCAATTCAGAAACGAGCCGTCAGGCTAATTGACGATTCTACCCTCACCGACTCCCTCGACTCGCTGGCTCATCGAAGAGATGTCTCCGCCCTTTCCTTTTCTATAGATACTATCACGGCAGGTGCTCTGATGAGATAAAATCAATAATTCCCCCCAAAGCATGCTTTGCACGCAGCACACGTTTTGCCGACTCCCAACACTCTTTCGCGGTCAAATTAGAAAAGTGCCGGACCACTTCATTCGCGAATTCATATATCCCCATGACTTCAAGGAACTGGAACTCTCTCCCAGCCTCTATCTTTCCCAGCACCTATGATCTTCAAACCTTCAAAACCAGGGTGCATAGACACCTACGTCTACACCCTCTCACTTAAACAACTTTCCCTTCTCTTCGGTAATGCAAGGGTCTTTCGAGATCCATAGGGGCTACATCTTTACTGGTGCACCCCTTCTTGCATTCGATTGCATTAAAGAAAAAAAAAAAAATAGAAATTCAGAACTCTGTTTAAACAATCAAATTGAATTATCCAATAGTAATCTACTTAAGATGTTTGCTAACAAAAGATAAAAGGAAAAAATTCCTCCTTTCTAAGGAGAAAGGAGAAAGGGAAACATATTGTTATATTTGAGTGTGAGCCCGGAGAGAATGTCTTTGTTGGTTCCTAGCCTTCCAGCGGTGACGAAGTAACACCAAGTTTTCAATATCCATATGATATTGACTCCATGAAAAACATTTATAATTGAAGAAAGACTGATGATGAAGACCAAGTCTTCGAAACTATAGTCTCAAACAAATAAATAATATATATACAGATATATCATCTTGATATATATGTGTATATGTTTATTTGCATCAAGCAGAGGACAACCTCTTTGTTTCTCTTTGTGAATCAACAACTCTACTACTCTCGGCAAAACAAAAACTTTTCAATTTTTACTAAAATAAACCTTAAAAATATAATAACTCTTTTAAATAACTATAACATGGTAATACTCTCAACAGTGTATAAATACAGGATGGCCATACTTAATGCTAGTACAATTTCTTTATAATAAATATATTGATTGAGTTGAGTATTTTTAATGAGCTCTTATTTATTCCCAAGGTATTTGATTAATAATCAAGAGTACCTGGAGCCACCGAGTGATGCACGGTAACCCCTGACCCCCCTCCCGAAACCACACACTCGCCCCCTCCCACCCCCGGATCCACCACAACTGCACCCCACCTCCTTCACATCCCACGTCCACCCCACCCCGCACCCAGTTTTTGCATTTCACTCTTTCTAATGGTCCACATATGTGTATTTTTGTTTACTCGTACACCAATTTGCTCACATTCGTTCACATTGATAAACATTATAAAAAATAATAATAAAAATAATCGTATAGGATCTGAAATAAAAACATAAAATTAAATAAGATTTGTTTCCAAGTTATATAAAAAAAAGCTACTTGAACCACTTTATTTGTAAACACACCTGTTTTGTTATGATTTAGACACCTGTTAATTAAAAACAAACAAAAAAATTCCTAATTTTAGTATAATATATTAATATTTGCAATAACCTATTAGTGGGTTTTAAAATTAAAAAAGCAATTAAAAATAAAACATAATTGAAAAAAATGTAATGTAAACAAACTTTTTTTATTGAGATTTTCATCTGTCAATAATTACTTTAATTAAGAAAAGATCAATTAAGATTAAATTTGTCGAGGTCCAGACCTAGCCAGATCGCTTTCTCATCCTCAAAACTTATTAATAGAATTTGTTTCATCACAATCGGTAAAGCACAATTTCAAAATAGAACTAAGATACAAATATATGTACTATATATATATAAATATACAAACAATTTTTGCTCGTTTAATAAGAGTAGATAGATATATCGAAATCATTCCAAATATGACCAAATTTTTAGCTATTTAATCCAAATATATTATATACTTGAGTGATCTATTTTATTCTCTTTGATATTTCTTAATATTGAATGTTTTTATTTTTTATCATAAAACGACTTAGATTTTCTGGAAATAATGATATCTCAATAATTAAGATATTAAAAAAATAATTAACAAAAAATTTACATTATTAGTTAATTGTTTTTTTTTTTTAATTTTAAAAGCCACTATCACATTATACGACTTAGACTAGGACATGCAATAACACCTGCATACCTACACAAAATCGGCCAGAGAAATAATCCATACTGCTCTTGTTATTTCATTTCTATTGGCGATATTAACCACGTACTTCTGGGCTGTGTGACACACAGTCAAAAAATTGATCGTTTATACCTGAATATGAAAGGAAGAAATGATTTACCCACATGTGCAGAGATCCTATTAGCATCTCTAGACCAAGGAGGGCCAACTGCAGACTCCTTTATTAAACATTTAGTTTCCATTGGTTTCCAACTATAATCCAACGACTTTAGTTATTTGTTTTGTTAGTATATTTTGTTTTAATTAGTTTTGTTTTATTTAGTTTTATTTTATTTGTTTATACACCTATTCGACGTGAATCTGTGACGACTGGCTAAATGGGCATCAAGTTCCCGAGGCCAAGGGGTAGAAAAAAAAAAAAAAAAAATCCACTATAAATTTATAAGAAATATTAATATATATTAAAATTAGATTACCGTGTACCTTAAATCAAATATAATCATTCAAATTTTTATCTAATTTATTCAACCAAATGAATAATTAAAATAAATATTTATATAATTCATTTGATTGAATATAGTAGATTCTACATCAAATGAATATATTCTTGTCAGAAATACAAACCTCTATTTATTATAAATAAAAAATAATCAAATTTATATCATTTCTTGTCTTAATTACGTATTATTCCATTTAAATCGAGATTTAAATACTCAAATATTAAATTTAACTATTCCACTATTTTATTTTAATAACAATATTTTCATAATTTACTTATTGGTGTTTGGTTCAAATAGCGACATCTTAACTATTAATATATCTAGAGTTGCTCCAAAAATATGAAAATACTTAAAATATGTATATCATTTTAGATCGATTTTGCCATAAGTAACTTCGCCATCTATTCATATCAAATATAATTTCTTAACTATAAATACTATATATCGTTTTGTCAGTGTAGTAATTGAATATTATACAAGAGCCATTATGACATTTTCGGAACCAAGAATGTGAAAAATAGTTGTTTTTTGGCATCCAAATATAAGTAAAACAGAACCCTATTAATTTTCTCATTAATATATCAAAAATAATTAACACATTAACGAGAATTGTTTTTGATCAAGCTTTTTTACTTTATCCAATGCGAAGCATGGGAGAAAGTATTGGAATCGCTCTCGAGGCAAGCGCGACTTCAAAGGGTCCTCAGGTAAAGACTACGGAACCCATAGACTCAATTAAGGTCACAAATTGAAGTATTCAATGAGATTGAATTTTAGCACGTGACGGTTTTGCCAAAAATTACCTGGAATCTCGTCGAGAGGCCAAAAAGTGCCATTTTTAACGGACTTCAAAAAAGGAGGAGGTTCTCTATTCGACTGAATTTTTTTTTTTTTTTTTTTTTTGTGCCTATGTTACCTCATATCTCCGCCAATTCTCAACCGATTTTGAAATTTTTTTTGCATTGGGTCCAGTCTAGCTTCCGATTGGTCCCATTTTTTTTCGTATTTTTTTCATAGGTATTAGACCTTTTTTATTAGGTTTGTTTAGACCTAACCTCTTTGTTATGAACCGATTTCGATGGTTCTTTTTTTATCCGAAAGGGGGTGTCTTAGGGATGGTGTCATATTAATTTGGTCAAGTTCTGATGATATGATCACTATTAATAACATCACTAAAATGAGAAAAATAAAAATAATTTTTAAGAAAAAATAAAAACCGACTTCAAAAAATTAAATGCAACAAATAAAATACACTAAAAGGTATAAAATAATTATTATCTTATTTAGTTACAACTAAACGACGAAATATTAACACGAAATTACTTTTGAAGTTGGTGCCAAACATATACCTTTTATGAATCGCACTCGACGGATCTTACTTAGTACGTTTGGAGGGTATGCTCGCTTATAGGTATAGTTAGTTTGGCACCGACTTCAAAAAGTAATTTCATGTTAATATTTCGTCGTTTAGTTGTAACTAAATAAGATAATAATTATTTTATACCTTTTAGTGTATTTTATTTGTTGCATTTAATTTTTGAAGTCGGTTTTTATTTTTTTCTTAAAAATTATTTACTTTATTTTGGAAGTGCAGTATGATGGATGGATGGATGTATGTGTGTGTGTTATCGTTTTTTTCGTCCACGATTTTTTCCACACCTTTGCGCTGTTTGAAATGAAATTGAAAACCTACCATTAGTTTAACAAAATGAAGCGCTGATTAGTTTTTGGTACATATCGGTCCACAAACATTAGTACTTTATTTCAGTACTTTTTTAGTTTTTTCTAAATATCTTGAAAATGACTTAACCAATTTTGATGAAATTTAATATCCTAATTAAGTACCTTGGGGGACTCACAAAAAGTTTCAATAAAGTTTTTAGTAAAATTACATTTTAATATACTTTACTCAAGAACATATTAATATTTCAAATGAATTTGGATAAAGTTTAACAACGATCCGTTGCAGTTTATTTTTAAACATTTCCACTAATAATTTTTCGATGCATTTCTATAACTTTTCTAAATACTCAGAATGGAAGGCATTCATTTATTGTCTCTCCGTATAATATTTAAATTTTATTCTTATTTTTTTTTTTTTCATTTTAATATGAAAAATTGCAACTTTTTGCCATGCCGGGTCGATTTAATCAAATAAATCAACAGAAGAGTTTTTTTTTTATACTTTCTCTTGTTCTTGAGCATGGGTAGAGTAGAGAGAGGGAAGGTGTAAGTGTAAGAAGAGGGTGGGTCTTAAGGATGGAGGTCAGAGGGGTAGCGAAGGGGGTGCAAGGGTATGTCCCAAGGGTAATTACCTCCTCCACCCCACCCCCTTCTATATCTATACTCTTCTACGTTAAGACATTTGCATTATTAGAGGGTGGGTGGCCTCGAGCAACATCCACCCTCCACCTTCTACCTTCGAGGGTTGTAATCAACAGAGAGAAAGCGGAGGGGGGTGGTTGGTTAATTCCGTAGAGAGGGTGGCCGAGTATTGTGTTATTGACAGACCAACAGGATCACCTCAAAAATGGTGCATCGAATTATGTTGATCAAAAAAATTAAATTAAGTTCAGTAGAAGTGCAATAGAAAGAAATTAGGGGTTAATTTTCAGAGTTCTTGATTTCAAATAAATTCTCTATTTTTTTTATTAATATATTTGAAATTAAAATTTCTCAATTAGGGAAGAACAAACCCTATATGGCACTTTACCATAATATAGCGATTCTTAAACTTTTTTCACTTTTTACTTTACCATACAGGGTATGGTCAAGTATTGTAATCGTGCATGAAAAAAGTGTTTTTTTGTTTCTTTCTTTTTCGAAATATTTCACAAACGGTTAAAACTATTTTGATTAAAAAAAATTGAGCGAAACCATGGCATCTGGCTCTACAAAAAATCTCTAATAAATGAACATCGAAAAAATTATATTTTTCGAGATAATAATTGTTTTATCAAATAAATAATATATATACAGATATATCATCTCGATATATATACTAGGTGTACCGGAAAGTCATTACCGGTTTTTTCGAACAAAAACTACGTAATTTTTAAGAAAATGAAAAATTTATTTATTCAAAGTATTGGCCATTTGATTCTATACATCTTGCCCATCTTTCTGGCAATTTATGGATGCCATCTCAAAAAAACTGTTTGTCCTTTGAGCAAAACCATTCATGGAGCCATTTTCTAACTTCTTCGAAATTGGCGAAGTGCTGCTCTGCAAGCGCGTGTCCCATCGATGCGAAAAGTTGATAGTCGGACGGGGCAAGGTCTGGAGAGTACGGCGGGTGCGATAATATGTCCCACCCAAGTGCTTTCAACGCTTCCTTGACCGGTTTTGCTTTATGAATTCATAAATTAATTCCTGTGAATACATTGTAATAGACTGATGAAGAGGGCAAAGTCCTCGAAACTATAGTCTCGTTATAAATAAATAAAATTTATAATTCCAGCAGAAGACACACTCTTTTATTGTCTCCTTCAATAAATATAGCATGTTAATTTTTCATTTTATATCATAATGATTATTAAAATGCAATATATTAATATGTATTTTTAATATATAAATTGATAATAGTATTATATTTATTATTAGAAAAAATATAAAAAATATTAATTAAAAGGAAACAGAATGATTATATTTAGTTTGAGCGTTGAAAAATGCAAGTCGTCAAATTGACGGCATCCGGGCGTTCTAGTGTTAAACCTACACATAATTACAATTATTATATCTAAATAATAATTAAATGGATCTGCTTGTTTCTTATTAAATAAAGAATCAATCAGGAGTTCATTATCTTCAACATTTTTTTTTCAAATTTTATCTGTATTTTAAATTTATAAAAATAATACTGAGACCGTTGTTGCTCCTAAATAAATATTTTTAATAGGAATAATAAGGAATTGAATAAAATTAAAAAGATAGATTTTTTAAATAGGCCAGACGTTTCGTCAAAACTTCACCAGTGGTTCATTTTTTCACTCTTTGTCAAAAAACAAGTTTTACTATTAGACAAAACATCATTAATCTTTATTTAACATGTTCTTGGCTCACAGTAATCAACAATCTTGGAAACGACTTTTCTTTAACAATTAAAATAATTTTTAAGAAAAAATAAAACCGACTTCAAAAAATTAAATGCAACAAATAAAATACACTAAAAGGTATAAAATAATTATTATCTTATTTAGTTACAACTAAACGACGAAATATTAACATGAAATTACTTTTGAAGTCGGTACCAAACAAACTATACCTATAAGGGAGCGTACCCGCCAAACGTACTAAGTAAGATCCTTCGAGTGCGATTCATAAAAGGTATATGTTTGGCACCGACTTCAAAAAGTAATTTCATGTTAATATTTCGTCGTTTAGTTGTAACTAAATAAGATAATAATTATTTTATACCTTTTAGTGTATTTTATTTGTTGCATTTAATTTTTTGAAGTCGGTTTTTATTTTTTCTTAAAAATTATTTTTATTTTTCTCTTTTAGTGATGTTATTAATAGTGATCATATCATCAGAACTTGACCAAATTAATATGACACCATCCCTAAGACACCCCTTTCGGATAAAAAAAGAACCATCGAAATCGGTTCATAAACAAAGAGGTTAGGTCTAAACAAACCTAATAAAAAAGGTCTAATACCTATAAAAAAATGGGACCAATCGGAAGCTAGACTGGACCCAAAGCAAAAAAAAATTTCAAAATCGGTTGACAATTGGCGGAGATATGAGGTAACATAGGCACACAAAAAAAAAAAAAAAAAAAAAAATTCAGTCGAATAGAGAATCTCCTCCTTTTTTGAAGTCGGTTAAAAATATGTTATATCTGAAAAAAACCACAGGACAAATTCTCTTTATGACAAATTTGCCACTGAGGAAGTCAAAATAAATTGACGAAACGTCTGGACCATTTAAAAAACATCTGCTTTTAATTTTATCCAATTCCCTACTATTCATATTATAATAAATTACTATAGATACAAATGATGTAACATTATAAATAAATATATTGAATACAAAATGGTAATTTTAAAAATTATTAGAAATTCACTAACTTTAATTTTTGGCCGTCCCGGATTATAATTTTTCATTGATCATTGCTTCCCTATGTTTAGTGACCCCAAATTTACTTATGCGACCCATAGCTAAAGAAGCACTGTCCTAGCACAAAGTGGGGCACAATAAAGAGTGATTTTGACAAGGCTGTAAAAAACAATTACTACAATCAATTTTCCCAAATTTGATTTTCACCACATTAAACTACATAAAAAAAAACATTAAATAAAATTAAGTTTGAAATTCGAAAAGTAACTAATTTTTAAAAAATAGCTCCGGTAAAATTATGTCAGTGCAAAATTTTAACCAAACTTCTAACTACATCATGGTTGGTCCAATCCGAAAAAAAAATCTTCCAGAATATCAAATTAACTAGTCTCAACAAGAATAGGTATAAATTTAATCAAAAAATTTAATTGGTATCTTTTTAATAACATTTAATTAATTATCACAATATATAGGTACAAATATTACATTAAAGTTAGAGACTAATTAACTCTCATCAATGAAATATAATACTCTCTAATATATTAATTATTTTTACACTGTCAATTATTATAAAGTTCATATATAACTAAAATATATATTATTTTTGGAAAATCAATCTTAACAAATGTTTAAGATTGGTTGAAAAATAACTTTGGAAATAAATTCAATTTAGACTTTGACCAATCTCAAAAGTTAATATTTATTTCTTAAAGAGAAATCAATGAGTTTGTCCTCTGTTTAATGCAAATAAATATTAATATAATATAATATATATATATATATATATATATATATATATATATATATATATATATACATATAAGCTCCGTCAGGCGTGCCTCCGGCGGGTAGCCCTGGCGGGCAGCGTCTCGAGACGGCCAAAAGTTTGTTTGCAATATAATTTTGTTCAACTGTATTTTAATTAAATATATTTTATTAATTAAAAATCAGCTCCAAGAAATAATTTAACTCATTGCGAAAGCAAAATAAAAAATATTTTTTATAGATTGTAGATATTATTTATTTTGAGCATATTTAACAATAAATTGATATTTAGGTAATAACTAAATTTATTATATAAAAATTTCATCTAATACATTTTTATTTACATTTAGACAATGATCTTAACAAATTTTCATTAGGGCTATTAATTAATTTTTTGAATTTAGGAGGGAACTCGACCGCAGCGCCACCTATTGGGGCAAAACCCTATTATTATCTATTTCTTGAGCGTAGCTGTCAATCGATTAAATATAAAATCGTGTGAAATCAAATCAAACTATGCTGCAAACTGCATATGTACTGCAATGCTTTGTCATAAGAGGTTTACTTCCTATATCCATATATATTTATATTTAAAAAACAGAAGTTGACCTCAAAATACCCTTAAAAGCTTCTTCTATGTCAACAAACAATAGCGTAGTTTAGTTTCCCCCTGATATAAATAAACTTTTTTTTGTATAATGCACTGTTTTTGAGTTATAAGACTGTCTCAAGATAAAAAAAACTCACCCGGTATAAAGAAAACGATAACACAAGTATACCGGTGATAAGGTTGAGTAGTTTTATGGGATTCTTATAAAATTTTGGCTGCTGAATCCGAAAATGATTTTTTTTTTTTTTGAGTACCACATTATGTTTTTTCACAAAACAAATAACAGTAATGTTTGTAAGTTTGTGATTTTTCTCTCGGGTCGGACAAGCCTGATATAGAGTGTGCTTAATCGATAGTAAATATTTGGAATTTGTAACCACGTTTCCTGTTCCGCTAATTATCATCGTTTATTATTCCATTAATGAGGCAAGAGTACGTGAGAAGACAAAGGGGGTAAATGCAAAATTGTCTGCACGTGAATCGCCAGGAGGACACCGATTTATCTGTCCCCAAGAAAATGAATGTCCCGATCGGTAATTAAATCCGGCCATTCATCCCTTCCTTCGTTCTTTCGCTCATTCATTCATTCGGGTGAGAGGCGAGGGGGGCGGGGACTCTCTCTCTTAAGAAAAAGAAAAAAAAAGGGGGATTCCCTCTGTCTCTTGTTCGTTTTTAAGCCAAGGATGGCGATGGAGAGGATTCTTTGATCAGTGAACGAATGAACCTCGACCCCGTCCGTCCGTCGGGGGCGATGGAGTCCCGTTTCACCCCCCGGGAGGGTGGAAGGCAATCTCAGCCGTTGGTCCACCCCCACACCCACACCCACACACACAGCAGGACGACGACGACGACGACGTCGACGAACACCCCTGGGGCTTGGAGACTCAATTAAACTTTAAGATGATATGCATAGGTCGTTGCGCCCCCGCCCCCACCCCCGCTCTCTCTCACCCCCACTTTGGCCCTAGTTTACTTATTACTTATTAGGAATCAAGAGAAGCGAGAGAGAATAAAAGATTGGACAGGAAAAAATAATAATAATAATAATGTTATTGTCTGTTTCATTGAAATGGAATTTCGAATTTGTTTTCAAATCAAATCAACCAAATAACAATTTTTTATAAATTTTTGTCTCACTTCTCTACTACTTAAAAACACCCTCTATATCTATACAAATTTTTTTTTTGAAGTGAAACTTCTTTAGCGACGTATCTTGTTTGAATTTTGTTGTTATAATAAAGGGAAATAACCTATTAGAGGGGAAATAAAAGACAAACCTTGATTTTAAAATGATAATATAAATTTTCCTAATTTTAATTTATTTTATTTTATTTGTCGTAAACAAGTAGTGGATTTTAAAAGGATCATTTAAATTTCTTAATTTTAATAAATTTTATTTGTCATGAGCTATTAGTGGGTTTTAAAATTAAAATTCCACTTGCCCCGTGAGCTTATATCAGTGGTTCCCAACCTGTGGTCCCTAAGAACTAAAATATGGTCCGCGAAAGATTTCAAAATTTGAATCAGCACGCGCTGATGCATAACAAATAGCGAGCGTAGGATATTCTCTCGAGGTGGTCCGATTGTCACTAAGTCAGAATTTGATTAGGGGATTCCATGGAAATCGAGGAAAATCATCAAATTTAATTTTAAAACCCACAAATACTTAGTGCATTTCGAATATAAATATATAATAAAAAAAGTCGGTTAAAAGTTAAGAAATATAATTTTAAAACCTACAAATAGTTCATCTCAAATGAAAGTATATGTACAAATTCCGAATAAAAGAATTTATTGGATGGTGAAAGAGGAGGAACCAATCGACTTGATTGGGGAATAATGGAATTAAAATAATTATCGGAAAAGAGGTTTTTTATCTAATTAGATTTTCCTCTTATTAAAAACAAGGACTAAAGATAAATAAGGACACTCGATGGTGGAGAAGCAATCTCCGGAATCGAAGCTAAAAATACAATGGTATACATTAATTAATGTAAAATAATTGGTTTAATAAAATTTATAAAAAAAAAAAAAAAAAAGAATTTATTGGATGGTGAAAGAGGAGGAACCAATCGACTTGATTGGGGAATAATGGAATTGAAATAATTATCGGAAAAGAGGTTTTTTTATCTAATTAGATTTTTCCTCTTATTAAAAACAAGGACTAAAGATGAATAAGGACACTCGATGGTGGAGAAGTAATCTCCGGAATCGAAGCAAAAAATACAATGTATACATTAATTAATGTAAAATAATTGGTTTAATAAAATTTATAAAAAAAAAGAATTTATTAGAACGTCGACTCGTCTTCCTCATAAAAACTTTATGAATCGGATCATCGTCTATCTTTTTTTCAGTCCTTAAAACTGTCAACGAAGGAACCTCCTTGAAAATTAATATTATTTTTAACCGACTTCAAAAAAGGAGGAGGTTCTCTATTCGACTGAATTTTTTTTTTTTTTGTGCCTATGTTACCTCATATCTCTGCCAATTGTCAACCGATTTTGAAATTTTTTTTGCATTGGGTCCAGTCTAGCTTCCGATTGGTCCCATTTTTTTTCGTTTTTTTTCATAGGTATTAGACCTTTTTTATTAGGTTTGTTTAGACCTAACCTCTTTGTTTATGAACCGATTTCGATGGTTCTTTTTTTATCCGAAAGGGGGTGTCTTAGGGATGGTGTCATATTAATTTGGTCAAGTTCTGATGATATGATCACTATTAATAACATCACTAAAAAGAGAAAAATAAAAATAATTTTTAAGAAAAAATAAAAACCGACTTCAAAAAATTAAATGCAACAAATAAAATACACTAAAAGATATAAAATAATTATTATCTTATTTAGTTACAACTAAACGACGAAATATTAACATGAAATTACTTTTTGAATTCGGTACCAAACAAACTATACCTATAAGCGAGCGTACCCGCCAAACGTACTAAGTAAGATCCGTCGAGTGCGATTCATAAAAGGTATATGTTTGGCACCGACTTCAAAAAGTAATTTCGTGTTAATATTTCGTCGTTTAGTTGTAACTAAATAAGATAATAATTATTTTATACCTTTTAGTGTATTTTATTTGTTGCATTTAATTTTTTGAAGTCGGTTTTTATTTTTTTCTTAAAAATTTTTTAATTAATCGACTTCAAACAAAGTAGGAACTTCTGTGTTTTTAACTCTTAAGTGTAGAGACTTTTTGTGTTATTTCAAGTCGTTTGAATTTTTTTTTTCAACTTTTGATACAATATATAAATGTAAGTAGGTACATGCGTGTAGCTTTGAGCAAAAATATCACCCCAAGAATTCAAGAACTTGTACATAACATGCAACCTCAAAAATCTCATTGATGCAAACATAATTATTTACTAAAAATTATATGTTTTCAATAACTATAACACTGTTAATTAATGTTACTTTTGAATTTTATGATTATGTTAAACGTTTCGATTAAAGTTTATTTTTAGAGTGATAGAGTTTATTTTTTAACCTTGTGGTCCCTGCTAATAATAACGAAATCAAAATAGTCCCTGTTCAAAAAAGGTTGGGAACCAAAAAAAGGTTGGGAACCGCTGGCTTATATGGATGAGGCTCTCCCATTTTTTTTAGAAATACATAATCCAATAGGTGTTTCAATTTTAACCAAATTCTAGTTAGCTCTTAATCTCAATCAAATTTAGGGAACGCGGTGTTGGTTTATAGTGAAACATTGTTAAAATTAATTTAGGTTGGAGTTGGTGGTGTTTCACAAGGAGAAAAATTAAAATACAAATATTTTTTTAGTTTACTCAATTGATGAAATTAACGATAGGCGTGACATCTCTTGGAGAGATGTAGAATTAATAATTGCATGTATAATTAAACGAATTCACATTCCTCCCCCGTATTAGCATATATTTGCAAAAAATTTCTTGAAAAGATTTTGTTTCGCCGAGAGTAGCAGAGTTGTTGATTCAAAGAAATCAATGAGGTTGTCCTCCGCTTGATGCAAATAAATATACACATTTAAAGGGTGATCCAATTCGAGCTTTTTATCTTTGTAGCCCTGTAAATCAGACAGATGTCAATAATGTTCAAAGTGTCAATTGTTAGTTTTCAAGAACACATTTACGAAATGGATCGCTTAACCACTGCTCAACGCTTTAAAATTATTCAATTGCTCTGCAGAAATAACAATTCTGTATGAAAATAAGGGAGTAAATTTGAAGAGACTGGAAGTCCGCCTCCGTGGTGTAATGGTCAGAGTAACTGACTGGCAACCCGGAGGTCTCGGGTTCGATTCCCGGCTATGCCCAGACATTTTTTCTGTAAGTATAGGGTCTGGTAATAAAAATTAAGTGGGAGATAAATTTAACCGAATTTATCGCGCGGAGAATTTACCACTGCTCGAAGCCCCTAAAACCTTAGTAAATTGGATATTGAATTGTATCTAAGTTTCTGAGATTGGCTCGTGATCCCGGCTTCTTTTCCTTCTGCTCTGTTCTTTTCACGATTGTGGGGCCAGCCCATACAGGCCTTTAGGGGATCCACCTTCTGGTGTATCTCCTTCTCTCATCAATATCATTAAAAAAAGTCTTGGAGATAGAGTAAGGCTTGTTTAAAAGAGAATACTGCTACTATTAAGTGAAAATGTGGCCAAAGTCCTAGGATGAATGTCAGTCTGTAACAGCCATTGGTGAGCGCTAGAAGCGAATGACAACCGATTATTTTTGGCCTTAATCAAAAACATTGATGTGGAAGACAGGTGGTTCCAACAAGACGGCGCAACTTGCCACACATCGGGTGCAACGTTGAATGTTTTGCATAAAAAGTTCCTAGATGGCATTGTTTCCACGTTTTGGTGACATCAACTGTGGCCACCAAGACGTTGTGATTTAAGACCAATGGATTTTTTGTAAGGGTTTATTCGTTTAAAAGTCGTGTCTAAGCTAACAAACCCGAAACATTGGAGCACCTCAAAACAGATATCCGACAAGTATTAGCCGAAATTCCGGCTGGAATTTTAGAAAAAGTCATCGAAGATTATCTCAAAAGGATTTTGGGTGGGAGGGTCAAAAAATGTAAATTCTTGCTTTTGGAACAAACTCAACCAAATTTTGTACACATAATCTGTGGGCCACTAGAAGCCTAGAAACGCAAAACCGGGTGCGGGGTTGGTGGAGTGGGGGTCCAGAGGGCATAGCGGGGGGTGGTACTACGGGGTGGGGGTCCAGGGGGGGTCGGGTGGTGATGTAGGGCTCAGCTGCATGGTGCGATGGTGGGGTGTTGTGTGGGGTTCGGGGGGGGGGCCAGGGGGCGTAGCCCTCTTGCTAGCAAGAAGCCCCTGTAGGCGGGCCTTGGAGCTAGTAATAATTATAAAAACACTTTATTTGAATTAAATATTAAAAAATTTCCCCATTTTTGCTCTTGAAAGCGTCAATGTTTGTCCACAAAGACATGGTTAAGCCCTCCAATATTCAATACAATTATTAGACATTTCGGGGATCCTTTTGAAGCTCTCAGAATGGAATGCATGCGCGGATCCAGGGGGGGGGGGGGGGCGATCAACATTTTTTTTGTTTATTTAATTTTTTTTTATAACATTAAATTTTAAAATTGAATAAAATAAAGTTCTATTCCCGCTTGGACAATTCGATCGCGACACACTTCCGAGATCAAAAGTATATCTTATATACCGGTGACCCCCCCCAAATCAGAGGTCTGGATCCGCGCCTGCCCCCAGGTGCTTCCATTTAGCACAGTGAAGGGTCGCTCTTAACTTCTTATATTAATTACCTGCAGCGTTTAAAATACAACTATTTATGCCGCCCTCCCAAAATGCCGAGTGTGCCCATACCCAGACCCGACCCTCTAAATTTTCAAATTTGATAACTGTCTAGCTTATGGCAGAGTTGGATTTGTTAAGGAGAGCAGAGTGTCAGGATTGAAAAAGTGTGTGTTTGTGTGTGTGTGTTGTTTGTTGAGTAAAATGCGGAACTGAGGTGCTGCTGGCTGGATGGGATTCGTGGCACTCGCGTTGGTCTTGGTCATCATCCTTGGGCAAATAGCCGGCCTGTCTCTTTTTGCCCGTAACGAATGGCAGGCAGGCAAGTGCCTCTCAAATGGATCCGTGTTTGATTTTGGGTCCCGATCTCCGTTGGTGGGAACCTCCGTGGCCAAGCACCTTTTTCTTCTTCTTCACGCCCACGTAGGCATCGATCTCTCCGATCCATCCACGATTAAGAGCCCCCCCCCCCTCCCGGCCCTCTCCCTTCTGACATGTCTCGCTTTTTGCACTTGAACAAATAACGATGACTTGAATCAACTGTGCCTATTGTATTGATCTACATAAATCGAATCGATCGGCGATTAGCTTGACAAAAGAGTAGAAGGAAACATCAATGCAAAACTAAAACGTTTCGTTGTGGAAATCATCAGTTAATCGCCTGCGAAACAATAGACATTGCTGTTCTTTTCCTGCTTTTATCAAATTTATATGTATACAAATTAAGGAGAAATCATTGAGGTTGTCCTCTGCAAATAAACATAGGTATACTTTATACCTATATATAAATTTTTCCTCATTAATATATCAAAGAATAATTGATACGTCAACGAGAATTATTTTGACCGCGCTGATTTGAAAAAAATATTTTTATCTCTAGAGACTAGTGCGGATTACGCTATTGGAGTCTGCGGAGTATTAAGTCTGGACCAAGAGAGAAAAAGATGTGATCCACTTAGCTACAATCCAACGTCATTTTGCGTATAGCCCGCTAGACATTCGGATGGATCACCAAGTGAATTTGAAATCTCAGATGTTATATATTCGATCTCACAGTCCAGAGCGCTAGATCTATTAGCATGTATGTTAGATGCCTGCCATTAATTAACCCAAAGTTTTCTACATTTGATTCAATTGCGAATCTAATGTAGGAAATTTTGTCAAATATTGCGAGTGAAAATAATATTTGAACTTATATATTTCTAACTTGAAAACGAGAATTATTTTGACCGCGCTGATTTGAAAAAAGATATTTTTATCTCACGAGACTACTGCGGATTACGCTATTGGAGTCTGCGGAGTATTAAGTCTCGATCAATTATTCTTTGATATATTAATGAAGAAAATGAAAATTTATTTAATATCATTATTTCAAGTTAGAAATATATAAGTTCAAATATTATTTTCACTCAATATTTGACAAAAATTCCCTACATTAGATTCGCGATTGAATCAAATGTAGAAAACCTTCAGTTAAATTACTTATAAATAAATAATCTTATAACGTCTATTAGAAATCTAAATGTTTTGGGGAGAATTTCCCCTTTGGCAATAGAGATTTAACAAACTTGAAACAACAAATTAACAAAAATTCAGATATGGATTCTGTTTTTTGAAAATTTATCAACAAAATTTAGAGAAAAAATGATTTTTTGTAATTATTTATATTTTTTATTTTTATTCATGATAATTTCATCACCAAAACAACCTGTACCATTGTCTAATTTAATAAAAATTGTTATTTGTTTATAAGTTCCTTTATATTACTTTTTTAAAGTAACTTCAGACAGAGTGGCATTTTATCGACAATAATATATGTTTTTGTTTTACTTTTCAATAAAAGTCTAAAAAGAATTACTTAAAATAAATGTATATTTTTCTAAATACATCATCTACTAACAAAACCAGGAAATATGGAAAGAAAAAGAAAAAAAATGTAATTTTTTGAGGGTGGACTGGACAGCATACGCCATCTATTAACAAAAACAGAAAATATAGAGGGAAAATTTTAAAGAAATACAACCCCTTTTTTTATTATATGGACAGCATATGCCATCTATTAACAAAACCAGGAAATATAGGAAGATTAGGTAAGATTCCTGACTTTATTTATAAAATAAACTTGGATAACATTAAAATTAAAAATACACAAGAATCTTTAAGAATCTCAAAATAAGAAAAAAATAAAGACTGTATAATCTTCAATTTCATTAAGAGTCTTTGTATTTTATATGAGTATTTTATATGTTTACGGGCTGCTTCGCAGCCCGTAAACATATAACCACGTCCGTTCAATCTGAGTGGAGCAAAACGGGCTGTTTTCTATCTGGGGAACTCTCTCCCCACGCATATCGCGTCTTAACTATAAAAATTTGGAACTTCTATATATACACCATTGATGCGAAGGATGCAAACTGCACATTTGATGCAACTTTTCATCCCTTCATAAAAATTTATTCAAGAATTATAGAAAAGTATCTATTTAGAATTTAAATCTATAGAATTTTTAGCAAATATTGAATAAAATATTATTTGAATTAATTCTAGAATAATGGAGAAAAACATTTTTGAAAATATTCGTTGACTGATGTCATCTAATGGACATATCAATTAAACACCGAAATGTCTTTAATAAAGATTTATTTGGACTATACGAAACGTTCTAACACTCTTTTGTATTATTTTAGATGATTTTTTGATAAAAAAATAAATTTTTTTGCCTTATAAGCAGATGCATGCATTTTTAAATGCTATTTTCGTTTAATTAATTAATATCGAAAGGCCCAGGCGAATATGACATTCATATAGGCTAATTTTCAGGCGCAGAGGGCGTCCCTTCCTTGGCTAATTGCATTAGGCCACTTCTAGATCAATCAATAGAGTTAAGCAATCTTAATCAGTTCAAAGACCAACCCCTAATCGGTTACCGCTCTCTGGAAGGTTTCGTTTTTTTATAATTATTATTTTTTATAAATATATAATTAATCATCAATGATCAATTAATTAATAAATAATCTTTGAAAATGTCAATGAATATTTATTTCTATATGCATAGCTTTCTATTTATTCTCATTTCAAATGTAGCCAAAAGTTTATTAACGTATTTATTTCTCTATACTTCTCAAACTATGTGTCGCGATTAAGCTTCAGGTATGTGGCGGAAAAATTCTCTCATCGTTGTCTCCTAATAAATCCTAATTTATTGACTGCAAAAGCAAATCATAAGGAAATAATTAATTTAATAAGTGAAACATAAGAGATGCTAAAATCAAAAATTCAACATTATTCTCCGTCACTTGATACAAAAATTTATTTCTGGATAAGAGATCCATTTTCGACAAAAAATTGTCCATCTTTGCAATTAAAACTACAAGAAGAAGAAGAGTTGGCCGAAATCCGAAGCAATCAATCAATGGAAATTCAGTTTAAGAATAATAATAATATTGGTCAATTTTGGATAAAAATAAAAAATTATTTTCCGAACATTTCTGACAGAGCTATAAGATGTATATTACAATTCTCCACCTCTTACTTGTGGGAAGCAGGATTTTCCAGGATTAAACAAAAAAATAACCTGACGTGTTCTAATGTGGCCATCCACTTGACTTTACCATACAACCTGGCCCCTCACTTACATTAATATTTAATAAAATTATTTATAATCAGGAAGGGAAGGGGGGTTACTTTTTGCATTTTTAGACTCCTAGGGGCACACTGATTATGTATACGAAATTTGGTTGAGTTTGGTAAATGGCCAAGATTTTCATTTTTTGAACCTCCCCCCCCCCCATTTTGGGCGGTTAGTTTTTGCATTTTTAGACTTCTGGGGACCCACTGATTATGTTTACAAAATTTGGTTGAGTTTGCTCAAACAACCTAGATTTTTAATTTTTAACCCCCCTCCACCCCCCTTAATTTTGGGTCGATATGCACCAAAATCTAATCAGCTCTTAATCTCAATGGACCAAACTATGTGTGAAATTTGGTTTCGATATTCACACTAGTTTTTGAGCTAGCTCGTCCACAAAATTTGGTAACGCACAGACTAACAGACATTTTGAAAAAACAATTATTATCTCAAAAATATAATTTTTTCGATGTTCACTTATTAGAGCTTTTTTGTATAGCGAAATGCCATGGTTTCACTCAATTTTTTTAATCGAAATAGTTTCAGCCGTTTTTGAGATATTTCGAAAAAAGGAAGGAAAAAACCACTTTTTTCATGCACGATTACAATACATGACCATATCCCTTTTATGGTAAAGTAAAAATGTATTTGAGAAAACAAGACTAGATTTTGAAATGTATATGATCATCTAGAATTAGTTCCAAAAATACCTATTATTTATTTTACAATCAAAGAAAAACGAAATTAAAAAGCCATGGGTAACAGACGAAATACGGCAACTGATTGACGAACGAAGAAAATTTAAGAACAGAAAAGACGAAGAAGGGAAAGAAACATATAAAAAATTAAGATGGAAAGTTATAAGAGAATGTAGAAAAGCAAAAGAAAAAAATGATCCAAGAAAAATGTAAAGAAGTCAACGAAAATCTAGTATTGGGAAAAGTTGATGTAGCCTATAGGGCAATAAAAAGAAATTTTCAAGAAGACAAGCCAAAAAGCAAGAACATAAGAGATAAAGTAGGCCACATTATTCTAAACGAAAACGAACAGGCAAATAGATGGAAGGAACACCTAGAAGAACTCTATGGAGAAGAAAAAACAATGAACCCAATAGAAGAAGAAGAATCTGTGGACGAAAACGAATTAGGAGACCCCATACTCAGGTCAGAATTCGAGACAGCTTTGAAGGAACTAAAAAATAATAGAGCACCCGGAATAGACAATATACAAGCTGAAATCCTAAAGAACTCTGGAGAAAAGGCACGTGACAAACTTTTTGAACTAATTAGCAAAATCTATAAATTGGGAATCATCCCAAAAGATTTCGAAAAAAACAAAATAGTCACACTTCCCAAAAAGACAGGCGCGGATAAATGTGAAAATTTCAGGACCATTAGCCTAACCTCACATGCCTCCAAAATCCTAACCAAAATAATCCAAAGAAGAATAGAACAAAGAGTTGAAGAAAATCTGGGGGAAGACCAGTTCGGCTTTAGAAGAAACAGAGGCACCCGAGAAGCAATTCTCTCTCTTAGACTAATAATAGAAAGGGCTTTTATCAGGGAAGAATCTGTCTACATCGGATTCATAGACCTAGAAAAAGCATTCGATAACGTCAATTGGGAAATTATGTTTAAAATATTAAAACAGGCGGGAATAAAATTCAGAGAGAGAAGACTAATCTACAATCTATATCAAAACCAGACGGCAATTATAAATATTGGTGATGAACAAAGAGAAGCCAAAATAAAAAAAGGTGTAAGACAAGGATGTGTGCTGTCACCCATGATTTTCAACTTATACATAGAAGAAGCGATTAAAGAATTCAAAGACAAAATTGATACAGGTATAGAAATCCAAGGTCAAAAGATCGCTATGTTAAGATTTGCCGATGACATTGCCCTTCTAGGAAGCAATAAAAAAGAATTAGAGGACGCCTTGAATGGAATTAACCAAATCCTAATAGAAGAAATCAAAATGAAAATAAACAAGAATAAAACCAAGGTCCTAGTATGTACAAAAAAAGAACAAACGAGACAGGAATGCATCAAAATTAACCAAGAAAACCTAGAAGGAGTTAAGGAATTCCGCTACCTAGGAAGTAAAATAACATGGGATGGGAGGAGCAAAAACGAAATTAAATCAAGAATTGCCCAAGCAAAAATGGGGTTTAATTCAAAACAAAAACTACTATGCTCCTCCTCAATCAGCTTAGCAAACAGGAAGTTGCTATTGAAGACATATGTATGGAGCATAGCCATGTACGGGTGTGAAACCTGGACAATTGGAAAAGCGGAGAGAAAGAGATTGGAGGCTTTCGAAATGTGGTGCTACAGAAGAATGATGAATATCAAATGGATGGATAAAATCACAAATGAAGAAGTTCTTGGAAAAATCGGAGAAAGAAGAACCTTGTGGAAGAGTCTGAAGAAGAGAAGAGGTCAGATGATGGGGCACACACTGAGACATGGGGGACTGCTTAGGGATATCTTGGAGGGGGAGGTGGGAAAGAAAAGGGAAGGGGAAGACCCAGATTAGAATATTTCAACCAAATAATTGGGGATATGGGATGCCAGACATTTAGAGAGGTTAAACAGCTGGCGGAGGACAGAGTCGAGTGGAGACGGATTGTTGCATCAAACCAGTCTTAGGACTGTATACTCAATGATGATGATATTTTACATATTTATAAAGAAATATTTTAAAAACACACAGTTTTAAAAAAATAAAAGGTAAATATTTATTATCTCTAAGGAGATACATACATTTAATAATAATATTATGATAATACATTAATTAAACTAATTATTTCATTAAATTGAAGGGTTGGTTTTGTCACAAATATAATAAAACAATAATTTTAATAACTATTAGAATTATTTAATTGATAACTATACAGTTTCGGTCACCACTGGTCGACCATCCTCAGTAGTTCTAAAAATTGATATTTCGTTAATAAAAATTAAAAATAAAGAATGAATTTGACTTGTAATGTGTTTTTAGAATGGATTATTTATAATGGGTTTTTTAATTGTATAATAATTGACGATGCAATGAGATAATTAGAAAAAAATAAAATTGAAAATAGTATTTAATATAATCATTAATTCAAAATAGTTTCTAGTTCAGTGATAAACGTTTTTATAAATTGTTGCTATATATATATGTATGTGTGTGATTGTAATGAATTGTGTGATGCATCTATATTAGAAGATTTAAGAATGAATGTTTCATGTGAAATGACAAATTCCGGTTCTTGAACGAGATGAATATGTATGATTTCAAATTATTGTAAAAAAATTTTGTGTTATATAATTCTCTATAAAAAGAAAAAATGTAAATAAATGTTTCATTTCAATTTTTAAGAACTACTGAGGATGGTCGACCAGTGGTGACCGAAACTGTATAGTTATCAATTAAATAATTCTAATAGTTATTAAAATTATTGTTTTTATTATATTTGTGACAAAACCAACCCTTCAATTTAATGAAAAATTTAAATCAAGTCACTTAAGTTCTGGAAGAAAATTATTAAAACTAATTACTATGTATAAATTTTCCCTTGCTTTTGAAGAAGCAAATTAATCAATAATATCATAAAAGTTCATCATTTTAAATTTTTCTCTTTCCACACTTAAAAATACGCCCCTTTGTGAGAAGCGCCCGGGGCATAATGACCTCCCTTGGCCCCCTCTCGCTAGGCCACCGTCTTGTAGACGTGGTAATTTTAAATTATGATATTTAATTTTATCCTATATAACATAACATTTATAGGAAAAAATTAAAATGCATAATTTTTTGTGTGTGTCTATCATCAGTGATGGGTGCATGTACCAATAGATACCATAGAGTTCCGTATATTGGCTACATTGACAGACAGCCAGCCAGGATGGGTTCCCATCGGCTTGCCTGTTTCCCTTGAGTGATTCCCACCTCTCTCTCTCTGTCGATTTCCCACCTCCCCGATCTCCCTCGACATCTAATTATTTCTAATACACTTTGGGTTTTGTTTTTTTCTCGGTTCCACCCAAGTTTCCTAACCGTTAACCACAACATCTCGACCGAAAAAAAAAAATCAAACAAATCAAAAAGAACACCCAAGTATTTATTTAACTAGATGAAAAAGAGAAAAGGAAAGCACGAGCATGAGCACAGCATGATCCGACAAAAAAAATTAATAATAGGAAAATAAATATAATAATAAAATCAAGAGATATTATAAAATCAAAGCCAATGTCAAATAGACCTTGATCTTCCAATAAAGTAGATCGATACTATTTTTAACCGACTTCAAAAAAGGAGGAGGTTCTCTATTCGACTGAATTTTTTTTTTGTGTGCCTATGTTACCTCATATCTCAGCCAACTGTCAACCGATTTTGAAAGTCCAGTCTAGCTTCCGATTGGTCCCATTTTTTTTGCGTTTTTTTTTTCATAGGTATTAGACCTTTTTTATTAGGTTTGTTTAGACCTAACCTCTTTGTTTATGAACCGATTTCGATGGTTCTTTTTTTATCCGAAAGGGGGTGTCTTAGGGATGGTGTCATATTAATTTGGTCAAGTTCTGATGATATGATCACTATTAATAACATCACTAAAAAGAAAAAAGAAAAACCGACTTCAAAAAATTCAATGCAACAAATAAAATACACTAAAAGGTATAAAATAATTATTGTCTTATTTAGTTACAACTAAACGACGAAATATTAACATGAAATTACTTTTGAAGTCGGTGCCAAACATATACCTTTTATGAATCGCACTCGAAGGATCTTACTTAGTACGTTTGGCGGGTACGCTCGCTTATAGGTATAGTTTGTTTGGTACCGACTTCAAAAAGTAATTTCATGTTAATATTTCGTCGTTTAGTTGTAACTAAATAAGATAATAATTATTTTATACCTTTTAGTGCATTTAATTTTTTGAAGTCGGTTTTTATTTTTTTCTTAAAAATTATTTTTATTACTTTCCATTTCTATTATAAAATAATACATGAAATAATTTTAAAAATTACCGAAATATACGTCATATGCTGTCGATATTTATCAGTAATTTCGCTAGTCATAATTACCGGTAATTCCGGTTAACCGATTATCGATAATGCAAACCTTAGGCACAATAGCGCTTTGTTCTTCGAAAGGACGCGCTAAAAAAATTGGGTGAAGAGTATGGGACGTTCCGGACGTGCGGGATTGGGAGAAATAATGCTGCAGTATACGAGCCCCGTCCCATCTCAATTAACCCACCAATATTTTTTAAATAAAATTATGCTGATTCACGGTAAATTTAATTTAAATATTTATAATTGAAAGTAATGGAAGGCAGCCCAGAGGTAGTGAGGAAAGAAAAAATTAACACACATAAAAATAAGGTGTAATTTATTGGAATCCTTCCTCCTTTCCTTTCAAACCGACGTTTCGGAGGATTTTTCCCTCCTTCTTCAGGGTTTCAAAGGGTCAATGAATGAAACAAATAAAATGTTTCCTTCTTCCTTATTTTATGTGTGTTAATTTTTTCTTTCCTCACTACCTCTGGGCTGCCTTCCATTACTTTCAATTAAAATTTCTACCAGTCCGTCTCTCTCCAGAGAAAATTTCGTTGCAATTAAATATTTATTTTTATTATCATTTGGGACAACATTTTAAACAATTTAAAACATTTTATTGTAACATTGAACTTAAAATTATTTAAGTTTTAAAGTTTAAATTTTTATTTAAATCACACATGATTACTTTATAATTATTTATTGAAACAAATAATTACAATTTTAATACAACGTTTCGATCGACTTATTCTGCGATCGTTCTCAAGTATGAGCACCCACTCCGATTATAGGTTAACTGAGTCAATCATGTTTATCTGGGCTCAAAGCCCAAATATACCGACGGCATCAGCGCCCCCTGTCGGATTGAGCATTACATGTTTTAAAGATTATTAAAAGCAAAAAAATTATATTGACAAATCAAATGATAATAATAGCAATAATAGTACATAACAATTAATTCACTTATCAAGAATGTTATAGTTTACATCGTTGGATTTTTTAATATAAGGTACATTTTGTATATTAACATATTTTTACATGAAGTTAGCAACCCTGACATCTCTAAGTTGGCACGGTATTCAAAAATGTTTTGATAATTAAAAAGTTTTTTAGAAAATTATTTTTTAATTGTTAAAAACATATTTTTATATAAAAAATAGTTCTTTGCTTTTCACGATTTTTTTTTTAAGAATCTTTGAATATGTGAAATAATGAGTAGGCTTTGCCTTTTTCCAACAAAAGAAAGTTTGTTTTGTTTATTATTAGTAAAAATGAGCCCTGGAAAGGTTGTTGATGTAAAAAATTCGCCCAATTATTACGTATCAATTTATTTAAACAGGGAAAATCAAACAGCGAAATTAGCAATCTAGTTAATTTATCAAAGTTTACTGTCAGAAATATTATTTGAGTTTATAAAACAACGGGTACAATAGCTACAAAACCTCGGTATGCGTCGAAATCCAAAATATCAGATGCTGATAGACGGGCATTGAAGAAGATTATTAGAAAAAACAGGCGTTCGAACTATGGTGAATTATCTGTTCTTTGGAGCGATGCTGTGGGGCGAAGTGTTTCAAGATCCACGTGCCATAGAGAAGCACTTAAGTTAGGTTTTAAAACTTACAAGATAATTTTATTGCAACTTATTCCAAAATTTGTTTTTGTAATTTTACTAATTTTTTTTAGGCAAAAGAAAAGCCACTCTTGATATTAAAACAAAAGAAAAAATGGGCTTAAAGTCATATTAATTGGACGAGTGATGAATGGCATAGTGTCCATTGGAGTGATGAGTCTCGTTTTAAAGTTTGGGTTAGAGCATCAATTGAAGCAGAGTTATCCTGTCAGAAAAATGAAGCTTTCAATTCAGATTGTTTAAAAAGAAAGTACAATTTCCTGCTTCAGTTATGGTATGGGGTTCAATGTCTGCTAGAGGTGTTGGAAAAACTTCACTTCATTGATGGAATTGTAAACACCAATAAATATTTAGAGATTTTAAAAAATCGTTACTTCCAACAATAGCAGATGCATTGCAGAATAATAATAATTTTGTGTTCCAACAAGACGGGGCGGCCTGCCATACATCAAGAAAATCTTTAAAAATGGCTTTTTCTAGATGCATACATGTTCCCACTTTTAGGAGTGGAGCATACTATACAATCCCGACTTGTCACCGATCAGAAACTCTTTGGCACACAATGAAAAAGCTATTACGAATTACAACCAGCTGGAAACGTAGTCGAATTAAATCACAAACTTCAAAATATTTGGGATAATTTCGCTCAGGATGCGTGTTAAAACTTGAAAGTAAGTACGTTGCCCAAAAGAATTCAAGCCGTAATTAAAAAATAAGGGCGACGTCACACGAGTAGGTAAAGGTTTTTGGATTTTTGTATGTTTTCCTATGTTATTTAACAATTAAAGAATTATTTTAAGTTAAATGTTACAATAAAATGTTTTAGAATTGTTTAAAATGTTGTTCCAAATGATAATAAAAATAAATATTTAAAATAAATTTACCATGAATTAGCATAATTTTATTTAAAAAGAAAAAATATTGGTGGGCCAATTGAGATGGGACGGGCTCGTATAGCATTTCGGCTATGGATCTTTTATAGTAATTTTCAATCTTGACCAATTTTCGCGCATTATCGTAATCAAAAGAATGACTATATGTTCAGCTGCATGGGTGGAGAGTGCTGTGTTGTTCTTTTTATTTCAAACACTTAATTTATGTTCATATACCCTAATTTTTAGTGAACGTGAACTTTGATTTCTGTAGGGTAAATTTGGTGGACAATCTAGACAGTTAATATGATAGACAATATTATTACATATTCTCTAGGGGTTGGATCTGTGATTCCATCTTTGGACTGATACTCTCCTTCATCTAATACAGTTTCATCACAGCCACGAACTCTAACAATAAAAATTTTACAATTTTTAATTAAAAAAACTGTATTTCTAACAAAATTACTTCTTGTATGAGGTTTTGGGACACCATTTATATAGTTTTTGCTCGATAAATAAGATTAGATATTAATTGATAAAGCAAAGGGTGTGTAGTTTCACACGAGTGGACGAAATAAAACTCAAAAGAGGTTTACTACAACCTCAATATACTTCGGATTGTTCGATGCGTCATCAGGAGTTTGCAGGTTAAAACTAATAGCATAGTTGAACATGCGATCACAATTTTAACATCTAAATCCTACGTACACAATATAACAAAATATAACTTGTCCAAATCCTTTGCGTACCAATACTTACACGAAAAATATCAGCATTTGTCAATAAATAAAATTTAGAATCTAAAAAAATTTTACAAAAATTTTCTTTTAAATATAAAAATATAAAATATAAATATAAAAAATCTAGGTGTATATGAATATTAGTATAAATAAAAAAACCTTTGATATACAAGTACTAAATATAAAAATTTTTATATAATTAAATTATCGATCGAAAAAGATATGATTCTCAATAACCATCAGGACATTAGATAATTCCACAGTAATAGATCTATTAATTAACAAAAATTAAAAACTTAACACTCTTAACGTCATTCATTCCTCAACCATATACTATTTCCCAAAGTAGTAATCAAAATTAAATTCAAACCACGCGCCCTCAGCCGTCTAAAATAAATGACATATACTGATATATGAGATAACCACAAAATTGTTGTATGTTGTAGTTTATCTACTGTAACATAACTGGCTGAATGTTGCATCTCTATATGTATTTATGCTTATTTGTTGATAAATATTTATAATTACGTTGTTATTATGACTTAAATTTGTATTTTATTTTTCTAATTATTATAAAATATTTATATTTATACATAATTAAAGTTTTTATTTATAATATTCGTATTTACCTAGATTTTTATATTTATATTTAAAAAGAAAATTTTCTAAAATTTTTTAAATTTAAATTTTATTTATTGTTAAACGTTGATTTTTTCTTGTGTTATATTGGTACGTATGATTTGAATGTTATATTTTGTTATATTGGTACGTATGATTTAGATGTTAAAATTGTGATCGCACGTTCTGCTAACCTGTAAACTCCTGATGATGGACTTATAATCCGAAATATATTGAGTTTGTATAAACCTCTGAGTTTATTTTAATTATGAACTTTTTTCCCGCTACTTTATTAATTAATATCATGTGTTTCACCTAAAACCTATACCACTTTCTCTAAGTAAATAAGATTAGATATTTCCGAGAAGGGGGTGCTAATTCATTTTCAAATTTAACATTAAAAACAGAATGGGAGAAAAAAAACGGTGGAAAGGTGATTTCGCTTAGAATAAATATTAACTCTTTCGATTGAGATTTTTTTCATTTTTCTAATTTTTTTCGATAGAACGAGAGAGCTTATAGGTGCGTAACCAATGTCTCACTCGCGTCCTTTTCCGTCCGGCAAAGTTGAGCTGAGTTGAGCCCCTCAGGCACCTGTTGGTCTGTTCCTGTTGCTGTTGTTATTTGGTGCATTCAATCGATTGAATTCAACTCGTCTCTTTTCTCTGTTTCGACGTGCACTATTGCATTTCAATAAAACAATCGAACCGATTGACGATTTGTTCTTCTTTTTCACTTCTTTCTTTTTTATCCTTTCTTGTTGTTCTTTTTGTGTTTTGTTTAATTGTCCCCCCTTTGCTCCGACCCCTCGTTTCTCTTTTAATGACTCATTTACTTTTTGCTCATCCTTTCGATATCATTGTCATACATTAATAGCCTATACATTTCAGCGCACCTTTTGGGTCCCTCTTTAAAGGGAAAAAATAAACTAATTTATTCCTATCTGTTATTTTTTTCTTTTCTTTTTTACTTTACTATTATATAAAGATGTATAAATTTTATTAACCCATCTCCATCAGTCGCGATTCTAATAGTAGAAGATCCCGAATTAGGTCGAGCTTCACCTATCGAGCTTCTGATGAAATTAATATTTCGATAATATAATGTATTAATAAACAAAACATGATAGGGTCGACATCCAATTTCCCTGCATAGCTATTTTTCGAGGGGTGAACCGCGATTGGAATTAGGTGTACACCGTCTTTGGAATTACTCTAGAATTCATTAGATAATCTATTGTCATCTATTGTCTTCTACTTGGAAATGAAAATGGAAGTGAAAGTAGGTGTACATGATTTTTAGGTCGCAGTTCACCCCTCGCTATTTTTGATAAAAAATAAAATAAATATAGATAATGTCGCGACCCGGGATGGTTAAGGGCGAGAACACATTAATTATTTATTTATAGCGGGCAATATCATAGTCCCGGAGGATATGGATGCCTACTAAGGGGTAGCGTGACCTCGAAGTTGTGAGTTCTCTGGTCTAGCACGCCGTTTGCCGGATGATGTGCGCTGTTGAGGAAAAAGTTTCGCTATCTCTATGCAAGGGTTGAATTAAAACGCATTTTAATTTTACATCATGGTATATTTTATTTGGTATAAGGTGGTCTTTACAAACTCACTGCTTTCCAACAACTCACTGACTGACTGGTGGTCAACTGTTCGTGTCGGATGGGTAATAGTAACTGCCTTGTGATGCTCGGTGGACCGCCTTTTAATCCGTCGCTGGTGGCGTTGTTGAAACGAGGGGCCAATCATAGGGCTGAAACGCTGGAAACTTGGGCCAATCAGAAGAGCTGGCTTGGTCGAGCGGTGACGGTGGTGAGAAGAGGGGATATGCGCGCGCAGCCTGGAGAAGTGGCGGGGGAGCATAGCATGCGCTCTCTTGCGGTTTGGTTGAACACCCATCTGGACGAGGCAAGGGCGGAAAAGCCAAGGGAAAGGAGGATATATAGTGGGTGCTGGTCGTGGGGTTTCCGGTCCGCAACAATAAAAAATAAGCTGACGTGTTCTGATGTGGCCATCCACTTGACTTTACCATACAACCTGGACCCCCACTTATATTTAATATTTAATAAAATTATTTATAATCATTTAGGGGAAGGGGGTTAGTTTTTACATTTTTAGACTCCTGGAGGTCCACTGATTATGTATACAAAATTTGGTTCAGTTTGGTACAAGAGCCTATATTTTCATTTTTTGACCATTCACCCCCCCCCCCCATTTTGGGCGGTTAGTTTTTGCATTTTTAGACTCCTGGGGGCCCACTGATTATGTATACGAAATTTGGTTGAGTTTAGTAATAATTGGCCAAGATTTTCATTTTTTGACCCCTCTCCCACATTTTGAGCGGTTAGTTTTTGCAATTTTAGACTTCTGGTGTCCCATTATATATACAAAATTTGGTCGAGTTTGCTCAAATGGCCTAGATTTTTAATTTTTAACCACCCCTCCACCCCACTTAATTTTTGGTCGATATGCACCAAAATCTAATCAGCTCTGAATCTCAATAGACCAAAACTACGTGTGAAATTTGGTTTCGATATTCACACTAGTTTTTGAGCTAGCTCGTCCACAAAAATTTGGTAACGCACAGACTAACTAACAAACATTTTGACAAAATAATTATTATCTCGAAAAATATAATTTTTTCGATGTTCACTTATTAGAGCTTTTTGTAGAACGAAATGCCATGGTTTTGCTCAATTTTTTAAATCAAAATAGTTTCAGCCGTTTTTTGAGATATTTCGAAAAAAGAAGGAAAAAAACCACTTTTTTCATGCACGATTACAATACTTGACCATACCCTGTATGGTAAAGTAATAAAATTAATTAATTAATTCGCAATAAAATTAATTACATTTTCATATATAACAATAAAGGAACCTCTATAACTAGAAAATACTAATTCGAAGTTACCTGTTGATACCCTGTCTACCTGGACTTATGCAGGGAAAAAAGATGGCGACCCAACTTTGGCATTTTATATATATATTTTACTCTCGATTGGTAAATATATTTATCCGGAAACTCGATAACTACATTTATGTAATAAAATTAATAACTTTAATTTTTTTATTAAAAATACCTACGCAGGGAAATTGGATGTCGACCCTATCACAAGTTTTGTTCATTAATACATTATATTATCAAAATATTAACTCGATAGGTGAAGGTCGACCTAAGTCAGGATCTTAAACTATAAATCATTTTTTTGTCGCATTGAGATCTTTTTAATAAAAAAATTATAACAAATATTTATAATTAAAAAAAAAAAATAAGATTATAAAGGATAAAAGGATTAATCTGGAGCTAATCTAAATGTTTCGACTCCACTTTCTACCAATAACTCTTTCAAATATTTAAAAAGTTGAAAGTAAAAATGAAAAAATTATTTAATGAAGAATGCTTATTCTAAAATTCTTCTATAGAAAAAAATATACGAGGAGAAGTTGAGAAATAAGTTTCCCCTGTCGACTGTGGTCAGAGTTGTGTATGAAAGTCAAAAAATAGAATGAGACATTAAAGATATGACATACCTTTATTTTATTATTCTCGTACGAGTACGTTGAGACATTTGTCATATCGCTTGATAAGCTTCAAAAAGTCCTCCAAGAAAAATTCAGGGCTTTGCATATGGAAGAAGCGTTGAACGGCTATGGGCGAAAGGCGACACAGCAGGAAAACGCGCAAGTCACCGATACACCATTGGGTAGAGGTCGCTGCAAATCAAGCAGATGGCGCTGTTGCAGTGCCTGCGCAAAGCGGAGACCAGCCTCTCATTTGAGCCCCGGTAGGTATGGAGAGAAGGTGCGTTTTGAATTCGTGGTCAAAGGAGGAAGTGAGAGCGGTTATCCGCTATGAATTGGCACGTGGAGTATCAGGAACAGAAATTCATAACCGCCTCGTGGAAGTCTATGGGCCAGGTGTGATGTCGAAGCAAATGGTGCGGAGATGGTGTCGCACATTCAGTGGTGGACGTCAGCAAGTGGAGGACATGCCGAGAGCTGGACGGACGCGCACGGCCACTACAGATGCAAATGTCAGGAAGGTGGATGACATGATTAGAGCGAACCGGCGTATCACCATCGATGAAGTAGCGGATGAACTTGGAATCTCACATGAGCGAGCTCAAAACATCATCCACGACATTCTTCGATACAGAAAAGTGTCAGCACGATGGGTGCCCCGACAATTGACCTCGACACACAAGGAACAACGCACCAAGCGACTTCCATCTGTTTCCGGCTTTGAAGACAAATCTCGGGGGAAGGCGCTTTGGAAGCAATACGGAAGTGAAACAAGCCGTTCAACGCTTCTTCCGTATGCAAAGCCCTGATTTTTTCCTGGAGGGCTTTTTGAAGCTTATTAAGCGATATGACAAATGTCTCAATGTACTTGGTACCTATGTGGAAAAATAAAGGTTTGTTATATCTTTAATGTCTCATTCTATTTTTTGACTTTCATACACAACTCTGACCACAGTCGACAGGGAAACTTATTTTTCAACTCTTCATATTAAAACTTATTATTATTATTATTTTGATTTTTAGTTTTCATTGTTTTATAAGATAATTTTTAAATTATTGAATTAATAAATATAATTTTTTTTCAAATATTAAGTAGTGGACCCGAGTTCGAATCCGACTCGAGGCATTCGGCTAAAATCTGACCCCGGGGTAGAGACAAAATTTAAAAAATAAATAGTATCGTAAAATGGCTTATGGCTAGAAAGGCCGAAAAGTCCAAAAAAAAAAAATATTAAGTAATTCAAATGAGCGCAAAGTCAGCCACGACATTAAATGTGATGACGTCAAGTTTGTCATTATACCTTCGACACTTTTAAAATTATTAAATTTAAAATTCATATTTTAATATTTTAAAATTCTATACTTGAAAACATTTTTTATGAACTTAAAAATTATTGTATTTTTGTGTAATTTGATTAAAATTAGAATATCAATTTCATTCTCTTAAAAAATCCAACAATTCGAAGAATCGTGGCTCCTTCATCAGAATTTAAAAGGGTCAATGAAAGAACCACAGTCTATATTAATATTATTTTTAATTGAAATTACATTCAAAACTTTGTGGCCAGTGATACGTCTTGACGATGGCCATAACGGGTGTAAACGTTGCCATAAATATAAATTAAGTTTTATTTCATATTTATTTCATTTTGGCTCCGATTAAAAATCGACCTTTTTAACTGAATTTAAAATTAAAAATAATATTAATTTATCGCTTTTAACTGAATCAAAAAATTACTTAAGATCGATTGGTGTTTCAGGTAGTTCAATGTAAAATAACTATAATTCATCTATATACCAGGTGTACCGGAAAGTCATTACCGGTTTTTCTAACAGATGTCGCTAGGCTTAAGTATGCAATGTTATGATTTGACACATATGCATTTTATTCTACTGACATCAAGCTTCAAAGCTATACATGTTATATTTTGCGAAAGTAACACCTTCATAGATTTATACCTCTTTGAAAATGTCAAGTTTCATGCCTGAAAACGTGCATTTGCGGCACGCATTACTTTTCTTATTTAATCAAAAGAAAAAAGCCGCTGAAAGTCATCGTTTGCTGGTAGAAACTTACGGTGAGCATGCTTTAACCTTAAAAACATGTGAGGTGTGGTTTCGAAAATTCAAAAGTGGTGATTTCGATGTGCAAGATAAAGAACGTTCTGGTAGACCAAAACAGTTTGAAGATGCGAAACTACAGGAGTTATTGGATGAAGACCCAACCCAAACTCAAAAACAATTGGCAGAAGCGTTAAATGTGGCTCAAGAAACGATTAATGACCGATTACGAGCAATGGGGAAAATCCAAAAAGTGGGAAGATGGGTGCCACATCAATTGAATGACAGGCAAATGGAAAATCGAAAAATCGTCTGTGAAATGCTGCTTCAAAGGTATGATCGGAAGTCATTTCTGCATCGAATAGTGACGGGTGATGAAAAGTGGATTTACTTTGAAAACCCTAAGCGCAAAAAATCATGGTTATCACCTGGCGAAGCCGGCCCATCGACTCCAAGGCCAAATCGTTTCGGTCTCAAGACAATGCTCTGTGTTTGGTGGGACCAGAGTGGCGTGGTGTATTACGAACTGTTGAAACCTGGTGAAACAGTTAATAGTGATCGCTACCGACAACAAATGATCAATTTGAACCACGCATTGATCGAAAAACGTCCAGAATGGGCCCGAAGACACGGTAAAGTGATTTTACAACACGATAACGCGCCGTCTCATAAAGCAAAACCGGTCAAGGAAGCGTTGAAAGCACTTGGGTGGGACATATTATCGCACCCGCCGTACTCTCCAGACCTTGCCCCGTCCGACTATCAACTTTTCGCATCGATGGGACACGCGCTTGCAGAGCAGCACTTCGCCAATTTCGAAGAAGTTAGAAAATGGCTCGATGAATGGTTTTGCTCAAAGGACAAACAGTTTTTTTGGGATGGCATCCATAAATTGCCAGAAAGATGGGCAAGATGTATAGAATCAAATGGCCAATACTTTGAATAAATAAATTTTCCATTTTCTTAAAAATTACGTAGTTTTTTTCGAAAAAACCGGTAATGACTTTCCGGTACACCTAGTATGAATTGCGAACAATGAATGAAACAGAAAAACGATATGCCCAAATCGAAAAAGAGGCATTAGCGGTGACTTGGGCTAACTTAATCTCTACAAATATTATTCTGAATATAAAAAAAACTTTGAGTCAAAAAAAGATTTTGTGAGAGAAAAACAAAAGGAGAGGATAGGAAGAGAGAAGAATGAGTCGGAGGAAAAAAGGAATGAATTAAGTGAAGATCAAGATGGAATTGATGAAGACAAGAATGAATTTATTGAAGATCAAAATGTAATAGATGGAAATGGAAGTAGAGTGAATGAAGATCAGAATATTTCAAAAACTACCAGAAGTGGAAGAAGGATAAAACCTCCGGATCGGTGGAGCTATGATTAAAAAAGGGAAGATGTAGAGATTAATTGAAGGAGACAATAAAAGAGTGTGTCTTCTGCTGGAATTATAAATTTTATTTATTTATAACGAATATTAATTTAATCGTTATAAATAAATAAAATGTATAATTCCAGCAGAAGACACACTCTTTTATTGTCTCCTTCAATATATAAAAATTCTGCTACTCTCGGCAAAAACTTTCAATTTAATGTAGAGATTAAGTTAGCCGTGTTTATTGTTGTTTTTGTTTTTAACCGACTTCAAAAAAGGAGGAGGTTCTCTATTCGACTGAATTTTTTTTTTTTTTGTGCCTATGTTACCTCATATCTCCGCCAATTGTCAACCGATTTTGAAATGTTTTTTGCATTGGGTCCAGTCTAGCTTCCGATTGGTCCCATTTTTTTTTCGTTTTTTTTCATAGGTATTAGACCTTTTTTATTAGGTTTGTTTAGACCTAACCTCTTTGTTTATGAACCGATTTCGATGGTTCTTTTTTTATCCGAAAGGGTGTCTTAGGGATGGTGTCATATTAATTTGGTCAAGTTCTGATAATATGATCACTATTAATAACATCACTAAAAAGAGAAAAATAAAAATAATTTTTAAGAAAAAAATAAAAACCGACTTCAAAAAATTAAATGCAACAAATAAAATACACTAAAGGTATAAAATAATTATTATCTTATTTAGTTACAACTAAACGACGAAATATTAACACGAAATTACTTTTTGAAGTCGGTGCCAAACATATACCTTTTATGAATCGCACTCGACGGATCTTACTTAGTACGTTTGGATGGATATGCTCGCTTATAGGTATAGTTTGTTTGGTACCGACTTCAAAAAGTAATTTCATGTTAATATTTCGTCGTTTAGTTGTAACTAAATAAGATAATAATTATTTTATACCTTTTAGTGTATTTTATTTGTTGCATTTAATTTTTGAAGTCGGTTTTTATTTTTTCTTAAAAATTTTTATTATTATTTTATTGTATTGTTGTGATTTTTTAGTTGGAATAAACGTGCTTATTAAAGCTATTTGAGTACTTCTTATGAGCTTTTACAGAGGACAACCTCATTGATTTCTCTTTATAAATCTGGACAAGTTTACATTTTACTTCAATTAATTTTTAAGATTGTGCTAATTTTCGAATATTATCATGCGAATATTTGAATCTAGATGGAAACTTAAGGAAAAGAAGAAAACTGTTGTTGTTGTTGTTGTTGTGCTGATGACAAATAAAATAAAAAAAGTGGAACGTCACCGATTTGCCAACAGAGAAGGAAAAAATATCATCATCTGAATGATTTTAAAAGGTGCTCGGAGTTGGATTGGTTCCACTCTTGAATGTTAATCATTTGTAAAGAAGAAGCTGAGGGCCCACATGTGTCCAGTGGTTACGGTCCGATGGACTGACACTCTGCTGATTCGTGTAAAAAAAATCAGCCGAGTACTAAAAAGATGTTCGATCGGAGAGAGAGAAAGAGAGACCTCCGCCACGAAAGAGCAGCAGTAGTAGTAGCACCAACCAAACATCACCTTATCCGGAAAATCACTCCCTTTTTTTTTTGAAGTTGTTGTTTAAGTCAATACACTGAGTTTTTCTTTTAGTTTTAGAACAGGAGACAGAAAAAATAAATAAATAAATACAGTTCAGCACGAACTTTGACAATTTTAACTTGGAAATCGATTAGCAACACAAAGTCATTTCGTTGTTCTTTCATGGAACTCATGCTAATAAATAAGAGAACTAGTACCTACCTAGCTTGATCCGAATGAATTTAAATTAAATTAAAATTATCCCGTAGAATTATTAGAAATTAACATTAAATTACTAAAAGATAGATACGTGTTTGAATTTTGAATCACTACACTGAGACAATGTATAAATGAATATTAAAATGTTTGTCAATATACAGAAAGATTTCACATCACAGGGTAGCCAATTGGCTAGGAAGTCTAATTTTGGCACTCGGGTTCGATTTCTGAGGTGATAATACATATTCTGACATATAATTAATAAGCTGACGTGTTCTGATGTGGCCATCCACTTAACTATACCATAAAACCTGGCCCCTCACTTATATTTAATACTAGCTGCAAGGCCCGCCTTCGGCGGCCCTCTTGCTAGCCAGGGGGCACGCCCGCTGGACCCCCAGCCCTCGAACCCCCACCACCCCCCACTCCCACCCACCAACCACCCCCACCACCCCAACACTCCATTCCGCACCCTAATCCACTAATCCCCCTCGCCCCAACGCCCGCCCCAAAACCCCTCCAGCACCCCCACCCCCGCACCCGTTTCCAACCCCCGCCTCCACACCACCACCCGCACCCCATCCACACCGGACCCCACCCCGCGCCCTCTAGCCCTGCGCACCCCCCCCCTTTTTTGGGAGGTTTTTGTATCCGGCACCTAGGACAAACAAGAGTGTGCTTCCTCTCCCGCCAAAATAATTTTCATCAACTTTTTAGTAACAAAATATCTGAATGCTCTAAGAGTAGTTGAAATGAAAAATTTCTTGAAGCTGCAACAGAATCGTGTTTCATGTCACGAATCATCGTTACGTTTCATTTGGATTTTTCAACAATTTTTCTTACCCTAATTTCTGAATCTATCATTGAATATATCTATTTAATTTGACTTATTTTGAACTGGCAATGAAGCCCTTATAACGTCAGGGTAGTTGGAATATCGAAATAAGGGTAAATAATATAATAATATTAAAAATTTTAAAATTTCTATCCGGCACCTAGGATCAAACAGGAGTGTACTTCCTCTCCAGCCAAAATAATTTTCATCGACTTTTTAGCAACAAAATATCTGAATGCTCTAAGAGTAGGTGAAATGAAAAATTTTTTGAAGCTGCAACAGAATCGAGTTTCATGTCACGAATCATCGTTACGTTTCATTTGGTTTTTTAAACAATTTTTCTTACTCTAATTTCTGAATTTATCATTGAATATATCTTTTTAACCGACTTCAAATAAGGAGGAGGTTCTCTATTCGAGCTGAATTTTTTTTTTTTTTGCCTATGTTACCTCATATCTCCGCCAATTGTCAACCGATTTTGAAAAAAAATTTGCATTAGGTCCAGTCTAGCTTCCGATTGGTCCCATTTTTTTTTCGTTTTTTTCATAGGTATTAGACCTTTTTTTATTAGGTTTGTTCGGGCCTAACTTCTTTGTTTATGAACCGATTTCGATGATTCTTTTTTTATCCGAAAGGGGTGTTTTAGGGATGGTGTCATATTAATTTGGTCAAGTTCTGATGATATGATCACTATTAATAACATCACTAAAAAGAGAAAAATAAAAATAATTTTAAGAAAAAATAAAACCGACTTCAAAAAATTAAATTCAACAAATATAAAAATACACTAAAAGGTATAAAATAATTATTATCTTATTTAGTTACAACTAAACGACGAAATATTAACACGAAATTACTTTTTGAAGTCGGTGCCAAACAAACTATACCTATAAGCGAGCGTACCCGCCAAACGTACTAAGTAAGATCCGTCGAGTGCGATTCATAAAAGATATATGTTTGGCACCGACTTCAAAAAGTAATTTCGTGTTAATATTTCGTCGTTTAGTTGTAACTAAATAAGATAATAATTATTTTATACCTTTTAGTGTATTTTATTTGTTGCATTTAATTTTTTGAAGTCGGTTTTTTATTTTTCTTAAAAATTATTTTATTTTTCTCTTTTTAGTGATGTTATTAATAGTGATCATATCATCAGAACTTGACCAAGTTAATATGACACCATCCTAAGACACCCCTTTCGGATAAAAAAGAACCATCGAAATCGGTTCATAATCAAAGAGGTTAGGTCTAAACAAACCTAATAAAAAAGGTCTAATACCTATGAAAAAAAGACGAAAAAAATGGGACCAATCGGAAGCTAGACTGGACCCAATGCAAAAAATTTTTCAAAATCGGTTGACAATTGGCGGAGATATGAGGTAACATAGGCAAAAAAAAAAAAAAAATTCAGTCGAATAGAGAACCTCCTCCTTTTTTGAAGTCGGTTAATAAAAAAACTACACCAAATAGTTTTCTTCTAACCTAACATCTGTTATAAATTTTTCCGAAACACCTCAAATTTCACACAAACCACAATTATATACAAAACGGAAACCTTGGCTTAAGGAACAGTGTGGACCTTCTACTAGTCTCCAATTACTATTTTAAAATAATAGGATTAAAATATCAATATTCAAATATTCACTGAAAATATCCGTTACAATCAGACATGATCGATTTTTAACCGACTTCAAAAAAGGAGGAGGTTCTCTATTCGGATTGAATTTTTTTTTTTTTTTTTTATTGTGCCTAATGATGCAAGCCAGATTTTTGGAAAAATTTTTTGCATTGGGTCCAGTCTAGCTTCCGATTGGTCCCATTTTTTTTCGTCCTTTTTATTAGGTTTGTTTAGACCTAACCTCTTCTTTATGAACCGATTTCGATGGTTCTTTTTTTATCCGAAAGAGGTGTCTTAGGGATGGTGTCATATTAATTTGGTCAAGTTCTGATGATATAATCACTATTAATAACATCACTAAAAAGAGAAAAATAAAAAATTTTTAAGAAAAAAATAAAAACCGACTTCAAAAAAATTAAATGCAACAAATAAAAAATACACTAAAAGGTATAAAATAATTATTATCTTATTTAGTTACAACTAAACGACGAAATATTAACACGAAATTACTTTTTGAAGTCGGTGCCAAACATATACCTTTTTATGAATCGCACTCGACGGATCTTACTTAGTACGTTTGGCGGGTACGCTCGCTTATAGGTATAGTTTGTTTGGCACCGACTTTAAAAAGTAATTTCATTGTTAATATTTCGTCGTTTAGTTGTAACTAAATAAGATAATAATTATTTTATACCTTTTAGTGTATTTTTATATTTGTTGCATTTAATTTTTTGAAGTCGGTTTTTATTCTCTGCTTAAAAATTTTTTATATTATTTTTTTTACAACCTATTTTAATTCTTATTTTTCTCTTCTCTGTTTCTTTTCGAGTTGACTTGGGGAAGGTGTTATGACAATTTTTTGCCATTGCCAAGTGAGAGGCGAGCGTTGTAAAATCATTTGACATGGGAACTGATTAGAGAGAGAGAGAGAGACTTTGGTCTGTCCGTCTGTCTGTCGGTGGTCAAAGTGAACGGATTTTGTACTCAAACTGACAGACACACCAACAGGCGTAGCAGTAGTACTAGTAGTAAAATCCTCCTCTCTCTCACTCTTAATACTTTCTTCTTACAGAGATGAAATGCAGATTAGAGTGGATTGGCTTTTTTTTCAGGTTTAATTTCTCAGGAAGCATGAAATTGAATCAACTTTATCCTTAAAGCATACTTTGTTTTTTTATTTATTTTTAATTTTATTTATTTTTATTTTTTTAATGATATAGGTATGATACGCTTTTCAAAATAACGCGAATTAATTAAAACTCAGGGAAATTTTTTTTTAAATGTGTATCTCTATATTTTATACAGATTTAAAAAAAGTATATTTTCTTTTTTAATATCTCGATAAAAGTTACTTTTTAACCCTCTCTCGGAATGGTAGATGATGATAAGGGGGGGGGGGGGACCATTATCAACTTTTTTCAGAATTTCTAGAAAAAATAAAATATTAATTTTCATAAAACTAAACAGATTTTAAATAGTTTATTTTATACAGATTTAAAAACTATATTTTCTTTATAAATACTTTATTAGAGCATGCAACCATTTCTCTCGAAATTCCCGATCCGTTGGAAACCTTTTTCTATTTTAATAATACATCTCAATATTTAAATTTATCTAAAAAGTGTCTCTAAATTAATTATATATAATAATTTTAAAATTAATTTATCTACTAAAATTTCAAATCACCCGCGCAGTAATAAATTAAGAATTAATCTCATTATCCCATTAAATCATATCTCATTAAAACTTATATTATAAATTAAATATATATATCATATATATATTTTAAAATTAATTTGTCTACTAAAATTTTCAGAATTTATATTTTTCTTAAATTCAAAAAAAAAAAATGAATTATTTTCAAAAAATTAAATATATATTAATATATAATATATTTAAAATTAATAAATTTGTCTACTAAAATTTCAAATGAGACACGCCGTAAATCTAATATTCTAAGCAAAAAATATACCGAGCATCGCTCGGTGGCCAGGTACTAAAATATTAAAACGTCTGAATTTTCAAGTGTCGGGATTTTGACATTCGCATTTTTGGGTGAACCCATAAATGATATACACTTTGGAAATTCACCAACGTAAACTGATCCTTTCCCGATGGGACCACTTGTTGCATATCACATATATGTGAGTGTGAGCTCTCCTCCTCTGTCCCAACACAATCCATCCATCCATACATACATATATTATATATCATATATACAGCAAGAAAAGTTGCAGAGGTCACGTCTGGGTCTCTGCGGAGCATCCTCCGCCACCGACAACCAAGTTTTACTAATTAGCCGATAAGGAGAAGATGCAAGGTTCCGATAAATCCTGTAGTGGAACTAGTAGTAGTAGTAGTAGTAGTTTATGTATGTGTGTGTGTGTGTGCTTGAGGAGGACTTGAGCAAGCCAGCCAGCAGGAAGGGAGCGGGTTACTTATGAATGCACGTGACAACTCCATCTCACCTCGCCTTTTCTGAAGACAAATGGAGCCCCCTGGCTGTCCGGGAACAAGAAACAGAACTTCAATTGGATCCTTTCCTAGGAAAACGAGCAAAAACCACCATAAGCTATAATAATGTGATAGCAGCTATCTACGAGCAGGTAGCTCAGTAGCTCCTAATAGGGATCATAAATTATTACTACCTGGCCGACCGAACATCTCTCTGTATTTTTAACCGACTTCAAAAAAGGAGGAGGTTCTCTATTCGATTGAATTTTTTTTTTTTTTTTTTTTTTTTTTTTTTTGTGCCTATGTTACCTCATATCTCCGCCAATTGTCAACCGATTTTGAAAATTTTTTTTGCATTGGGTCCAGTCTAGCTTCCGATTGGTCCCATTTTTTTTCGATTTTTTTTCATAGGTATTAGACCTTTTTTATTAGGTTTGTTTAGGTTTGTTTAGACCTAACCTCTTTGTTTTATGAACCGATTTCGATGGTTCTTTTTTTATCCGAAAGGGGGTGTCTTAGGGATGGTGTCATATTAATTTGGTCAAGTTCTGATGATATAATCACTATTAATAACATCACTAAAAAAGAAAAATAAAAATTTTTAAGAAAAAATAAAAACCGACTTCAAAAAATTAAGTGCAACAAATATAAAATACACTAAAAGGTATAAAATAATTATTATCTTATTTAGTTACAACTAAACGACGAAATATTAACACGAAATTACTTTTGAAGTTGGTGCCAAACATATACCTTTTATGAATCGCACTCGACGGATCTTACTTAGTACGTTTGGCGGGTACGCTCGCTTATAGGTATAGTTTGTTTGGCACCGACTTTAAAAAGTAATTTCGTGTTAATATTTCGTCGTTTAGTTGTAACTAAATAAGATAATAATTATTTTATACCTTTTAGTGTATTTTTATATTTGTTGCACTTAATTTTTTGAAGTCGGTTTTTATTTTTTTCTTAAATTTTTTTTTTATTTTAGTTATTGTTTATGTAATCGGCTACTTGTTTTGTTTTGATTCAACCACATGATCCATTTTTTTCAAACCATCTGTTAATAATAATTAGTTTAATTAAAAAAAACATCAAAGTATTATTATATATATACATTATACAAATCCCTTATAAATAATAAAATTTTAAGAAATACAACACCTTTTTTGTATAATTGAAAAGTTTTTGTTTTGCCGAGAGTAGCAGAGTTGTTCATATTCACAAAAGAATGAAAAAGAAAAAGAAAATCCTAAGATAGTTCTCCCATATTATGGACAAATTTCGGAAAAATTAAAACAAAAAATTAAAAAATTAGGGTTCAACACAGTATTCAAAACTCCAATTACTCTAGGAAAAGATTTAGGTTCAAATAAAAAAGACAAATTACCCAATATAGAAAAAGAAAGGGCTTATAGTTTGAAATGCAAAGATTGTGGCGCAATCTACGTAGGGAAAACAGAGAGGAATCTGAAAATTCGATTAAATGAACATATCAGGGATTTTAGAAATAAGAAAAGGGAAAACTCATTTAAATTCAAACAATCACTCTTTCCCAGAAGGGACAGGTTTTAGATTAATAAAAGGAGAAAGAAAGCCAAAATTGATTAGCGCAATTGAATCGTTAGAAATTTTGAAATCATTCAATAAAAATTCAGAACTTTGTTTGAACAGCCAAATTGAATTATCAAATAGCAATTTGCTTAGGATGTTTGCTAACAAAACATACCATTTTAGATAAAAGAAAAAAGAAAAACAAACCCCCCCCCTTCCATTGTCAGCCTGTCCCTTTGTCAAACAAAGAAAAATGGAAACATATGTTTATATTTGAGTGTGAACCAGAAGAATGTTTTTAATTCTAAGCTGACCACCAGTGAAGGAACATCAAATTTTCAATATCCATACGATATTGACTCCATGAAAAACAACATTTATAATTAAAAAAGACTGATGATGAAGACCAAGTCTTCGAAACTATAGTCTCAAACAAATAAATAAATATATATACAGATATATCATCTCGATATATATGTGTGTATGTTTATTTGCATCAAGCAGAGGACAACCTCTTTGTTTCTCTTTGTGGCCTTTTTTATATGTACAGCATACGCCATCTATTAACAAAATCTGGAAATATAAGAAGAAAAACTAAGACTCCTGAATTATAAAATACACTTGGAAAACATAATAATAAAAAATAAACAAGATTCTTTAAGATTCTTAAATGTAGAAAAAATAACTAATGACTGTATAATCTTGTATAAGCTATAAAATTGATCGAGGCAATAGTACTTCCTAAAACGAGAACTGGATTTTCAATATTTTTCATTTAAACTATCTTCCTGAAACTTGGATGGCCATGAATTTATAATAATTAATTTACCCTAATGGCATAATGCCTAACAGCCAAATTTTCTTGTCCAAAATAGGAGAGTTTTTGATTATTTAACATCAATTTAAGAAGTGTGTCTTCTTCTTCATACAAATAAAATAATAAATTAATCTCCTACTCCTAAAATTTTTACTTTACCATACAGGGTATGGTCAAGTATTGTAATCGTGCATGAAAAAAGTGGGTTTTTTCCTTCTTTTTTTCAAAATATTTAAAAAACGGCTGAAACTATTTCGATTAAAAAAATTGAGCGAAACCATGGAATTTCGGTCTACAAAAAAGCTCTAATAAGTGAACATCGAAAAAATTATATTTTTCGAGATAATAATTGTTTTGTCAAAATGTCTGTTAGTCAGTTAGTCTGTGAGTTACCAAATTTTTGTGGACGAGCTAGCTCAAAAACTAGTGTGAATATCAAAACCAAATTTCACACGTAGTTTTGGTCCATTGAGATTAAGAGGTGATTAGATTTTGGTGCATATCGACCCAAAATTACAGGGGGTGGAGGGCGGGTTAAAAATTAAAAATCTAGGTCGTTTGAGCAAACTTAACCAAATTTTCTATACATAATCAGTGGATCCCCAGAAGTCTAAAAATGCAAAATCTAACCGCCCGAAATGGGGGTGGAGGGGAGGTCAAAAAATGAAAATCTTGGCCATTTACCAAACTCAACCAAATTTTGTATACATAATCAGTGGATCCCCAGGAGTCTAAAAATGCAAAAACTAACCGCCCGAAATGGGGGGGGGGGGTGTCAAAAAATGAAAATCTTTGCCATTTACCAAACTCAACCAAATTTTGTATACATAATCAGTGGGTCCCCAGGAGTCTAAAAATGCAAAAACTAACCGCCCGAAATTGGGGGTGGGGGGGGGTGTCAAAAAATGAAAATCTTGGCCATTTACCAAACTCAACCAAATTTTGTATACATAATCAGTGGACCCCCAGAAGTCTAAAAATGCAAAATCTAACCGCCCGAAATTGGGGGTGGGGGGGAGGGTCAAAAAATGAAAATCTTGGCCATTTACCAAACTCAACCAAATTTTGTATACATAATCAGTGGGCCCCCAGAAGTCTAAAAATGCAAAATCTAACCGCCCGAAATGGGGGTGGGGAGGTCAAAAAATGAAAATCTTTGCCATTTACCAAACTCAACCAAATTTTGTATACATAATCAGTGGGTCCCAGGAGTCTAAAAATGCAAAAACTAACCCCCCTCCTCCCCTACCTGACATGATTATAAAAAATTTTATTAAATATTAAATATAAGTGAGGGGCCAGGTTGTATGGTAAAGTAAAGTGGATGGCCACATCAGAACACGTCAGCTTATTTTATAAATGATTAGATTATGCATTTGTATGTCTATGACTTTAGATTGCAAATACTGGTTTGGTCCACATTGCAGTTGGTCGATAACAATATTAGTATTTTATTTCTACAGATAAACCAAAATATAATTTTGTGAGTTAGTCCACTAATGCGCTCATCAGACACATATATAAATATGTATAGGTATTTATAAACTACAAGCAGGATACACTTTTAATTATTGGATACTTTCAAAAGATATCCTTATATGGCCTACAAGGTACCAGGTTTCCTTTATCTTAATAATATAGTACCTGGAGGCACTGAGCGATGCACGGTAACCAAATTGAAAAATATAAATATATATAGTACATGCCCCCTAGACCCCCCCCCCTCCGAAACCACGAACCTCGCCCCCGCCTACACTCCACTCCGCCCCCGGATCCCCCACAACATCCCCCACCTCCTGCACCTCCAACATCAGTCCCACCCCGCATCCAGTTTTTGCATTACTAACTTTCTAGTGGTCCACATATTATGTGTATATTTGTTTATTCGTACACTAATTTGCCCACATTCGTTCATATTGATAAACATTAAAAAAAAAAAAATAGAGAAAATAATAATAAAAAAAAATAATCGTATAGGATCTGAAATAAAAACATAAAATCAAATAAGATTTGTTTTCAAGTTATATAAAAAAAGTCACTTCATGCACTTTATTTGTAAACACACCTGTAGATAATGTAATGATTTATACACCTGTTTATTTAAAAAAAAATCCTAATTTTAATATAATAATATTTGTTATAACCTATTAGTGGGTTTTAAAATTAAAAAAAAACAATTATTAAATAAAAGATAATTTAAAAAAATGTAAACAAACTTTTTTATTGAGACTTTCATCTATCAATAATTACTTTAATTAAGAAAAGATCAATTAAGATGAAATTTGTCGAGGTCCAGAACTAGCCAGATCGTTTTCTCATCCTCAAAACTTGTTAATAGAGTTGTTTTCATCAAAATCGGTAAAGACATTTTCAAAATAGAACTAAAATACAAATATATAAATAAATATATATACAATTTTTCCTCGTTTAATAAGATAGATAGATAGTGAGATTTGTATAATAAAATATTACTTTGTATTATATTATAATTATAAATAATAAATATAAAATAAAACATATTATAATAAAATTATAAAATCAATCATACCTACTATGATTGATTTTCACAAAAATTGCCTTATTCAGAAGCTATAAGGATTTTTTAGCTGGTTTTGACATAAATTAGTGACTCGATTATTTATATTAAAATATATTAATTTTCATTGATGAGAGTTAATTAGTACTTTTAAAATTATTTAATCAATTAATAAATTAAACATTTATGTGATAATTAAATAAATCTTACGCATTTTTAATGGAGCAAGTACCTGCGGTGAACCGAGCGTTGCTAGTAATTTTTTCCTTCAGCTAAAAGCGATATATTAATGAATATTAATTTAAATTTTAAATTAAGGATTTTTATTTTCAGCCAGAGTTAAATAAAATTGAAATGAAATTTAATTATTTTTTTTTCAACGTTTCGACTCGCTCCGGCCATCATCAAGACATGTTGCTTTCCATAAAGTTTTTAACTTAATTAAAATTAAAAATAATATTTTTTTATTTTTACTATTTTCTAGTTCTACTGCTTCCTCTTCAATAGAAAATTCCACTAATTAATTAAATTTTTTTTTTTTATAAATTTTATTAAACGAATTATTTTACATTAATTAATGTATACATTGTATTTTTGCTTCGATTCCGGAGATTACTTCTCCACCATCGAGTGTCCTTATTCATCTTTAGTCCTTGTTTTTAATAAGAGGAAAAATCTAATTAGATAAAAAAACCTCTTTTCCGATAATTATTTCAATTCCATTATTCCCCAATCAAGTCGATTGGTTTATCTCCTCAATCCTTCCATCCCTCCCATCTTTGCAATTTTTAACCGACTTCAAAAAAGGAGGAGGTTCTCTATTCGATTGAATTTTTTTTTTTTTTTTTTTTTTGTGCCTATGTTACCTCATATCTCCGCCAATTGTCAACCGATTTTGAAAAATTTTTTGCATTGGGTCCAGTCTAGCTTCCGATTGGTCCCATTTTTTTTTCGATTTTTTTCATAGGTATTAGACCTTTTTTATTAGGTTTGTTTAGGTTTGTTTAGACCTAACCTCTTTGTTTATGAACCGATTTCGATGGTTCTTTTATTATCCGAAAGGGGGTGTCTTAGGGATGGTGTCATATTAATTTGGTCAAGTTCTGATGATATAATCACTATTAATAACATCACTAAAAAGAGAAAAATAAAAATTTTTAAGAAAAAAATAAAAACCGACTTCAAAAATTAAGTGCAACAAATATAAAAATACACTAAAAGGTATAAAATAATTATTATCTTATTTAGTTACAACTAAACGACGAAATATTAACACGAAATTACTTTTTGAAGTTGGTGCCAAACATATACCTTTTATGAATCGCACTCGACGGATCTTACTTAGTACGTTTGGCGGGTACGCTCGCTTATAGGTATAGTTTGTTTGGCACCGACTTTAAAAGTAATTTCGTGTTAATATTTCGTCGTTTAGTTGTGGCTAAATAAGATAATAATTATTTTATACCTTTTAGTGTATTTTTATATTTGTTGCACTTAATTTTTTGAAGTCGGTTTTTATTTTTTTCTTAAAAATTTTTTCATTAAATAAATTTCTTAATTTTTATGTAGGTATAATAATATTTGTAATGAACTATCAGTGACTTTTAAAATTAAAACAAACAATTAATTGATAAAATAAAATTGAAAAACAAAATGTAATTTTTTTATTGACACACCCACGAGTGAATAATTTCATTGGTTAAGAAAAAATCAATTAAAATGAATTGTAAATATCAAAGTAGGTAGAAACCTACTCAGATCGTTTTGTCATCCTCGCCAACTTGTTATTAAAGTTTCATTTAAGGGGGTTCGGGACTGTTTACAATTTTTATAAGAAAATTCTCAAATTTTTACCATCGAATCATTGATGTATTAAATATTTATTCCCGAAATTTGAAGTTGATCGTCTGTCCAATTACCGAGAAATAAATTATTGAAAATTGTCCTTTTAACATGGAAGTAAATGGACCGAGCTTTTAAAAGGGCTATAACTTCTATACAAATTATACCGTTTTCAACAAATTTATACAGATCAATAATTCAACTTTTATGAATCGAATGATACATTTTTCAATAGATTTGACAGTCTAGTTAATTAGTTGTTCATAAATGTAAAAAATAAAAAGTTATTTGCAGCCAACAGAATATAACAAAATCACTAGTGTTGAATTCCAAATCTATTTCTTAAAATCGTTTTTGTGTTAAATAAATGTTTTTATAATGAGAAAAAATTTATCTCAATATTCTTTTTATCAAAACAAAGATTTTTATTCGAAATTAACCTCATTATTAACAATTTTTTTATTAAAAAATTTAGTAGACAGACGTTGTCACTCTGCAGAAATACAAAAGATAAGCTGTCCCGAACCTCCTTAAGTAAAATCGTTTAAGCTGATTTCAAAATAAAAAAAAAATTGGTAACCTACTAACAGACATTTTGACAAAACAGTTATTATCTCGAAAAATATAATTTTTTCGATGTTCACATAATAGGCCTATTTTTAACCGACTTCAAAAAAGGAGGAGGTTCTCTATTCGACCGAATTTTTTTTTTTTTTTTGTGCCTATGTTACCTCATATCTCCGCCAATTGTCAACCGATTTTGAAATTTTTTTTGCATTGGGTCCAGTCTAGCTTTCGATTGGTCCCATTTTTTTTTTTTGGTTTTTTTTCATAGGTATTAGACCTTTTTTATTAGGTTTGTTTAGACCTAACCTCTTTGTTTATGAACCGATTTCGATGGTTCTTTTTTTATCCGAAAGGGGGTGTCTTAGGGATGGTGTCATATTAATTTGGTCAAGTTCTGATGATATAATCACTATTAATAACATCACTAAAAAGAGAAAAAATAAAAATAATTTTTAAGAAAAAAATAAAAACCGACTTCAAAAATTAAATGCAACAAATAAAATACACTAAAAGGTATAAAATAATTATTATCTTATTTAGTTACAACTAAACGACGAAATATTAACACGAAATTACTTTTTGAAGTCGGTGCCAAACATATACCTTTTATGAATCGCACTCGACGGATCTTACTTAGTACGTTTGGCGGGTACGCTCGCTTATAGGTATAGTTTGTTTGGCACCGACTTCAAAAAGTAATTTCGTGTTAATATTTCGTCGTTTAGTTGTAACTAAATAAGATAATAATTATTTTATAACTTTTAGTGTATTTTATTTGTTGCATTTAATTTTTTGAAGTCGGTTTTTATTTTTTTCTTAAAAATTATTTTTATGTAGATCGAAATGTCATGGTTTCGTCCAATTTTTTTAATCAAAATAGTTTCAGCCGTTTTTGAGATATTTCGAAAAAACCAAGAAAAAAAAACACTTTTTCCATGATTACAATTCTTGACCATACCATATATGGTAAAGTAAAAAAAATATACAAATTTTTGCTCGTTTAATAAAAATTGATAGGTAAATACAATAGGTATAAAATCAAGAAAAAAAAATAATTAAGGTGTTAAATTTTGTAATGAAAATTCCTCTCTTATTGGGGACCATCAGCCAGCAGCGTTTTTCCTCCTGAATGAAACGGATAGAGATATGAATTCGGGTGTATGGTGGTGTGTGTGTGACTGGCCGTTCACTTTTTTCTTAGCCCAGTCACTCATTCATTGATCGGCCGATAAAAACGCCCAGTCTTTGACATTGTCTGTCTGTCCGGTGTATTTCTTGCCGCCTCTCTCTCTTTATATATTGTGCCTTTTAATACCTATATAGGTTTCGGTTTTTATCCAATCCGATCGCAGTTCCCACAGTGCTGGTGGATGAGAAGAAACGTTGACATCGCCACGAAAGGTGTCGATTTTCGACAAGAATTAATTAATCCACCGAAAAGATGATCGCGATGACTTGGATAAAATTCTTAAATAAAAAAAAAAAAAGCTAAGCAAAAAAAGAGACAGAGTGAGGAGCGAGGGCCGGGGACAATTTCAAGGATCATAAATAAAGAAAATTGAGCTCGTTACGTTTATTTGTGTGTACACGAACAATTAGTACGAATGGGAGAGGCAGAGGACGCGACTTTGATAACCTCTCTCTTTAAACTGTACTTAGAAATGAAAGAATGGATATAATTCACCAGCCATAGGGCTGTGTGCTCAAAAATATTATTTTCTATTTATATTTTTCAATTTTGAAATAGTAATTTTCAAAAGACTAGAAAAAATTTTTAAGAAAAAAATAAAAACCGACTTCAAAAAATTAAGTGCAACAAATATAAAAATACACTAAAAGGTATAAAATAATTATTATCTTATTTAGTTGCAACTAAACGACGAAATATTAACACGAAATTACTTTTTAAAGTCGGTGCCAAACAAACTATACCTATAAGCGAGCGTACCCGCCAAACGTACTAAGTAAGATCCGTCGAGTGCGATTCATAAAAGGTATATGTTTGGCACCGACTTCAAAAAGTAATTTCGTGTTAATATTTCGTCGTTTAGTTGTAACTAAATAAGATAATAATTATTTTATACCTTTTAGTGTATTTTTATATTTGTTGCACTTAATTTTTTGAAGTCGGTTTTTATTTTTTCTTAAAAATTTTTATTTTTCTCTTTTTAGTGATGTTATTAATAGTGATTATATCATCAGAACTTGACCAAATTAATATGACACCATCCCTAAGACACCCCCTTTCGGATAAAAAAAGAACCATCGAAATCGGTTCATAAACAAAGAGGTTAGGTCTAAACAAACCTAATAAAAAAGGTCTAATACTTATGAAAAAAAATCGAAAAAAAAATGGGACCAATCGGAAGCTAGACTGGACCCAATGCAAAAAAAATTTTCAAAATCGGTTGACAATTGGCGGAGATATGAGGTAACATAGGCACAAAAAAAAAAAAAAAAAAAAAAAAAATTCAATCGAATAGAGAACCTCCTCCTTTTTTGAAGTCGGTTAATAATTATAAAGTACCTGGCAACCGAGCGATGCTCGCTAGCTTTTAACTTCACTTAAAAACTATATATTAATCCCCGAACCCCGCCTCTCACCACTTCACCCTCCCCCGTACCCCTCCACCACTGCTCCTCCCACATCTCCCCCACCGTCACCTCCACCCTCGCCCCCGCCCTCTCACCCAGTTTTTACATTTCTAGCCCACAGAGTATGTGTATATACGTATAGGTATATAAATAAATGCCGTATATTTTTTTTAATTAAATAACAATTTTTGAGTTCATCAATTAAATTGCCAAATTCTAATATAGAAAAAATACATTAGTGGGATTTAAAACTTGATTTTTAATCAATAAAATTTATATAAATTTTATTAAAACAATTATTTTACATGAATTAATGTATACATTGTATTTGAGCTTCGACTTCGGAGATTACTTCTCCACCATCGACTGTCCTTGATCATCTTTTCAGTCCTTGTTTTTAATAAGAGGAAAAAACTAATTAAATATAAAAAAAACCTCTTTTCCGATAATTATTCCAATTCCATATTTATTCCCCCTCTTCCGTCATCTCTAATTAATCAATTAAATTGTCTATTTTTTAATATATATATAATAATATTTGTAATGATTTATTAGTGGAATTTAAAATTAAAAAATCAATTAATAATTAAAAGGAAATTGAATAAAAATGTAAATATACATTTTTATCGAGACAACCGCCTGTGAATAATTATTTCAATTAATAAAAAATCCGTCAAAAACAACTTAGCCGAAGATGAGACCGTGACAGATCGAATCGCCAACACAAAACCCTCCTAACCCGTGAATTTCATCCAAATCGTTAGAGCCGTTTTCGAGAACCCGATTGAATATATATACAAGAATTGCTCGTTTAATAAGAGTAGATAGATATCTGCCGAATCAAATAAACTAATCCATATATTTATAAAATGTTAAGATTTCTGTCTGTCGTCTGTCTGTCTGCAGATTTTTGTTCACTATAGAGGCGCCCAAACGAAAGGATATTATAGGTAGATAAATACACTAATTTTTACAAAAATCGTTATAGCCATTTTTGAGAAAAAAAAATCTTTTATGTAAATGTTCACTACCGGTTTTCCGATTTCAAACAAAAGCTTGCTATAATACTCCTTCTAGTCTATATCGAGCTTAAGTTTCGAATTTCGTAGCTCTGAGATTTATAGTTGAGAAACGCAGGGGGTGTACATACGTACATACATACGTAAGCACTGACCAATGGATTTTTAGCCACTTTTTGGCCTCTGGGGAACACAATTTCCGGTTTTATGTCCTAAATCCGATTTTCAATTATTAAGGGCATCGATTCCTTCCACCTAGAAGTTACAAAAAATTTTTAAGTAAAAAATAAAAACCGACTTCAAAAATTAAATGCAACAAATATAAAAATACACTAAAAGGTATAAAATAATTATTATCTTATTTAGTTACAACTAAACGACGAAATATTAACACGAAATTACTTTTTAAAGTCGGTGCCAAACAAACTATACCTATAAGCGAGCGTACCCGCCAAACGTACTAAGTAAGATCCGTCGAGTGCGATTCATAAAAGGTATATGTTTGGCACCGACTTCAAAAAGTAATTTCGTGTTAATATTTCGTCGTTTAGTTGTAACTAAATAAGATAATAATTATTTTATACCTTTTAGTGTATTTTATTTGTTGCATTTAATTTTTGAAGTCGGTTTTTATTTTTTTCTTAAAAATTTTTATTTTTCTCTTTTTAGTGATGTTATTAATAGTGATTATATCATCAGAACTTGACCAAATTAATATGACACCATCCCTAAGACACCCCCTTTCGGATAAAAAAAGAACCATCGAAATCGGTTCATAAACAAAGAAGTTAGGTCTAAACAAACCTAATAAAAAAGATCTAATACCTATGAAAAAAATACGAAAAAAAAATGGGACCAATCGGAAGCTAGACTGGACCCAATGCAAAAAAAAATTTCAAAATCGGTTGACAATTGGCGGAGATATGAGGTAACATAGGCACAAAAAAAAAAAAAAAATTCAATCGAATAGAGAACCTCCTCCTTTTTTGAAGTCGGTTAAAAATGAAATTAACTTTTTTGATCTCTGAGATACAAGCTCTCAAAGAGTCAGGATCCAGACAGGCGATCGTAATGCTTCCACATTATATTCTAAATATAAATGTGAAAGTAAAAATAATAAATAAAAAAAAAGCTTTTCCAATCATTACCTAATCCGAAATCTTCAACACCTAATAAATAATAATTTGTTGATTTTGTTTTCCTATGTTTTTTTGTTCTTAAAAAAAAAACAACCCTTTTATGCCTTTGAATTTGACCTCAGTTTGGAGTGGTTAAATGGGAGGAGCCGAAGGACCTCATTCTGCGAGAGGCACGTGTCCTGTCGGAAGTGCCTGATCTCCCCCCCCATTCTTTCTTCCCTTTTCAACAACCCCCCCCCCCCCCCCGAACCCTCTGCTAGCTACTACCCTTACACCCAAACAAATCACCACTATATCCATCCCTTATTCACTCCCTTGTGTTTTTTTTTACCTTCACCTTTTGCTCTTCATTAGCCCTTCATTCTTAGAGCTAGATTATTTATTTTTTGCGAGGTATTCTCCCCTCTCGCCCCCCCCCCCAATTTCAATAAACGTAAAATCAATCTGTAATTTATTTATAATTTTTCTTTTTCTTGTGAAATTTGATCATTTTATTTTCTATTTCCCATAGAATTTCGTATATCATTGATTTGTTTTGTATAGAATTTTTTTCTCTAATAAACCTCAGCAGGTATCCAAGGTCATCATCATTGAGTATACAGTCCTAAGACTGGTTTGATGCAACAATCCGTCTCCACTCGACTCTGTCCCCCGCCAGCTGTTTGACCTCTCTAAATGTCTGGCATCCCATATCCCCAATTATTTGGTTGAAATATTCAAATCTGGGTCTTCCCCTTCCCCTTTTCTTCCCCCCCTCCACGATATCATCCCCTAAGCAGTCCCCCATGTCTCAGTGTGTGCCCCATCATCTGACCTCTTCTCTTCTTCAGACTCTTCCACAAGGTTCTTCTTTCTCCGATTCTTCCAAGAACTTCTTCATTTGTAATTTTATCCATCCATTTGATATTCATCATTCTTCTGTAGCACCACATTTCGAAAGCCTCTAATCTCTTTCTCTCCGCTTTTCTAATTGTCCAGGTTTCACACCCGTACATGGCTATGCTCCATACATATGTCTTCAATAGCAACTTCCTGTTTTCTAAGCTGATTGAGGAGGAGCATAGTAGTTTTTGTTTTGAATTAAACCCCATTTTTGCTTGATTTAATTTCGTTTTCGCTCCTCCCATCCCATGTTATTTTACTTCCTAGGTAGCGGAATTCCTTAACTCCTTCTAGGTTTTCTTGGTTAATTTTGATGCATTCCTGTCTCGTTTGTTCTTTTTTTGTACATACTAGGACCTTGGTAGTAAATATAAGAATTCATTCAAAACAATATAGGCGGTCGGTGTCCTATACAGGGTGTTCCAAAACTCAATGATAACCCATGAACAGTTTATAACGGTCTAGAAAAGCGGTGTCCCACCTTTTAGATTCCCTGGGCCACATTGGAAGAATATGAGCTGTTTTGGGCCAAACATAAAATACACTAACGCTAATAATAGTTGATGATCAAAAAAACGTAGAAGAACAATATTTACTTAATATACTTAAGAAATTAAGATTTGTTATGGTACTTTATAATTTTTTTTTATTATAAAAGTAAGAGACAAATTAGCAACATTTCACCAACTCTTTTATCCCTATGACCTACAGAGACTGGATTTGCTCCCAGCCACCGTCTTCCCTGCTACTTATAACCTTCAGCTATTTAAGAACCGATTCTACAGATACCTTCGACCCCTGTCCAGCCCATAAAATCCCCTATTCTTTTTCTTTTCACGATGGAGAGGCCAACCAAGGCCTTTAGGGGATACACCTTTTTAGTGTAACTCCTTCTCTCACCATTTTCTTAAAAAAAAAAAAAAATAGTCAGAAGTTTCTCATTGTTTTTGGGACATAAATCCGTCGATATTTGGCTCAAAGGATTTCTCAATGAATTCTAAAAATGCTCATCAAATATTTTGGATCTGGCTTTATTTTTTGTGTGCTTCATACTTGAAAATAGATGCTTGAATAAATAAAATTATTTAAGAATCCCTTTGTGAATTTCTCATTGCAAAATAACGTGTTAAATTCAAAAATTTATTACTCATAAATTAATAGCAAATAGCAAATTAAATTAAGGTTGATCAGATTTTAAGGCAATGTTGGATTTCTGAATTTTTAATATGATATTAATCGATAACAAATACGTATAAAATTATTTTTTGAAGAAGGGTTTTCGTGTAATTAATTATTAAAAATCGGACTTTTAACACGTAGTGAATAGGGAATGTTGACTGAAAGGATATAAGCTAAAACTATTGTTATTGTTATTAAGGATATAAGCTAAAACTATTGTTATTGTTATTAAGGATATAAGCTAAAACTATTGTTATTGTTATTAAGGATATAAGCTAAAACTATTGTTATTGTTATTAAGGATATAAGCTAAAACTATTGTTATTGTTATTAAGGATATAAGCTAAAACTATTGTTATTGTTATTGGGGATATAAGCTAAAGTTATTGTTATTAAGGATATAAGCTAAAACTGTTGTTATTGTTATTAAGGATATAAGCTAAAACTATTGTTATTGTTATTAAGGATATAAGCTAAAACTATTGTTATTGTTATTAAGGATATAAGCTAAAACTATTGTTATTGTTATTAAGGATATAAGCTAAAGCTATTGTTATTGTTATTAAGGACATAAGCTAAAACTATTGTTATTAAGGATATAAGCTAAAACTATTGTTATTGCTATTAAGGACATAAGCTAAAACTATTGTTATTGTTATTAAGGATATAAGCTAAAACTATTGTTATTGCTATTAAGGACATAAGCTAAAACTATTGTTATTGTTATTAAGGATATAAGCTAAAACTATTGTTATTGCTATTAAGGACATAAGCTAAAACTATTGTTATTGTTATTAAGGATATAAGCTAAAACTATTGTTATTGCTATTAAGGACATAAGCTAAAACTATTGTTATTGTTATTAAGGATATAACTATTGTATTTTTAGTAATATCACTGGGATTTTTAGTCGAAATCTCATAAAGTTTGCGGGGTTTTTTTTTGGGCCACATTTATAGCCATCTTGGGCCGCGGGTTGGACAAACAAGTCTGGTCTAGAATATAAAAGAAATTTAATAAAAGTATCATGGTTTTCTAGTTATAGACAGTTTCTTCTTTGCATTGGATAAAGTAAAAATTCAAAACATATATTTGTTTTATTTGTGAAACCCACCTAGAAAAATATATTTTTACTTATTATCTATTAAAATGTTTCACCTAGAACCGACACCAAATTCTTTAAAGATTATAAATAATAATCTGTATAAATTTCAAAAAAATCCTAAGAAAACCCATATGGTGAAACAACTACCTTAAATCTTTGATTTCTGTGAAACTCAATAAAAACTCCCCTTATTTATAATTTATATAATGTTTGACTATAAACACCCCTTTAATTTAATATTATACCTAACGTTTTGATCACTATTTCTGTGATCGTTATCAAGTAAGGTAATCAGTTCTAAATGTTTATGATTTTGAGATTATTATTAATGGTAGATATTATTGTATTTAATGGAGAAAAATGTCGAAGCAAATATCACTGGAGCCAGATGATGGATGTGTGTGCGTTTGCGGCGACAGGGAGAGAGAGACACGATGATCCATGGATCAAGAAGAAGTCCCGTTGTTGATCCGAAGGCAGAAAGGCAGGCAGTGGCAGAAGCGAAACGACACCAAAAGCAAAAAGCGGCTTTTGTTTAGTGGAATGAGCCCAGCCAGCAGCAGCAGCAGCAGCGAACGACCTGCGGGACGCACTCTAAGAACCCGTTCCCTCTTTCTCTCTTTCTGTCAACGGCATTCGCAATTGACATTCCCAGAAGGAAACACCAACACCAACACCACAAGCATCACCAACACTCACTCCTCTGGACAAACACTACTACCATCAGAGTAAGGATCTTTGGTGCAACTATCATATCTATCTACTCTTATTAAACGAGCAAAAATTGTATATTTATTTGTTTGTATATATATTTGTTTATTAGTAATGAAGCTGTTGAAGCTTTTATTTTTGTGATTAATTTGATTAAAGTTTAAATTTTTATTTAAATCACACATGATCACTTTATAATTATTTATTGAAACAAACAATTACAATTCTAATACGACGCTTCGATCGACCCATTCTGCGATCGTTCTCAAGCATGAGCACCCACTCCGATTATAGGCTAACTGAGTCAATCATGTTTATCTGGGCTCAAAGCCCAAATATACCGACGGCATCAGCGCCCCTGTCGGATTGAGCATTACATGTTTTTAAAGATTATAAAAAGCAAAAAAATTATATTGACAAATCAAATGATAATAATAGCAATAATAGTACATAACAATTAATTCACTATATCAAGAATTTTATAGTTTACATCGTTGGATTTTTTAATACAAAATGTACCTTATATTAAAAAATCCAACGATGTAAACTATAACATTCTTGATATAGTGAATTAATTGTTATGTACTATTATTGCTATTATTATCATTTGATTTGTCAATATAATTTTTTTGCTTTTTATAATCTTTAAAAACATGTAATGCTCAATCCGACAGGGGGCGCTGATGCCGTCGGTATATTTGGGCTTTGAGCCCAGATAAACATGATTGACTCAGTTAACCTATAATCGGAGTGGGTACTCATACTTGAGAACGATCGCAGAATAAGTCGATCGAAACGTCGTATTAAAATTGTAATTATTTGTTTCAATAAATAATTATAAAGTAATCATGTGTGATTTAAATAAAAATTTAAACTTTAATATATTTGTTTGTTTATATATTTGTATCTTGGTTCTATTTTGAAAACGACTCTACCGATTTTGATGAACTTCACGGGTTAGGGGGTTTTTGGGGTGACAATTCGATCTGTCACGGTCTCATCTTCGACAAAATTGTTTTTGATGGGTTTTTTTCGTAATCAAATTAATTATTCTCAGGTAGACAAATCCCATTCTTAGGGTTTAAAAAAAGGTTTCCCTTTTCCTTTTGTACCCAGGCAGACAATGGGTTGCCTTATTTCATTGTTCTAAAAGGCCTTGAAGAAGTATTGTGATTGTGGATTTTAACATATTTTGTTCTCCATAAACGTTAGAAATATTAATAAATGTTTTATAATTGTTTTTATAAAGAGCTTTATTTATTTAATAGAATAAAAAATAACCAATAATTTATTTAAAAATATATTTCGCATAAGCAGGTTTCAATTTTCTGAAAAAACAAAACATTTTGATAGGTTTTATTTATTAACAATTGGATGAATAAAAATGAATCATATGGTTGAATCAAAACAGGTGCAGGAGGTGGGGTGTAGTGGTGGGGGATCCGAGGGTAGTAGGAAAGTATTTTTTTTTTACGAATTATATAATAATTTGGTGGTTTAATAAAATTACACGAACGTCCAAATATTATATGAATCAAATTAGTTTTTTCGAATTTTATATTTCAATCTAGGATTGCTGGTCCTTTTTGAGACTACCAGCAATTACAATTTACACAGAACTGGAGAGAGTAAAGTTTATTTAGTGGTGCGTGTTTCTGTACCGTATTTCAGTGTTCCCTTACTCTTGACCATGCAGGAAATGCACTTAATGCGAATCTGAAGACGGGGATTTACGAAAAAATACCGAGGGAGAGAGAGTGGGGGTAGACAACGGACATCAGATAATAAATATACTTTTAAGGTGTTTTTTTTTTTTCAAGTCAATCTCTAGAGGAGGAAATTGAAAACGAAACACTGGCGGATTTCTGCACAGGCTCACGAGACAAGCGCTTGTGGCCTCATAAATCAAGGAGGCCTTAAAATTCAGCTCTCTAAATAAATAGATGTGTGGCACTCGGGGACTGCCGCGGGAACAGCTCGTCTCGATCTGTGCGAGCTTTGTACAGTCTACACGCATACGTCTAGTCGCACTCACACAAACACCGTGCCGAAGTCTGCCGAACTGAAACGACGTTAGACGATGCACGGCTTTCAACGCAGCACCGCTGTGCCGGTCGGAGTGGGGGGTGTTAGGTTTATTTTCGTTACGGAATTTCTTGATTCGGTCGCCGCGCTCAAAGCCCGCGATAAAAGCTTAATATGCAATAGCTTAATAATTATTTTTGTTTAATCCTATTTATTTGAATAGCATAATGCATGGGAAATACAAATAATAATAATAATCCCACGGTGTTGTCTCATGTCCGTCTGAAAAAATTTAAAATAAATGTTAATTAAAAAAAAATATTCTATATTCCGCATTTTTTACTTTAAAATGCAATTTCAAATATATTTTTTTCTTTTAAAGATGTACCGGCTGTCCACTGTTCGTCTCCAGAAAATTATTTATTATTCATTTATATTATTTACTATTATAGTTTAATTGTATTTTATAATTTAAATGTATTGTAAAAAATAAGATAAATAATAAATTATAATTTTGTAAAAGAAACCCCCCCCCTTTTAATTCCAAAATCCCCTCCATAATGAGATCCTTTGAAAGCCCCCTCCCCACCTCTTAAATCCGCCGCCGCCGGTCGGCTGTCAGTCGAGTCGCTCGAGTCTCGTGTAAGAGTGGTGGGCGGCGACGGGGAGGGACATCTCCCCCGCTCGAGCCGCCTCTCTGCCAAGAGTCGGGCGACTCCGCTGGCTTTCGGCTGGCCGCTTGGAGAGGATTGTTCGGTTTATTTCGTTACGAAATTTCTCGATTCGGTCGCCGCGCTCAAAGCCCGCGATAAAAGCTATGCAATAGTTTAATTGTTGTTTTTTTCATAATAAAAATAATTATTAATTTAACAGTATTTTTTCTAAATTAAATTGACACGTGTAGTGGGTAGGAAAAATGTAGTAGGGTAGGAAAAATATTTAGCCTTGGCTCTCAAAGTTGAATTTCCTCTCAAGTGGTAAATCCACCACTGGAATGAAACTCTCCCCACTCCCACCAATGGTGCTCAATTCTGTTTTTTACAAAGTCAAAATTTTCGATTCCTTTACATGCTTATTTTCTAAATACTAGAGTTATAGGGGTGTTTATTATCGATAATTGAGAAATTCAGTCTATATTTCAAATTTACTAATCTACTCTTATTAAACTAGTAAAAATTGTATATTTATTTATTTATATATATATTTATTTATATATTTGTATCTTGGTTCTATTTTGAAAACGGCCCTACCGATTTTGATGAAACAAAATCTATTAACAAGTTTTGAGGATGAAAAAACGATCTGGCTAGGCCTGGACCTCATCAAAATTCATCTTAATTGATTTTTTCTTAATTAAAGTAATTATTGATAGATGAAAATCTCAATAATAAAAATGATTCGGCGGAAATCGTATTAGAACCTGGGACCTCTTACATCTGAGTCCGACGCTCTACCAAAGAACTATTTTAAAAATCCTTGCTTTTTACTTTTACTAAAATGAATATTTTTGAATTAGACTTTATTATAAGTGTGGAAATAATTGAATATATTATATATAGCTATGTATTTAATAAATATAATTTATTAGATATATTGCGGCCTGCAAATTTGAAATATGTATAATTGAATCAAGCTGAAAGAAAGACAACAATTAATTTTAAATCCAAAAACATTAAATGGAATGGGGGTGCAGTGTTGGGGGCGAGGTGTATTGTTTCGGGAGGGGGTGTGGGGGTCAGGGGTTACCGAGCATCGCTCGGTGCCTCCAGGTACTAAATATTAAATGTTGTAGTGGTAATTCTTTAGAACGAATCAAAATAAGTCCTATAGGTATAAAACAAAATTTCTTTTATCTAAGAGACTATTTTTGAAGCGCAATTTTTTTTATGCGAGCTCAGATTTTTTGAGCGTTAAATATTTAACGAGAAGAAAGGAATATTACTAGGTGTGCCGGTTAATAATGTCCTTTTTTCGGCATGAGGAAAACACAAATTTTTTCAGAACTGGCAAAAGTGGTTTATTCAAAGTATGCATCATCGGATTCTACACATTTTGACCAACGATCCGGCAAATTGTGTATCCCTTCCAGTAGAATTTCTCCCTTTCGAGGCGAGCCAAGATTCGAGCCATTTTGCCACTTCTTCGTAATTAGCGAAGTGCTGGTCAGCCAATCCGTGTGCCATTGACCTAAAGAGGTGGTAATCCGATGGAGCGAGGTCTGGAGAGTAGGGCGGGTGGGGTAGGGCCTCCCATTCGAGCGCTTTGATGGTTTCTTTCGTCGATTTGGCGGTGTTCGACGAAGCGTTGTCGTGGAGCAAAATGACACGTCCATGTCTTCGAGCCCATTGCGGCCGTTTTTCGATCAATGCATGATTCAAATTGATCAATTGTTGTCTGTAGCGCATTCCTTGCGATTGGCGCGGATCTTCTGCCAGCAAGTCCTCCAGGTCAGCATCCTCAAACTTTTTCGGCTGTCCAGGCCGCTCCTTGTCGTTCACATCAAAATCACCACTTCGAAACCGTCCAAACCAACGTTGGCAGATTTTTTCAGATGGAGCATGGTCCCCATAAACTCCCCCGAGAATACGAGCCGTTTCCGCAGCCGATTTCTTCATTAAAAAATAGTGCAACATCACCTCCCGCAAATGCTCTTTTTCGGCACAAAATCCGCCATGTTTACAAGCCAATATCTCATACACAAATGAACCGAATGTTGACATGTTATATGCCGTTTGAAAGGTGATTACCAACACTATAAAACCAAAAAAATATTTGGATGAGTTTGGTGGAAAAATACCGAAATGCCATCTGTTAGAAAAAGGGACATTATTAACCGGCACACCTAGTACAATTGTGCGAGAAGAAAAAGAATTAAAGAGAGCCATGTGGTTGAGGATCGAACCTTACGATTATGAGACTTAAGCGCTGCCTATACTGCCATAGACTGTGTGTGTGTGTCATCTTTATAAATTTCTATAAAAAATAAATAAATACAAAATTGGCGCAACCCTGAAAAAGTGAGGAAGAGACTAGTGTTTGACATTAATAAAAAAATACTCTTGATCTTGTCTTGATTTTAAGAGCAATTTATTAGTTCACCTGCTGTGAAGACATGCAGCTGGTTACTTTCTATTTTGGCAAATTTTAAGGATTGCCTTCTGATTTATGATCCGAGAATGTTAAAGAAGTGTATGTACATACTAACAAATATCTTTGAAATTTTTCTTGATTCTATGTTGATGCTTTATTACTTAAATTTAAATAAATAATTAATATAATAATAAATTTATTTATTTATTTTAATTAGAAAGAATTTAATTTTTAGACAGAATCTAAGATTTTAATAGAAATATTATTAAATTACGATATCAGAGGGATTCATCCCTCAGGAGTCGAACCTGAGAACTAACTTGCTTTCCGGGCAGCTAGCTCAGCTAGCAAGTTAGTTCTCAGGTTCGACTCCTGGTGGGATGAATCCCCTCTGATATCGCAATTTAATAATATTTCTATTAAAATCTTAAATTCTGTCCTAAAAATTAAATTCTTTCTAGTTTAAAATTGATTTGTTAATCTGAACCCGAGCTTTTCAAAAATAAGATGCTCAAATCTTTATATTTATTTTAATGTCCTTAAGAAAAATTCTATAAAAATAATAAAGCATCAATCAAAAACCTTTTGATAGTTGTGGTGAACCGCGACCTAATATCGTGTACACCCACTTCCACTTCCACTTTCATTTCCAAATATTTCCAAAAAATTCCAGTAGGTACTTTAAATACTTAAATACTAAAATAAGTCCACTTAATTCGGAAGACGTGTACACTGTACACCTAATTCCAATCGCGGTTCATTCCTCCATATTATGATATCATAAAAATAATTATTTAAAATTATTTTACTATAAAAAGAAATCTTAATTCCAAAAAATAAAAAAAGTTGGATTTTTTAAATTAAAAAAAAAAATTAATTAAAAATGGAGAAAAATTTGTTTTTTCCAAAAACTTAAAAATTTCATAGTAAATATCTTTGAATATTTTTTTGAAGATCGAAGGGGTCTGATTCAAAAGTTGTCGATTTGGGCGTGAATTGCCTTCCCCCCCCCCTATAGAGGTACATATTTATTTATTTATATTTGTATATGTTTATTTGCATCAAGCAAAGGACAACCTCATTGATTTCTCTTTATAATAGTAAGATTTAACTAAAAGAAGAAGTAGGTATAGATTCCAACGTTATACCTACACTTGAGGGTTTGAATTAGATCAAGCGTTAGAGAAAGGGTATTCCCCTAAAATGTTAACACAAGAAATATCAAGAATTCTTGAAGCAAGACAAGAAATTTTTATTTTCTTGTCTTGAAAATCAAGACAAGACAAAAAATGATAATCAAGACAAGATTTTCTTGTCTTGAAGAAACACTAGGTGGGGGGGGGGGGGGGCAGGAGAACGCGGTGTCAATGGCAGATAAATCGCAAGTGGAGGGATTGGTGATTGGTGATGGTGGTTGATTGGAATGACAAATGCGCTCTAGGATGACAAATGGTTGACATTGTGCCTGGGAAGTGAAGAAATAACGAAATGCCTTCTATTCCTTCCTTCAGATGCCAGTTGCAAGTTGGAAGAGCAAGAAAACAAGGGCAGCGAGGACACCTGTGGCTTACACATACACACACACACCAATTCATCAAACAAAAATGTTACAGCAAATGATTGATTAACAACAACACAAATACAATACAATTAACAAAGATTTAATTCATATTTAAAGTGAAGCGCTATAAGATAATTTTTAAGAAAAAATAAAAACCGACTTCAAAAAATTAAATGCAACAAATAAAATACACTAAAAGGTATAAAATAATTATTATCTTATTTAGTTACAACTAAACGACGAAATATTAACACGAAATTACTTTTTGAATTCGGTACCAAACAAACTATACCTATAAGCGAGCGTACCCGCCAAACGTACTAAGTAAGATCCGTCGAGTGCGATTCATAAAAGGTATATGTTTGGCACCGACTTCAAAGAGTAGTTTCATGTTAATATTTCGTCGTTTAGTTGTAACTAAATAAGATAATAATTATTTTATACCTTTTAGTGTATTTTATTTGTTGCATTTAATTTTTTGAAGTCGGTTTTTATTTTTTTCTTAAAAATTATTTTTATTTTTCTCTTTTTAGTGATGTCATTAATAGTGATGATATCATCAGAACTTGACCAAATTAATATAACACCATCCCTAAGACACCCCCTATCGGATAAAAAAAGAACCATCGAAATCGGTTCATAAACAAAGAGGTTAGGTCTAAACAAACCTAATAAAAAAGGTCTAATACCTATGAAAAAAAACGAAAAAAAATGGGACCAATCGGAAGCTAGACTGGACCCAATGCAAAAAAAATTTTCAAAATCGGTTGAGAATTGACGGAGATATGAGGTAACATAGGCACAAAAAAAAAAAAAAAAAAAATTCAGTCGAATAGAGAACCTCCTCATTTTTTGAAGTCGGTTAAAAAGATGCGCTAAATTTTCGATACCTATCTATGTATACTTATTATAATCGGCTCGCGCGACGATGTCGCCGTGATTTTTTTTAATTTTAAAACCCACTAATAGTTCATGACATTAAAATTTATTAAAATTAGGAAATTTAAATTACACAGGCCAGAGTGATTGGAGGGGAACGGGTGATTAGGAATAATTATCGGAAAAGAGGTTTTTTTTATTTAATTAATTTTTTCATCTTATTAAAAATAAGGACTAAAAAGATGATCAAGGACAGTCGATGGTGGAGAAGTAATCTCCGGAGTCGAAGCTCAAATATAATGTATACATTAATTAATGTAAAATAATTGGTTTAATAAAATTAAAAAATTAAAATTAAATTACACAGGCCAACAAAAAAAATGTAAAACTTATTGTAGCGGCTCGCTGTTGCTTTGGCTACGAGCCTTTAGACACGGCCGCTAGATGACTCAGTCAGATCGTTGCGACACTTTTGCATGACTGATAATGTTTCAGTCATGCTATAAGTGAAGCAATTCGATCTCGACTGAGCATCGAATGGAAGGAGGGGCCAACCACCAACTAGTAGCCCCTCCCCCGCTAATTAAGCGGGTGGCGCCCAACCCGGCCTTCCACCAGGGCACAAACAACGCCCTGCACAAATAATTGTTATGACCCCTTGGTGGGGGGCGCGGACACGCACCACAACGCACTCAACCCAGGCCCTAACACTTATCAAACCAATTTGCCTTAATCTTATGTATATTTGGTATCGCAGTTTGTTTTATATCACCCACAATTTCCTCATAATATGACATCGATTATAAATTTTAAAAAATAGGGAAAATTTGATATATAAATTTTCTTTACAATAATATTAAATTACTAAAATGAGAATATTAGGTGCTTATTTTTTTGTATTTTCCCTCCCTTTTCTCTCTAAAGTTTCTTGCTTAACTTTTTCTTCGATGTGATACATTTTGATGTTCTCTATGAAGTGAACAACAGTAATCACCCATCATGTTGATATTTCACCGTCCTTGGTATCGTTTCTCTATCTCTTTTCTGCCCTGATGAAAGCGTTTCCCGAGGGGTGAACCGCTATCTAATATGCTGTACAACTACTTCCACTTGTACTTCCAAATATTTCCAACTACTTCCAAATATTTCCAAAATACTTCCAAAGAGGTGTACACCTACTTCCAATCTCGGATCACCCCTCGGCGTTTCCCTTGCTCTTCACTCACATATCCTAAGTTTCCAGAAAAAAAGTAAAGATTGTTGTGCAAGAAGTGGACTTTAAGGCAACCAAGATTTTTGAACTTATCTAGCTATCATATTAGCTACGATAAGTTCATAGTTAGGGGCTTTCACATTGCCCAAAAACTTAGTCACAACTTCTTTAAATGATACCTATAATAAAAATATTTTTATACAAATTCAAATTTAGGGAACGAAGAAAAGATTATTTTTATTACAGACAAAAAAGGATCAGCCGGGGCTCGAACCCGGGATCTTTGCATATGTACTGCAATGCTTTGTCATAAGAGGTTTACCTCCTATATCCACCAAGCTACTGATCCCCGAACCCAAACCAATACCCCCTGTCTATATGAATTATGGAATTTCTTTTTTAATCCTCTCCTCGTTCATTTTTCGCAGCGTAGGCCTTGATTCATTAATTAAACAATTAATTATTCCAGCGCCTCCCAATCGATGAATCAAGGCCTACGCTGCGAAAAATGAACGAGGAGAGGATTAAAAAAGAAATTCCATAATTCATATAGACAAAGGGTATTAGTTTGGGTTCGGGGATCAGTAGCTTAGTGGATATAGGAGGTAAACCTCTTATGACAAAGCATTGCAGTACATATCCAAAGATCCGGGTTCGAGCCCCGGCTGATCCTTTTGTCTGTAATAAAAATAATCTTTTCTTTGTTCCCTAAATTTGAATTTGTTATTAATTGTCTTTACACGGCCTCGTTGTGGTCGCGCCCCGGGTGAAGAGAAAATTATTTTGGGGTCTGCGATCGATTGGGAGGCGCTGGAATAATTTTTTTATACGTTTTGAATAAGAAAAATTTATTTTTATTTAAATATTAAAATGTGAGAAATTGATGGGTGATACGACTTTTTATTATTATTTTTGGAATCATTACACCAAATAAGTCAGGAATTAGTTAAAATGATTGAAATGGTTTTTTGATCGTTGGCCTGTGCTATTATTTTAAAACCCACTGCTTGTCCAGGGGTGGCCCCTTCTGGCCAGCAATATGCCCACTGAAAGAGGCCTTCATAAAACATCTCATAACCCTAACCTGTTTCAAAAAATCAGCGTATAATCTTTACTAGGATCTATTGTTAGTTTTGTTGAGCAGTGTTCTATGCAAAAATGGGGAGCCGCACCCTCTTCACAGGTGCACCGCGAAGTTTATTAATTAATTGAAACAAAACATTTGGCTTAACTATTGAGAAGCTAAAAATTTATTTATTATTTATTTTTATCTCTTACTTACGATTAGACATTGGTGCCTCTCAAAGCAGCTTGGAATATTAATTTAAATATTAATAAAATAAAAATTAATTATCGATAAAAATAATGGACTGTAAGTAGGTTTTAATGGAATTTAATATAAATTTTTGGATTATAAAATATGAATTTTTAAATTGAATACAAGTGATTTTATGTTAGGAGTAAATTAAAACTATATACATAAATAAAGAAAAAGTTAAAAGTTCAGCTAATTGCAAAAATATAAATATGCACAAAAATATAAGTAAATTTGATATATAAATAAATTATATATAAATTAAAGTGATAATATTATTAATTCTACTTAAGGTGAAGAAAATGGAGGAATGCTTCCGTTCAATTTTATTAAAAATTAATTAATTAACGCCAATTGCGTTTTTAGCACAAATTGCTAAACATATATAGCTAGATGAATAAAATTAATTAATTAACGCCAATCGCGTTTTTAGCACAAATTGCTAAATATATAGCCAGATGATCGAAGAGTGCAACACAATTTAATCTATTTTCTATTTGGTTGTAAATCAAATAAACAAATAGAAAAAACTCTCTGGTCATCTTTTACCTGATCGGGAGAAACAAAATAAACAGATTAATAAATTCAATTAATTAAGGATATGCAAATATATAGAAACATAATTCAGAGATGAAGATAAAAAACCTTTTACCTGATCGGGAGAGAAATAAGCGGCGATTTCATGGTAAAATTCAACAATTTTCCACTTTGCGAGGGCTATTTGTAAGGCAGACAGAAATAGATAAGAAAGGGATCAATAATTGATTGATATAATAAAAATTTTACTCACGATCTCACAAGAGCTAGGACCATTCCTAACGACATCAAAATAAGAAGTGAGTTTAACAAAATTGGTGATTAGCTTAGAAGAAAAAGCAAGGAAATAGATAGAAGATAGGAAATAGTGCCTCAAAAAATCGAGGTACACAGCTCCATCTATTTTTCCATTCGACTCGGCGGTAATTTTGAAAACGAATATTTCGAGAGCTCAATTTGCTAGCACCAGACATACTTTTGCTTATGGAGAGGGGGGCTTTCTCTTGAATTTCTACAGTTTTAACCAAAGAACGTATAGAGCGGGTCATAACCAATCTTAATTGTATTTAAAACAAAAAAATAATGAAGTGACCTAGGATTTATCCGAAGTTTTTATTAATTTTGACAATATGTATAAAATATTATTAGAGTTCGTGGCTGTGATGAAACTGTATTAGATGAAGGAGGAGGTATCAGCCAAAGATGGAATCACTGGGTTCAATAAAACACCTTTAATAAAACGTTTCGGCCTGAATTTATTACTTTCATTCTGAAACTTTTGGGTCCAGGCACGTTATAAATTTGCATGAAGCTAAAAAATTTTATTTTTATTTTTGACAAAGCTTGGTTCGATCACATATGTGTACCGCATTTTGTGTATAAATAACTCCTAATTCACTGAAGATGGCCAAATAAATTCAGGCCGAAACGGTTTTATTAAAGGTGTTTTATTGAACCCAGTGGTTCCATCTTTTGGCTGATACCTCCTCATTCATCTAATACAATATGTATAAAATTCTAAGATAACATATGCGTCTACTGTAAATATGAAGGAAGAGAGAGAGAGAGAGATGTAAACCACCCCAATTTGAGACCCAATTTTATAAATACTAGGTGTACCGGAAAGTCATTACCGGTTTTTTCGGAAAAAAACTACGTAATTTTTAAGAAAATGGAAAATTTATTTATTCAAAGTATTGGCCATTTGATTCTATACATCTTGCCCATCTTTCTGGCAATTTATGGATGCCATCCCAAAAAAACTGTTTGTCCTTTCAGCAAAACCATTCATCGAGCCATTTTCTAACTTCTTCGAAATTGGCGAAGTGCTGCTCTGCAAGCGCGTGTCCCATCGATGCGAAAAGTTGATAGTCGGGCGGGGCAAGGTCTGGAGAGTACGGCGGGTGCGAAAATATGTCCCACCCAAGTGCTTTCAACGCTTCCTTGACCGGTTTTGCTTTATGAGACGGCGCGTTATCGTGTTGTAAAATCACTTTACCGTGTCTTCGGGCCCATTCTGGACGTTTTTCGATCAATGCGTGGTTCAAATTGATCATTTGTTGTCGGTGTATTGTTTTTTCAATTGTTTTTGAGTTTGGGTTGGGTCTTCATCCAATAACTCCTGTAGTTTCGCATCTTCAAACTTTTTTGGTCTACCAGAACGTTCTTTATCTTGAACATCGAAATCACCACTTTTGAATTTTCGAAACCACACCTCACATGTTTTTAAGGTTAAAGCATGCTCACCGTAAGTTTCTACCAGCAAACGATGACTTTCAGCGGCTTTTTTCTTTTGATTAAATAAGAAAAGTAATGCGTGCCGCAAATGCACGTTTTCAGGCATGAAACTTGACATTTTCAAAGAGGTATAAATCTATGAAGGTGTTACTTTCGCAAAATATAACATGTATAGCTTTGAAGCTTGATGTCAGTAGAATAAAATGCATATGTGTCAAATCATAACATTGCATACTTAAGCCTAGCGACATCTGTTAGAAAAACCGGTAATGACTTTCCGGTACACCTGGTAATTCTAATCTGTTGTAAGAGAATGCCCCCTTCTGCGTGGCCAAATAAATATTAATAATTAGTGCGCCATGGAATAATTTTAATTGAAAAAAGGCGCCGCGACTCAGAAAAGTTTGGAAACCCCTACCATATTTCATTTTTCATGAAAATCTCATCTCTGGCGCCAGTAGATAGAAGATCACTATCGATGTCTCTTTTTCCGCTAAACCTCTAGTAATCCAAAATAAGATCGCTTAAAATATCTGTTTTTACTGTCTAGAGCGCTACGTTATTAACAGTTTTTTCCTCAAACTGAAAAGTTTTATTTTCTGGCAAGTGGTGTTTTTGCAAAGAATGCCTGCCTCAATTGCTTAAACGTTCCTAATATTGATGATGATGATGATGACATGTTGTAAAGCCAGTAACGCAGACCAGGCCATGCCAGGTCACGTGTTTTTCCGCGTCTGTCCCCTACCTACTAGCTACAGCTACTTGTTGCATGTTGGTTGATGTTCCTGATCGTGGTTATATCTGCGACGACGCAGATTCGACGCCGGGCGTCGGTAGGCGTGTCTCCGATGGGCGGAGTCTTCTTCTTCTCTCGCCTTTCTTTCTCTGCAGAGGATCAGGATGTGTGAGGATGGTATCCCAGCCAGCCAGTATTTTTTCCTATTTAGCGGGACTCTGATCCCGGATCAGACCACGCAGAGCTAATTAACAAATTCAGAGAACAGATTGCCATAAAAATTGCATCCATATCTCTTGACAAGTGATGAAAAAGGAAAGATGAGTCGAGTTCATTTGAATTCCCCCATTCAAGGGGAATATTGGAACGCGATTCGCTTGAGCAGCAGCTTGAAATTAGGAATGGTAGGGTTAACCAAATTTGGTGTACCTACTTGCAATCTAAAAAACCACTAAATCTATTCAAGCAAAAGTGTATACCTATTTAGATATTTTATGTTGAGAGCTAATTAAAAATACTTGTTGGGTTTCACATAGGTAAATAGAACAAATAGGTATATTTCGATATATATTTTGGGTTATCAGCCCATCTTCAGAAGATAACATACGTTACTCTCTTCTACTTTTTATTTATAAATTATATTTATATTAAAAAATTTTAAATATTTGTATTTATCAAGGGACATATTTCGATAACAGATGTATCTCAACCGACACCCCAAAATTCCTTCAGCCGAAATCCCGACAAGCCAAAATCCCTACATGTGTGCGCCAACCTCGTTACAATACTAATGCGTATTTATTTATTTAGTTTTTATTTTTTGCAAAAGCTGTCTGAGTCTAACTGTATCATATATACTATATATATTTTTGTAAATATTAAAATAACTTCTGAATTTTGGCATGTCGGGATTTTGGCTGTCGGCATTGGGGGGGGGGGCGGATTTTGGGGTTAACCGCTTCTAGAGATTTATTATCTTAATTTTTTTGAATTTCACATGCGACTAGCAATGCAAAAACCAACTATCCACACTGTACGGGATTTGCTATACAAGCTTGAGTTGTTTACCAAAAAAGAATTTAGTCTTTTTGATTTTAAGTCGATTCTTCCACGTTATCAGTAGAGGTTGCCATTAATAGTCAAAACATCAAAAATGAAATGCAATAAGGTTACTCCTCTAGTATTAGATAAGAATCGATCGTTATTTTTGATTTTAAGCCGATTCCTCCATGTCTTCAGCAATGGTTACCAATAATAATCGAAGGGTCAAAAATCTATTGTAGAATTATTATTCCTCAAGTAATAGATGAGAATCAATCGCTATTTTTGATTTTAAGTCGATTCCTCCATGTCTTCAGCAATGGTTACCAATAAAAACCGAAACCTCAAAAATCCAAATAGAATGGTTATTCCTCAAGTACTAGATGAGAATCAATCGCTATTTTTGATTTTAGCTCGATTCCTCTATGTTTTCAGCAATGGTTACCAATAAAAACAGAAACGTCAAAAGTCCAATATAGAATGGTTATTCCTCAAGTACTACTAGATGAGAATCAATCGCTATTTTTGATTTTAAGTCGATTCCTCCATGTCTTCAGCAATGGTTACCAATAAAAACCGAAACGTCAAAAATCCAATATAGAATGGTTATTCCTCAAGTACTAGATGAGAATCAATCGCTATTTTTGATTTTAACTCGATTCCTCTATGTCTTCAGCAATGGTTACCAATAAAAACCGAAACGTCAAAAATCCAATATAGAATGGTTATTCCTCAAGTACTAGATGAGAATCAATAGCTATTTTTGATTTTAAGTCGATTCCTCCATGTCGTCAGCAATGGTAACGGATAAGAAAACAACGCGGTTGCTATGGTTACTTATAAAATTTCCTCCCAAATTTTTACCATTTCACAGCGAGAAGCCTAACCATTCTTACTTAAGTTAGGTTAAATGAGCTATATTAAAACGATCAAATGAATAAATTTTAAAGAATTTAATATTAAAAAAAGTACTATTTTACTATAGAGTAAAGTACTTTAAAATATGATTTTACTAAAAACTTTATTTAACCTTTTTTGTGGTCCCCAAGGTACTTAATTAGGATATTAAATTTCATCAAAATTGGTTAAGTCATTTTCAAGATATTTAGAAAAAACTAAAAAGTACTGAAATAAAGTACTAATGTTTGTGGACCGATATGTACCAAAAACTAATCAGCGCTTCATTTTGTTAAACTAATGGTAGGTTTTCAATTTCATTTCAATCAGCGTAAAGGTGTGGAAAAAATCGTGGACGAAAAAAACGATAACACACACAAACACATACATACATCCATCCATCCCCACGCACTTCCAAAAAAATGGCACTTTTTGGCCCCTCGACGAGATTCCAGGTAATTTTTGGCAAAACCGTCACATGCTAAAATTCAATCTCATTGAATACTTCAATTTGTGACCGTAATTGAGTCCATGGGTTCCGTAGTCTTTACCTGAGGACCCTTTGAAGTCGCGCTTGCCGCGAGAGCGATTACAATACTTTCTCCCATGCTTCGCATTGGATAAAGTAAAAACCAATTAATTTTATTAAAAATAAATTGAAAGAAATGTAATTATAAATTTTTATTCCAACAACCACCTGTGAATAATTATTTCAATTAACAAAAATCCCATCAAAAACAACTTAGCCGAAGATGAGACCTTGATAGATCGAATTGTCAACACAAAAACCCACCTAACCCGTGAATTTCATCCAAACCGTTAGAGCCCTTTTTCGACAAACCGATTCTAAATATATATATATACAAGAATTGCTCGTTTAATATAAAAAGATAAGATACATTTACCTTGCTTTTTTTTTGCTTTTCATGTAGGGGTAAGCGACCTATGGAAAAATATTTTGGGGTAATAGCTAAAAAAGTTCCCCGACCTCTGGACTAGGTGGACTAAGGGATGTATGTCTTTCTAGATATTGCTGGTGTGACTGACGGATGAGGAGCTGTAGACGAGGGGATGCCGGGGAGGGTGTTGATGCATTGCTCACCGGTCGTTGCTTCGTTGTCATCCTCTTGATCCTGATCCCATCCATCAGCCACCGAACAACTATACAACAAAAAAAAAGAAAGAAAGAAAGAAAAACGCCGTATTCCAAGCAAATAGCACAAGAACCAGTCGCGTATACGGACGGGCTCCATTTAATTAATAGACAATGAGCGTGCGCGGGGGGGACATGGGGGGGTGGGGGATCTCAATGGGTTCACTTGCCCCGCACCGGATCTCTCTCCCTCGGCAGCCAAGCAACATATTTCTATTCCAGATCTAGCCTACCTACCTACCTCTACAACATGTTCCAAAACAGACAACACCTTCTTAACAATTACCTTATCAGGGATGAAAACCGTCACCCTCTTACACTAAATAAACAAACATATTTGGGATTTAATAGAAATTTCAAATTTCTGGAAATCAAAAGGGTGGTTGGGATTGTGATAGAGCTAGGACGTCTTAACGATTGATGTCATTTTTAACCGACTTCAAAAAGGAGGAGGTTCTCTATTCGATTGAATTTTTTTTTTTTTTTTTTGTGCCTATGTTACCTCATATCTCCGCCAATTGTCAACCGATTTTGAAATTTTTTCGATTTTTTTTCATAGGTATTAGACCTTTTTTATTAGGTTTGTTTAGGTTTGTTTAGACCTAACCTCTTTGTTTATGAACCGATTTCGATGGTTCTTTTTTTATCCGAAAGGGGTGTCTTAGGGATGGTGTCCTATTAATTTGGTCAAGTTCTGATGATATAATCACTATTAATAACATCACTAAAAAGAGAAAAATAAAAAATTTTAAGAAAAAATAAAAACCGACTTCAAAAAATTAAGTGCAACAAATATAAAAATACACTAAAAGGTATAAAATAATTATTATCTTATTTAGTTACAACTAAACGACGAAATATTAACACGAAATTACTTTTTGAAGTTGGTGCCAAACATATACCTTTTATGAATCGCACTCGACGGATCTTACTTAGTACGTTTGGCGGGTACGCTCGCTTATAGGTATAGTTTGTTTGGCACCGACTTTAAAAAGTAATTTCGTGTTAATATTTCGTCGTTTAGTTGTAACTAAATAAGATAATAATTATTTTAAAGGATTTTGAAGATAAAATAAGACATCAATAAATTATATTTAAAAAAATACTAAAAAAACACGTACTTTTGATTAATTTCGACAAACTGCCCCACTCTTTTTGATTAAGTATTACAGTATGACAAAATTGTAGTAAACTGATAGGACTCGTTATTAAATATTTAAGCACTACAATACTCTGAGGTATATGAGTCAAACCATTGACTAGGATGTAGTTGTCGGTCGCCACAGGGTACTTCTCCCATAAGAAATGAAAGAATTTTTTCTGTTTTTGGTTCGTATATATTTTTTCAGGGAGAAGTACCCTGTGGCTCACCGACGGCTACATCCTAGTCACTGGTTTGACTCATATACCTCAGAGTGTTATAATGCTTAAATATTAAGTATTAATTATTACATTATAATTCTGCTGAGAATGAAATACAAGATATTATTGTTACTGCCACCGAAAGAGGAGACAGAGGGGAATGCCGCATTGGATTTCCTTCACTGACTTTTCAAAACCCTGAAGAAGGAGGGAATATCCTCCGAAACGTCGGTTTTATGAATAAAGATAGTGTAGAATTATCTTCTTCTTTTTTTGGACTGCCTCATCAATATCCAGCTTAAATATTAAGTATTACATTATTTTGAACTTTTTAGAAGGGTGTTTTTTAGTTTTTACACGCTTTATATTAGCTTCACCTGTATGTATAAATTGTATATATGTACTTATGTATGTATGTATCTATTTGTCTATCTATCAATGTGACTTTAGTTCTGTTAAATTCCGCAAACATTTCGCTATAAAAATAATTGTTTACTTACTCAATTTAAATGAAATTATATAAAAATAATAAAAATAAATACATTTCATTCTGTTAAATTCCGCAAACTTTTCTCTATAAAAATAATTGAGACTAAAAAGTAAAAAAAAAAATATATTATATTTTAAAAAACTAAAAAACGTGCTTCTAGAATGTACAAAATATTAAATAATAATGTAATAGTCAATCAAAAAGTGTGGGGCATTTTGTCGAAATTAATTAAAACTACATGTTTATGCGCCCCACACTTTTTGATTAAATATTACATTATTTTGTACTTTTTAGAAGTGTGTTTTTTAGTTTGTTTTTTTTAAATATAATTTATTTTTTTACTTTTTAGTCTTAATTATTTTTATGCAGAAGTTTAACAGAATGAAAAGTTTTTATTTTTATTATTTTTATATATGGTAATTTCATTTAAATTGAGTAAACAATTATTTTTATAAAGAAATGTTTGCGGAATTTAATAGAACAAAAGTCACATTGATACATAGATAAATACATACATACAGGTGAAGCTAATATTAAGCGTGTAAAAGAGAGAATTTGATAGCGTTTTAGTGCACCCCTTGGAGTATGCAACCATATGTTCCAAGTAGAATTCAGTTCATTCTTAAACGAAAACGCGCAAAGCGTTTATATCTAATTGGCCATTGTACTTCTATTGTAGATCAATCACTTATACTAATTTGTTTATCAATGTGAGAAAGCAATGTTTTTCCAGGCTGAAATAAAAGTTAGCCAGTCGAGCGGCATCATATGCATTTTGATACTAACTATCTTCATCAAGTGCTCTGGAAATCTAATTAGCCTAGTAGGTACTAAAGAAAATACAAGAGGCTGTCATCCCCCGAGAGGGTGAACTAAGCCAAGCAGGGGGGAAATGTTGAGGTAAAAATCCAAGTTTTACAGAACATAATCGAAATTTATAAAAAAAAAATACTAATACAAGTAAAGGGATTTTGGCATTTGGGAGGTCAATGTATCCTACTCCTAGAAGTTTATCCATATTCCCCTAACCCCCGTCCATATAATCACACGGGGAAATGAAACTCATTTAGCAGTAGATGTTATTGAAAAAACTTAAATTTCCCAATTATAATAAATTTTATTTGTCATGAAATATTAGTGTGTTTTAAAATATTAATTTAAATTTCCTAATTTTAATAAATTTTATTTGTCATGAAATATTAGAGGGTTTAAAAAAATTATTTTCCCTCTATTGTGTCATTTCCCCTTAATTGTAACAAAAAAATCAAACAGATACTTTGCTAAAGAAGTTTCACTTCAAAAGCACTAGTTCCAAAATAATAGTTTTGAGATATATATATATTTTTTTTATTTTTTTAGGGCCTCCACATCTCCCCTTATAGCCCTCCGATCCTCCCACTCAGGATCCGGTTGAGTGGCTCAGGGTGTGGCCACAGCAGAACGGTCTGAAACCTTAGTATGCTGCGACCAAGAATAAAATAATAATAATAATAAAAATAAAAAAGGGAATACCGCACGTCGTCCAAACAATAAAAATAAATAAATAAATACACTGGGAAGAATAAATAAATAAATAAATAAATAAATAAAACAAAAAATAAATAGAATATGTCACTGGGTTTAAAGAAATGTTTAAAAATAAATAATTTAAAAAACATTCAAATAAATAAGTAAACAGGAAGTTGCCGTAGTCAATGAATAAAAAAAATAGATAAATAAATAGGCAGAAAACCGCCATGGTCAAGAAAAATAAATAAACATTTGACTGGGAATATAGGCTACTGGGTAAAATATTAAATAAATAGATCAACGCTGGAAAAAGCGTTGGGCTGGGCCATCTCCTCAGAAGAAATCAATAAGATGGTCATTATTATTAGCCGTCACGATACATCTGACAATCGGCGATAGCACTCCGGGTCGCTCTGAATAAAAACTCTCGAACCGTCTCAAACCAGGACGAGGCACTCTGTAATATTCAATTTAAACTTTTGAGTCGTTATGAAAAATAGTAAAAAGTGTATTTAATAATTGTAATAACTCATACACATCGACAGTAAATCTCCTAAAAATCACTAAATCCACTTACCAGTGATTTCTACCTACCTACAGACTTATAAAACTATGACTTCTCTGTTGCTTATTCAATGGTGGTGAGTTTTACCAGATTGTGGAGCATCAATTGGAGATGACACTGTCTTATATATAAATCCAAATTAGAATTTGTGGACTTGCTGACTTTTGCTCGAACGTGATATGTTTATATGCATTAAGCAGATGACAAACTCCTTTCATTTCTGATTATGAATCAACAACTCTGCTACTCTAGGCAAACTAAATATCGCTTCTTTTGTCTTCCTGTTTATGAATAATTGCAGAACGAATCTTTCTCTGTCGTATATATACCTACCTATGTTTGAAGTATTATTCTTTCTCCGCTACTTTTGCGCCATCCTGTGATAAATCTACTACAAAGTTGGGAGGGAAAAAAAACCTGTGCGTCCGGAGATGACCAACAGTAATGTCACCCTGCTGGAAAGGCAAGTCCCCTCCCTCCTAGACAGAGACGAGTTACAGACAGACATGACAGGCCAATGGCCTTTTGATTCCTCAACTTACACACACACAAACACATTACATACATACATATATATATATAAATATCTAGACAAAAAGAACAAATAAGTGAACTAGCTCTGACAGTAGCGAAAAACACCTCACTCAACCCTCTCTTGGGAGACAGGTGTGTCTGGTCTCAGATCCCATCTCTTTCTAACTCGGATCTTTTTTTTTTTTACTTTATAATTTCTTTGAACTCTTCCGATCACTTCAATGTTAAATTGTAAAAAATATAGACATTTTTTCAAAGGGTGAGATTCACAATCTCGTATTTGATGTTTTTGCGATGAGTCAGTCAATTGACTTTAGAACAGGACAATATTGTCGAAAATATAAATAAGCTGATGTGGCCATCCACATGACTTTACCATACACATGGTCTCTTTCTTATATTTAATAAAATAATTTTAAAAAGAAACCCTCCACCCCCACCCCCGCCTCTTAGTTTTGGGGCTATTAGCAATTAATAATATCTCATTTTAAATATGAGACTCTCTTCTAATATAATAATAAAACTTGAGTAAGATACTAGGTAGGTTTCACAAACCTACCTCGTATCTTACTCAAGTTTTATTATTATATTAAAATGTTTCACCTAGAACCAACACCGAACTCCTTAAAAGTTATAGACTCTCTTCTATTATAAATACTTATCATCTTTCTTCGATTTTTGTTTGAAAATTTTATTATTTTAAACTAGCTTCAAAGCTCCCTGGGCCCCCACCTGGCTGCTTTATTGATGTTTTATTAGTAACAGAGAATAAATATATTGTTTTATTATAAAGTCTTAAATAGATATAATTTGAGATTCTATTTAACTGCTAATATACACTCATAACAAGTAAGATGAAACAAATATTTAAAATGTATTAAAAATCCACTTGTTATCATTAAGGGGAAAATAAAAAAAAAAAGTTAAATTATATGTAGGTATTATTACAGATAAGAAGACTTGAAAATTAATATTATTACTTATATTGCTAGACACAAAAGTATATACAATCTATTTATAAAAAATTCTCTTAAAACCGAAACGTCAAAAATCGAATGTAGAATGGTTATTCTTCGACTGTTAAATGAGAATCGATCATTATTTTTGAATTAAAGTCAACATGAACTGCAAATTGCAAGTGACATCTGATTAATAATAAAGAAATAAACATATTAATATTTCAAATGAATTTGGATAAAGTTTAGCAACGATCCGTTGCAGTTTATTTTTTAATTTTTGTTTTTAAATGTACTTTAAAAAAATAGATAGTTTTTTAAATCTTTGTTGCATTATTAAATTCTTCTTCAACGATAATGTGGTTAGAACTATTAAGAATGAATGACACTCAAAAATCTTAAAAACAGGGCCGCCAACACTTGTTTAGTTTGCTAGTTTAGTTCTTTTATTGTTTGGCAAGCTATGTTGGCTAACCTGATTTTTTTTTTGTTTTTCCTGATTTTTCCAATTTTCCGGGCAACTTTTCCAATTTTTTTTTTTACGTATTAACCTGAATTGGACTATTACGAACATTTTAAAAAAAATTAGCCAAATCGGTTCAGGCATTTGAGAGATCTGCGCTTACAAAGAAACAGAAATTCATTTTTATTATATAGATTATTTTTGAAACCCATCCCCTCCCCCTTTTGGGTCACTATCAATTTCCCCTAGTGGGTCGTTTTCATAAGGTCAATAGGTATATATAGGGTGCATACTAGGGTGGTCCTTATTTTGGGGTATTTTCGAAATTTTACGTTGAAAATATCACCCAAGTTTCATGTCTCTATCTCAATTATAACCTGTGCCCCCAGCGATGTAAGTTATTTATCTAAATAACATGGGGGTTTTTGTCAGTGAAAGATCAATTTTTTATTCCGGCCAAAGTAATGGGTCGAAAAATTTGAAATTCTCTTATAATAATAGCTATCCCTCAGAATTTTTACAGATTTGTAGTTATTATAATTTTGGAGTCTATAACTTAGTAACACTAAGTATTAGACATTTATAATTTTTTCTCATTAATATATCAAAGAATAATTGATTGTTTTGACCGCGCTTTTTTGAAAAAGATATATATCGCGAGACTATTGCGGATGATGCTATTGGAATCTGCGGAGTCTTAAGTCTGGACCAAGAGAGAAAAAGATGTGATCCATTTAGCTACAATCCAACGTCCAACTAAGATATAGCATTATTTTATCTAGATGTAATTCCGATCGCCCCCATGTTGGAAACCACTGGATTAGATGATTGGTCTAAGATTCGTTTTAACAAGGTAAGCAAAATTGTTTATTAACCTAAACATTAGGAACTCTTCTATTTACCCTGTTATAACGAACGATTTCCACTATAGTACAGTAAAACATATTTTAATGAAAACACTGTAATTTTTATTTAAAAACAGTTTTTCTCACAATATTAAAAATTCTCAGAAAATAATCAAAATGTATTAAAAAATCAAAATGTCTAGACATGAATTCTTGTTAGATGGATTGGTATAGGATACGGTATGTAAAGGTTATATAGGTTGAAAAAAATCGTTATACACCAATACCTCGCTTTGCGTTTTTTTTCGAAGTTTCGTCGCTGCTTAATTAGTACTAATTTTCACTGTGCGTCGTTAGATTTTCAAGGTTGCGTTGTTTTGGGTTCGAGACTTTAATTTTTTTTTGAAATTTTCTTTTTTTTCTAAAAGATGGCACCACTTTTGTTTCTAATTGCGCCATGCCATCAAAACTCGGGGATTCCCTTTCTAACTGAAAATCAACGGAATTTTAATACAGTTTTATTTTCACTTTGTTTTGTTTTTGTAACGTTTCAATTAGTGTGTTGTGCTTTTTTTAAAAGAGAATAATACATTTTTATAAATTTTTACTACAAGGAAATTTATTTTACGTTGAAAAAAAAGCTGTTCAGCAAACATTGGACCAATTTTTTGTGAAAGAAAGCCGACTTACGACAACAGCCACTACATACTCATCAGACAGTGATTAATTTTAATTTTGTTTTTCATAAATTAATTCAATAGTTTAAAATCCTAATTCACTTTGCGTCGTGTTTTTTGGAACGTAACCCCGACGCAAAGTGTGGTATTGCTGTACATAAGTAAATTATCGTCACCTTAGAGTGTAAACTTTTACACGACAGACAAAAATTGACATGAATTCTTGCTAGATGGATTGGTATAGGAGACGTTATGTAAAGGTTATATAGGTTGAAAAAAATCATTATACATGAGTAAATTACCGTCACCTTAGAGTGTAAACCTATTAACTTACAACAAGGATATTTTACAGGACAGACAAAAAACAAACGAAATTTAATATTGTTGTTTAGGAAAGACATTTTTTTCTACAACTTAGATCGTAATTTTAAGTAGCGGTTTTACTTGGACAATGATGTATCTCTTTTTCTTTCGAACGGTATTTAAAAAGACACTCTAACGCGACGTTATCTTTTCTATTTATGTTCTGCAATGATTGAAAATTCGTTATAAAGAAGTTTTTAATAAAAGTTATTCCTAATGTAAAGGTACCATATATATTATATTAAGATTATACTGTATATATATATATAAACTACACAGTATCTATAGAAATTACAAAGCATTCTCTTTTCCCAATTATTATAATTCAACGATACAATTTCAATAAAATAGTCCTTTCATCTTCTATCGAACAACTAACACAAACTTACTCGAACCGAGACCTAAATAGTACCGAAGTGTATCTGAGTGTAGACTACATTTCAGCCCACAGTTCAATACTGAAGATGACAATAAAAGAGAGTGTCTTCTGCTGGAATTATAAATTTTTAATTTATTCATAAAGAGACTATAGTTTCGAGACCTTTGTCCTCTTCATCAGTCTATTACAAAGTTCAATAAATGAAAATTTGATAACCCACAAGCTTGTTCCCATGTGACGGGTCACAGGATCTATTCTCCATTTTTACCTTTATAGGTATGTGTTTATGATAATTGCATCAAGCAGAGGACAATCTCATTGATTTTTCTTTAAAATCCGAAATTGCTAATCAGTCAGTCTCCTTTTGATTGATGGATATTGGAGGTGGTCGGTGGGTCCTTTTGGATTTTTGGGACATGTTGATCTGCCAAATGGTGTGTTGGTGTCCCTTGTGGTGGGGTGTAGCACAGGCAACTCTTTTTAGGCGGCGTGGTCCGGGGGTGGGGTGGGGGGACGACGACTCCGCCCCCTGGCCAATCCAGAGCTGAGCCCCTATGTTCCTTCTCCCCCTCGGCCTGTACCATCCTTCCTTCCGTGTCCCTTGTAGTTGGAGTCTGTCTGGTGGTCTCCTCGCCTCCACCTCGACTCCTTCGAGTCAGTCTTGGTTTGTCGACCGCGACGCACGCGTCTACTATTGCGTCCTGGTCCCGTTCCCTCACGGACAATAGTGCTCGCTGATTGATTGATTGATTGATTGATGCACCCGCATGTGCATGCCCCCCACCAGCTCACCTGGTTGTCGGAGATTTGAATGCACCCTGGCGTGATGCTCTTCAAAGGGAACTCCTCAAGGCTGGAACTTCTCATCGAGAAGATCCAGGCCAATAAAGAAAACCACGAGGCGGACCACCCTCTCAAAGGTCGACCAACTTATTCTCTTCTATTTTCATCAACTAACATTACCTAGAAGTTTATTTTGTCACAAGGCTCATTAATTTTCAATATATAATTATTTCACTAACACCTAATTAAATTCTGATTATTTTTATTTAATAAATACAGTGCTTTAAAAAAATCATAAAAATGTTTATTATTATAAGATTGGAGTAATTTTTGGAGACGGACTGATAAGTGAATTAAGTGGATATTGATGAGGCAGTCCAAAAAAGAAGAAGATAATTTACACTATCTTTTTATTCATAAAACCGACGTTTCGGAGGCTATTCCCTCCTTCTTCAGGGTTTTGAAAAGTCAGTGAAGGAAATCCAATGCGGCATTCCTCTGTCTCCTCATTATTACATTATAATTCTGCTGAGAATGAAATACAAGATATTATTGTTACTGCCACTGAAAGAGGAGACGAGGAATGCCGCATTGGATTTCCTTCACTGACTTTTCAAAACCCTGAAGAAGGAGGGATATCCTCCGAAGCGTCGGTTTATGAATAAAAAGATAGTGTAAATTATCTTCTTCTTTTTGGACTGCCTCATCAATATCCACTTAGTTTATTATTATACTTTTTAAAAAATTTGGAGACAAATTGGCAAAATGCAGTTGCTTTTTATTATTACTAATTTATTATATAGGTAGGTATTTGTTAAAATTTATATTTTTTTATTAAATATTTATTACGGGTTCGAATCCGACTCGAGGCATCCAGCTAAAATCTAACCCCCGGGGGTAGAGACAAATTTAAAAAAAAATATAACTAGTATCGTAATTAGGCTTATGGCTAGAAAGGCCGAAAAGCCAAAAAAAAAAAAAGAAAAAATTTATTACATTGTAAAATATATAAAAAATGATAATAAAAATAAAAAAATAAAAAAATTGGGTTTTTTGGAGAAAGACAGGATACCAGAGCTGTAGCCCCTCCTCCCCCCCTTCTCGGCTCCTCTAATTTTGTTAATGTAATTTCATTTTGCCATTTTTTCAATACAAAAGATTAAAATAAAAATTGAATCAAATTTATTGACACTTTTCTCTGGGAATATTATGAATAAGTATATATAAAAAAAGCTGACAACTCAATAAAATAGATAAAAAATTTTAAGAAAAAAATAAAACCGACTTCAAAAATATTAAATGCAACAAATATAAAAATACACTAAAAGGTATAAAATAATTATTATCTTATTTAGTTACAACTAAACGACGAAATATTAACATGAAATTACTTTTTGAAGTCGGTGCCAAACAAACTATACCTATAAGCGAGCATACCCTGCAAACGTACTAAGTAAGATCCGTCGAGTGCGATTCATAAAAGTTATATGTTTGGCACCGACTTCAAAATGTAATTTCATGTTAATATTTCGTCGTTTGGTTGTAACTAAATAAGATAATAATTATTTTATACCTTTTAGTGTATTTTATTTGTTGCATTTAATTTTTTTGAAGTCGGTTTTATTTTTCTTAAAAATTTTTATTTTCTCTTTTAGTGATGTTATTAATAGTGATCATATCATCAGAACTTGACCAAATTAATATTGCACCATCCCTAAGATACCCCCTTTCCAATAAAAAAAGAATCATCGAAATCGGTTCATAAAGAAAGAAGTTAGTCCTGAACAAACGTAACAAAAAATGTCTAATACCTACGAAAAAAAAATGGGACCAATCGGAACGTAGACTGGACCCAATGCAAAAAAATTTTTCAAAATCGGTTCACAATTGGCGGAGATATGAGGTAACATAGGCACAAAAAAAAAAAAATTCAGTCGAATAGAGAACCTCCTCCTTTTTTTGAAGTCGGTTAAAAATTAGACAAACACAGCATGTATGGTAGTTTTAAATTAATATATCTACACATCGATTTATCGTTAACTACTGGAGTTAATATAAGTTGAAATTTTGTATGAAATTTACTTTTAATTCTTTTAACTTAAAAAGTTATTTTTCACACATAAAATCTATGGCCAAATGAAAATTTTAATATTGAATTTTCATATAACATAAAAACATATAATTTTTATAAAAAAAATAAAAATAAAACCGACTTCAAAATTATATAAACAAAACAAATAAACATAAACAAAGAAATAATCAGGTTCATAAACAAAAAAGTTATAGGTGAACATACTTAACAAAAAAGCAGGTCCAATACCAATTAAATTTATTTTTTTACCAATCGGAAACTATACTGAACATAATGCAAAAAAATCATCAAAATCGGTTCACAATTGGCGAAGAAATCGAATAAAATTCAATCGAATTGAGAACCTCCTCCTTTTTTGAAGTCGGTTAAAAAACATAAACAAACACCCTGTACCTATCATATTTGGGGGCGTAGAAGCAACGACAAGAAATACTTGTTTTTTAGACAATATATTAAATATATTATACTATAGTATATTAATATAGTGTTTAATTATTTTATAAAATAAAGACTGGAAAAATATATCAACCAATATTTTCTATGTTTATTTACAACTATTCTTTTTTTACAACAATGATAATAATTCTAACAAAAACATAAACAATAAGATAAACAAATATACTCTACAACAGTGGTTCTTAACCTATGGGTCGCGACCCAAAAATTGGGTCGCAAAGCATATTTCTTTGGGTCGCGCAGAGTCGTTAATCAAATATTTTATTTATCATTTTCATTATAAGTTGGAAAATATATTTTGATTTATTCAATACTATAAAAAATGAAAATATGAAAAACACGCTCTTTTTCATTAAATTTTCCTAGATCGAAAAGTATACCTTTGGTTATCTTAATTATTACAACAAAATATTATATGTGAGTTAAAAAAAGTTATCATTGAAAATTGAAGAAAATTTCTCAAGTATCGTCTAAAAAAAGGCGATTAAATTTTTTGACGAGGGGGGGGTCGCGTCATGAAAATATTTCTAAAATTTGGGTCGCAGCTTAAAAAGGTTAAGAACCACTGCTCTACAACATATAGTATTTTTTAGTACGCACTGCGAACAAGCAAAAAATAATAATAATAATAAATGCAAAAAATTTTAAATTTTTAAATTAAAATTTTAAGACTTTGTTATGATAAAAGAATAATCAACTTAACAGGTGTTTTTTTTTAAATTTCACATTATTAATTATTCGAGTAAATTTATTTATTTTCTAATAGTTAATTACAAATATATTATTTATATCGACGCTAGATTAACAATCTTGATGTACTTATCTCGAAAAATGAAACTTTATAGGGGAGTCATGAAACAATTTAAAATTTAATAATTCTTTTACTAAAAGAATTAGAACCGTTATTTTTGAGACCCCCCGCGACATTAAAAATAAAAAAAAATTGCAGGAATTTCGTCGTATGTATTTAATTATGAAAAGTAGCGGATTTTGATCTTTTTACAAAATTTATCGTATATTTAGTGGAAAAAATTTTTAAATTTTCAATTTTGTATTTTAAATAAAAATTCATCTTAAGAGAAAGAGACCCAAACGCGGTTTTTTTCTGATTCTAATGATATATAAAAAAGTGATATTCGTATTTTTTGAGATACCTCAAATATCCTTTCTATATTATAGAGTCGATATATTGAAATTAAGAAATTGCATTTATGACAAGATCATTTATATAAAATCAAAAATAAACTAATATGGCCATCCACATGACTTTATCATGCACCTGCCCCCTCTCTTATATTTAAAATTTAATTAAATAATTTACGAAAGACCCCTCCCCCATGAATTTTTAAATCATCAGCAATTTTTTTGATATCTCCTTATATATGATAATCTTCTAATGTAAATTAAATTGAAAAGTTTCTTTTTGCCGAGAGTAGCAGAATTGAAGGAGTTTTATAATTCCAGCAGAAGACACACTCTTTTATTGTCTCCTTCAATTCTAATGTAAAGCTTTCTTCGATTTTTGTTTAGAAATGTAATTATTTAAAATTATTTTTGAACCTCCTCCCCCTTTCTTTTGCATTACCTACTATCAATTTTACATAGTGAGTCATTTTCATAAGGTTATATAGGGTGTATGCATATACGAAAATTTCATAGAAATCGACCAAAGGGTCTAGGATCTAGGACTTATTTTGTACTATTTTTTTGACTCCCCCCTATAATTTCGGCCCCTTTTTTTATTATAGCTCTCTTTTATAGTAAATTTCATTTTTCTTGGATTTTTTTTTTAGTTTGAAAATTATATAATTTTAAATATGCAATTGGATGTTGATGAAAGCAGTCCACGGTGGTTGTAAAAAAATAAGACTATAGATGTTTTATTATTTTACATTTATTTGTTAAACCGACGTTTCGGAGATTTATTCAGGGTAACAAAAAAGTCAATGAAAGTAGTTCAAAACATAATTACTTGAACTTGAACTACTTTCATTGACTTTTTGTTACCCTGAAGAAGGAGAGAATAAATCTCCGAAACGTCGGTTTAATAAATAAATGTAAAATAATAAAACATCTATAGTCTTATTTTTTTACAACCACCGTGGACTGCTTTCATCAACATCCAATTGCATATTTATACCAGTCCGTCTCCTAAAGAAAATCTCTATCAATATAATTTTAATTTTTTAAACTCTCCTCCCCCCCCCCCCCCCCCACACACACACTCACCTTAATTTTTGTGTTCGATTTCAACTAAAATCTAATCAACGCTTAATCTTAATATAAATAAAGTAAAAAAAAATACATATGAAATTTCGTTTTGATATTCAGACTAGTTTTTTGAGCTAGAACGTACATATTTATTAGTGGTAACGTATAAAACAGACATTTGACCAAAATGATTAATATCTCGTAAAATATAATTTTTTCGATTTTAACTCATTAGAAATTTTTTGTAGACCAAAACGCCAAGATTTCGCTCAATTTTTTTTTTATCAAAATATTTTCAGCCGTTTTTAAGATATTTCGAAAAAACGGAACAAAAAAAAACAAAAAAAACAACATTTTTTCACGCACAATTACAATACTTGAAAATACTCTGTTTGTTAATGTAAAATAAATAATTATTTAGGTATTATTAAAGTTACCCTAACCCTAGCTGACTACTAAAGCTCCCCCCTCCGCCGACCATCTTCAAAAGTTCCGGAGTACGTATCATCATCATTGAGTATACAGTCCTAAGACTGGTTTGATGCAACAATCCGTCTCCACTCGACTCTGTCCCCCGCCAGCTGTTTGACCACTCTAAATGTCTTGCATCCCATATCCCCAATTATTTGGTTGAAATATTCTAATCTGGGTCTTCCCCTTCCCTTTTCTTTCCCACCTCCCCTCCAAGATATCCCTAAGCAGTCCCCCATGTCTCAGTGTGTGCCCCATCATCTGACCTCTTCTCTTCTTCAGACTCTTCCACAAGGTTCTTCTTTCTCCGATTCTTCCAAGAACTTCTTCATTTGTAATTTTATCCATCCATTTGATATTCATCATTCTTCTGTAGCACCACATTTCGAAAGCCTCCAATCTCTTTCTCTCCGCTTTTCCAATTGTCCAGGTTTCACACCCGTACATGGCTATGCTCCATAGAGTACGTATACTTACCAAGTTATGAAAAATATTTCAATTTTGTCTCGGATTTGAATTTAAAATAATATAACGTTGATTATTTACTAAACCAAGCATTATTAGGTCTTTTGGATCTGCCTTATATACGTATATTAGAGAAAACGATTGCACCCTGAACTCAACCCCTCACCCCTAGAAAAACTATTATTATAGAAAAAACTTCCATGAATAAATAAGTCCCAATAAGTATTTATTTATATAGTACCTACCTATATATACAATATTTAGATTGAATTTGGAAATGATTAAGCCATCCTCAAATGAGTTTCATATTAATAATTGAATCACCAGTTCATTAAGCAATGGATGAATAATTGGAATGTCGATTGTGATGGAAGTGAATAAATAATATTACCATTTTGTAATCCTTACTTCCTTATTTCATCATAATCTTTTAAAAGTCTTTTAAAAGCTTTTTTTTATAAAAATAGTAAAATGTCTCATTTTATTGTCTGATTGATTAGGAAATATATATAATCTATTTCATATAGTAATTGAAAAATTTAATTTAATTTTGGTATTGTATATCAAGCTTCTTTTAGAGAATATATATTTCATAAAACTTGATTAAAATAGAATAATAAATTAATAATTCTTTTTTTTTTTATAAATTTTATTAAACCAATTATTTTACATTAATTAATGTATACATTGTATTTTTGCTTCGATTCCGGAGATTACTTCTCCACCATCGAGTGTCCTTATTCATCTTTAGTCCTTGTTTTTAATAAGAGGAAAAATCTAATTAGATAAAAAAACCTCTTTTCCGATAATTATTTCAATTCCATTATTCCCCAATCAAGTCGATTGGTTTTTTCCCCTCTCTCAATCCTCCATCTTCATCATCCATCCCCTAATAATTCTTTTGGTAGTAGTAAATAGAGGTGCTTATTTTGAATAGATCGCGTCGACTCGGGATCGAATCCCGTTTCAGTCACATTAATTTTAAATAATTTATTTATCTAATAAAAATACCATTTCAACCATTTTTACGAGAAATGCTTTTTTATATATATATGTATACCGGGTGAGTTTTTTATCTTGAGACAGTCTTATAACTCAAAAACAGTGCATTATATGGAAAAAAGCTTCAAATAAAAGTTTGTTTATATCGAGGGGGAAACTAAACTACGCTATTGTTTGTCGACCTAGAACAAGCTTTCAAGGGTATTTCAATGTCAAGTTCTGTTTTTTAAATGGAACCCTAAATTTTTCTATACGTCTACTTAATCTACATAAAAAACTAAACAACTTTTATAAGAACTATTTTTTATACGACATTAAATAAACAAAATACATGAATCAATTAGATCTCAAAAAAAATTCTTAATAATTATTTTTAACAATTATTTAACTTAATTATCAAATAATAATGATTAAATAAATAATTTAATAATAATTAATAATTTAACACTTTTTCGACACTTTTCTGTGACATTCCAGAGTGTTATTGCAAGTCTTCTGGATGAATTCCAGTTTCAATTTCCTTATTTTGGCCTGTTCCAGTTTCTTCGTAGCCTTTACATTTCCTCAATAAAATGAAGCTTGTAAGGGTGTATTCCTATTAGGAAACCGCTTGGTATTCATTTCAATGGCAGCCCTTAACACTTCTTCCACGCTCACCGCATAAATTAAGACCATTTCAATTCTGTCTTCAACAAAAAATGCACCATTTTTATTATGATAACACAATATAACTACTGGATTGACATGAGAAATAAACTTTTTTAAACTCAAGAATTTTAAGTAGTTCTATTAAGTAGAAAATAATCTCTTAAATCTGAGTATAACGAAGTTTTAATTTCATTATAAACCCTTATTTTCATTGTTGTGACTTTTCAATTTAATAATTATTTGTTTAATAAATAATTATTTAATCATTATTACTTGATAATTAAGTTAAATAATTGTTAAAAATAATTATTAAGATTTTTTTGAGCTCTAATTGATTCATGTATTTTGTTTATTTGATGTCGTATAAAAAATAGTTCTTATGAAAGTTGTTCAGTTTTTTTTTGTAGATTAAGTAGACGTATAGAGAAATATAGGGTTCCATTTAAAAAACAGAACTTGACCTTGAAATACCCATGAAAGCTTGTTCTAGGACGACAAACAATAGTTTAGTTTAGTTTCCCCCTCGATATAAACAAACTTTTATTTGAAACTTTTTTCCATATAATGCACTGTTTTTGAGTTATAAGACTGTCTCAAGATAAAAAAAACTCACCCGATATATAGCCCCCAATACTTGGATTTCGTTTTTTTTTCTTTTTTTTTTTTAACCAAAATAGTTTTTGAATTGTTTGAAAAACCTAAGCAAAAATATCAATTTATAATTTATTATGTACAATACATCTTTGTACTAAATATGGCAAAGTAAACCGGTCTTGGCTCGCATTCCGATGGTTCCGTACCTAATTCGAGTATTTAAATAAAAATACTATATGTTTTCAAAAAAAAATCTGACAATTCCAGAAACTTGAATTATCTAAGATGATAACGATATGATTTTTTATATGTCAGACGGATCGCCCCCTCAGGAGTCGAACCCAAGCGCCAATTTAGCTATTCGGGCACAAAGGTTTTAAGGAAGTGAGTTTTTGAGTTTTTGAAATTTTTTCGAAAATTTTAACGTCTTGGAATCTTGAATAAATAGTACCTGAAGCCACTGAGCGATGCTCGGTAACTTTTTACTTCAGTTAAAAGCTATATAATAATATTATTTTTTAATTTAAAATTCTGATAAAAATACAAATATATATAGTATACGCCCCCTGGAACTCACCGCGCAACCCTGACTTCGCTTCACCCCGGACCCCTCACCCACATCAACCCCCACCCTTGCACCCAGTTTTTGCATTTCTTCTACTGTCCCACTGATTATGTGTATTTAGCTATATAAATAAATTCCGTATAATTATTTTTTTTAATTAAATAAAAATTTATCGAGTTTTATAATTAATTAAAATGGCAAATTTTAATATATAATAATATTTCTTATAAAATGTTTGTGGGATTTAAAACTTACTTTATAATCAATTAAATTGCTTACTTTTAATATATAATTTTATTTTGCATAAAATCTTTGTGGGATTTAAAATTAAAAAATCAATTATTTATTAAAAGGAAATTGAATAAAAATGTAATTATACATTTTTATCAAGACAACTGTATGTGTATGTGAATAATTATTTCACTTAATAAAAAACCCATCAAAAATCATTTAGCCGAAGCTGAGACCGTGACAGATCGAATTGTCAACCCAAAAACCCCCTAACCCGTGAATTTCATCGAGCCGTTTTTCAAAAATAGAAAAAATATACAAACAAATATAATAAACAATTTTTGCTCGTTTATTAAGAGTAGAGATAGATTTGATGATGATTAACTGATTCTTATTTGAACATATTTCAAGAAATTTTATTTATTTATTTATTTTTTCAAAAAGTTCTACTCTCATTAAAATGGTGAATTAATATTTGAAGTATTTTATTAAAAATTGCGAGAGATTTTTTATTGAATTCCAGGAGCCGGGAGACTTTCAATATTTGGGGGTAGATTCCGCGAGAATCCCGGAATTTCGAAAAGGTTGGCAACCCTAGTTGTAATACAGCTTAGTTTTCTATCTGCGTCCTCCTGTTCCATAATTGAGGGTTCATTTGTGTTGTTTTCAGTTATGCCAGCCCCCTGAGGTGTTTATTTTGACACCTCACCCCCCACTTGACCATTTATTTAACTATAAATTTAACTTTTGTCCAGGGCTTTGATTTTTTTCTTCTGTGTATGTGAGAGAGCAGGGCGTCTGTCTGTCTGTCTGTCACTCTCCTCTGGTTTCTTGGCCAGCTGACCACTGCATTCATTCAGACCTCATTCATTCACTCCTGGCTGCCTGCATCATTCATTCTTTCTGGCTGATTGAATGGCCCTGGGTGCTGCTGGTCATTCGTTCTCGGACCCCCATCGAGATCAATCCGCCCCCTCTGCCTACCAATAAAGACATTATTCATTAATACGATCCCGATGAAATATTGACCCCTAGTTCTTCAATTCACTGACCACACAATGAACTTCCCGTTTTACTATTCTCGGCTGCTTTTTAACAGCGCCTTCCTCTTCATTTCAACCGGAGACCAGAGTTTTTATTGTGTGTCTTGACCACCTTCTTCGACTTTAATATTTAAATATATTTTAACGTTTTTTGAGTCTATTACTAGCTGCGACGGCCCTCGTGGACCCCCTGGACCCCACCTCCTCCCCCTGAACCCTCTCCCCTCTATCTCCAACCACTCCCCACCCACGAACCCTCTCCCCGATCCCGGAATTATGGTATCTAATCTTCGAGCCAATTTTAATTGCTTAAATATAATTATAATTATAAATTTATTAAACCAATTATTTTACATGAATTAATGTATACATTGTTTTTGAGCTTCGACTCCGGAGATTACTTCTCCACCATCGAGTGTCCTTATTCATCTTTTTAGTCCTTGTTTTTAATAAGAGGAAAAAACTAATTAAATAAAAAAAACCTCTTTTCCGAAAATTATTCCAATTCCATTATCCTCTTCTCTCTCATTTTAATTGCTTTTTTTTTATAAATTTTATTAAACCAATTATTTTACATTAATTAATGTATACATTGTATTTTTAGCTTCGATTCCGGAGATTGCTTCTCCACCATCGAGTGTCCTTATTCATCTTTAGTCCTTGTTTTTAATAAGAGGAAAAAATCTAATTAGATAAAAAAACCTCTTTTCCGATAATTATTTCAATTCATTATTCCCCAATCAAACGATTGGTCCCATCCTCTCCCCTCCTTCTCTCTCATTTTAATTGCTTTTTTTTTATAAATTTTATTAAACCAATTATTTTACATTAATTAATGTATACATTGTATTTTTGCTTCGATTCCGGAGATTACTTCTCCACCATCGAGTGTCCTTATTCATCTTTAGTCCTTGTTTTTATTAAGAGGAAAAATCTAATTAGATAAAAAAACCTCTTTTCCGATAATTATTTCAATTCCATTATTCCCCAATCAAGTCGATTGGTCTCCTCTCCATCCATTCTTCCATTTTAATTGCTTTTTTTTATAAATTTTATTAAACCAATTATTTTACATTAATTAATGTATACATTGTATTTTTGCTTCGATTCCGGAGATAACTTCTCCACCATCGAGTGTCCTTATTCATCTTTAGTCCTTGTTTTTAATAAGAGGAAAAATCTAATTAGATAAAAAAAACCTCTTTTCCGATAATTATTTCAATTCCATTATTCCCCAATCAAGTCGATTGGTCCCATTCTCATTCCAATCCAATCTCTCATCCATTTTAATTGCTTTTTGAAAATAAATTTTATTTTTATTTTTATAGAGAAGTGTTTGCGGAATTTAACAGAATTAAATGCTTTTATTTTTAATAATTTCATTTAATTGGTAACCATGACGACTGTTTTTGTTGGAGGTTGGACATACATAGGTACAGAGACAGGCACAAATGCCCTTTAGTAGTATGTGATAAAATAGGTATAATTCATATTTTTAAGTAAATAATCATAACCATTAAGGTAGTTCTTTCGCGACAATCCACACAAAAAGTTTTCGTCTCGTAAACACTATATAGGTATCTACTTATGAACAGTGCTAAAATTTTAGTTTATGTTTTTTTAACGGGACTGTACTTCTCACACTACTATATTCTCTTTATGAATGGATCGTTTCCAAACCATTGATCTTATATCCCCTCCACTAAAAATAATCGCCCAAATATGTTTTTTTATTTTTTATCAAAACTACGAGGTAAATAATTTCAATTTTTTTTTTAAGTTACTCCGAATATATTATTCTAACAAATATTAGTTTTTCATCAAGATGGTGAAAGTCCTTCAATGAAAAAAAAAATAATAATTATCATTTCCCCAGTCTACCATATGTAAAAAATGTCATTTTCAATTCCAATTATTTCATGTTTGGTGTGGTAAATCGTCTTCAAATTTTAACAGTACGTGTATTATGCTTTTTTTTAATGACTTATATTCCAAGTTTCGAAAACTTCTTGAATTTTTGCATTTGTGAAAGAACTACCTTAAATCAAATAATTAATTTATATTATACATAGCTTTTTTTCGGAGACAGGCAGTTAGATATAAACCTCACGATTGATAGCAAGGCATTCCAAAGTATTATTTCCATTAAAAGAAAATTTATTGGAAATTTTTCTTTTTAAACTTTTAAACAGACGTTTCGGAGGTCCATCCGTCTTCCGGTTTCAAAGGGTCGATTAAGAAAAAATCATTTAACAATTTTCTTTCTTGTCTCCTTTATCAGAGCCCGTGTTATAGAGAGAGATATTTTATCTTCCCATTATGATTAGAATTCTATTGATAATTGTTACATTCTTCATTAATTGATCCTTTGAATTCTAAAGACTGAGGGAAGATGGCTCAAAAGTTGGTAATAAATGTTCTTTCTTTTATTGGAAATCATCTTTTTATTTATCCTTGGACTGCCTTCCATTCAATTCTCAATTTTGATGCAAATAAACAATCATATACAGCAGTAAATTTCAACTGTCATTGTGTGCCTGCTGAAAAAAGAAACCCTATCGACGATACATAGTTAGCCCTATGACACTCTCCAAGATTCTCACTCGTATCAGTCGATAAATTCATATATTCTGTCGTAACATTTTCCAAATTAATTTTTTTTATTTGTTAGAGACTAGATGTCGTTAAAGGGGCATAGATAACTCGGACGTCAACTTTTTACATCGTTGCGTTTTATGGCCCTAGTGATTTTGCTATTCCGCAATTTTTTTTATAAAAATCCATGAAATAGAATACGTTAAGAACAATCTATATACCTATAAAAGATTTTCCGCTTGGAAGGTCTTCCGATGGGCCTGGACTTCTCAATCTCAGCAGTTTCGATATCTTTTTGTATCCTGTTTCACAGTATTTCCGTTTGCATTTCTCTAAGTGTTTCCTCTCGATGTTGTTCTTTCCTATATGTTCCGTTTGCAACTCACTGTCCAGAATTTATTTGGTTTAGGGGATGCTGGGCGGGGGTGAAGGGTGGGGGAGGCTTTGCGCGCTAATAAATGGAAATTGTGCCCCTGCGTGTGCTTTGTGGTCATTTTCGCCTGGACAATATTTTCTCCATTTCAGTTAAGTTCAATTGACTTGTCAGAGAGTCAACCGAGCGAGACGCTCTCTATATGGGGGCGACTCAACGGCCCAGAGGGTGAGCGCACTCCATCTTTTCAGAACGATGAAAAAAAAAAGGTTGGCAAATGTAAAGACACATGCAATCATTTGGACATTCATTCTTGAAAATGGCGGGGGGGGGGGGCTTGCTTGACCCCTGGAGTCCCTATTTTAGTGACGATACTGTGCATTGTAGGTAGTAAACTAAATAAGATACAATCAGGAAATTTATATGCAAATATGTTACCCAAAATTAAAAATGGTATTAGAATAAAAATATGGGAAGGGTCGAATGTTTTGTGGGGTCAAAAATAATCACGTGATGGGAAATATCTTTGAAAAGATACTATCAAGTAGAAACTAAGCTGAATTTTTTAAATTTAATTCACCTTAAAATGACGCTGTAACAAGAGGGTGTCAAAGGTCAAAGTACCCAAATTTATTCAATTTTTTTACCTATACCTAAAGTGATTCTCAAATCACGGAACATGAGTGTACCTTGGAAGACAATAGTATTGAATTGAATAAATAAGTTGTATAGAATGTTAGTTTAATATGAACAAAGATGCAAGTTCACTTTAATTGGGAAAGAAAATGTATTTGTTTGATTCAAAGTTCATATCTTTTATAAATAAGATTTGCTAGTTAATGTTAAAGAGATTCAACTTCTGTTGAAAATAGTCTGTACTTCTTTCAATAGAAATAGCCTGGAAGGGAATGGAATTCGTAACAGAACATTTGTGTGTTATGAAAAATATAAATCTGTGAACCTTTGAGCAATGGTTTGAGATCCTAGGCGGTCGGCCTCTGCTAGCTGGAAGACATCTTCTTGGAAGATGAATGCAATTATTTGTAAAGTCACTTGATATGATGTAGATAGATTTCTGACAGGCAGGGAAACGATTAACTCGAGTAAAATGTGTGAAAAGGTTCAACTTGGGAGTTTCGATCTGGCCTGTTTGCTTGGTAATAAACAACTGATTTATTAAATAATGAGAAAAGAATAAAATATTAATTAGTATTGTTGGATCATGTGACCGGTGTCAGAGAGATAGCAATTAAGAGTTGAACTACGATTCACCCAGAGTAAGTCCGCCATTAACATAGGACCGCTTTGGCGTGTCGAACCGAGCTTTTGTTCGATAATAAAAATAGTATATTAATATTATTTATTAACAGTGACTTATTGATTATTATTTAAGGTGGTTGTAAAGTGTCCGAATAAAATGAGCTCTGTATCAGTACAAATTATGAAATTTTTACTGCTTAATTCCAAAATTTCGAAGAAATATGAGAACTTTTTCATCAGTGGAACCTGTAACTAACGAAGAACTGCTCATATGCCTTTGAAATTTTTAGAATTAACCATTAAAAATTTCATAATTTGTACTGATACAGAGCTCAATTTTTCGGGCACCTTATACAACCTTATAATAATATTATTTTCAATTAGTTGTGCCTCTAATTTATTTATTTATTTGTTTGTTTAGTTATTGTTAACTTATCAAACCACTGTATTGATTCACACGCATAAACTCACGTGTTCATAATTAGTTTAAATAAAAATCCTATTAAAATTATTTTTCTCAAAATTAAGACCCGGTTAGATATTTTTTGTCCTTTAAAAAGGTTATTCAAGATTATTTAATCAAAATCGTTTTTTTACTTTATCCAATTGCGAAGCATGGGAGAAAGTATTGGAATCGCTCTCGCGGCAAGCGCGACTTCAAAGGGTCCTCAGGTAAAGACTACGGAACCCATAGACTCAATTAAGGTCACAAATTGAAGTATTCAATGAGATTGAATTTTAGCACGTGACGGTTTTGCCAAAAATTACATGGAATCTCGTCGAGAGGCCAAAAAGTGCCATTTTTTTTGGAAGTGCGTGGGGATGGATGGATGGATGGATGTGTGTTATCGTTTTTTTCGTCCACGATTTTTTCCACACCTTTGCGCTGATTGAAATGAAATTGAAAACCTACCATTAGTTTAACAAAATGAAGCGCTGATTAGTTTTTGGTACATATCGGTCCACAAACATTAGTACTTTATTTCAGTACTTTTTTAGTTTTTTCTAAATATCTTAAAAATGACTTAACCAATTTTGATGAAATTTAATATCCTAATTAAGTACCTTGGGGACCACAAAAAAGGTTAAATAAAGTTTTTAGTAAAATCATATTTTAAACTACTTTACTCTATAGTAAAATAGTACTTTTTTTAATTTTAAATTCTTTAAAATTTATTCATTTGATCGTTTAAATATAGCTCATTTAACCTAACTTAAGTAAGAATGGTTAGGCTTCTCGCTGTGAAATGGTAAAAATTTGGGAGGAAATTTTATAAGTAACCATAGCAACCGCGTTGTTTTCTTATCCGTTACCATTGCTGACGACATGGAGGAATCGACTTAAAATCAAAAATAGCTATTGATTCTCATCTAGTATTTGAGGAATAGCGATTCTATATTGGATTTTTGACGTTTCGGTTTTTATTGGTAACCATTGCTGAAGACATAGAGGAATCGAGTTAAAATCAAAAATAGCGATTGATTCTCATCTAGTACTTGAGGTATAACCATTCTATATTGGACTTTTGAGGTTTCGGTTTTATTGGTAACCATTGCTGAAGGCATGGAGGAATCGACTTAAAATCAAAAATAGCGATTGATTCTCATCTAATACTTGAGGAATAACCTTATTGCATTCCATTTTTGATGTTTTGACTATTAATGACAAGCTCTACTGGAAACGTGGAAGAATCGACTTAAAAATCAATAAGACTAAATTCTTTTTTGGTAAACAACTCAAGCTTGAGAATATGGGGGGTCGGGTAGGCTAGGCGGTAGCATGACAGCGAGCTAACCAGGGGACCCGGGTTCGAATCCGACTCGAGGCATCCAGCTAAAATCCGACCCCGGGAGTAGAGACAAATTTAAAAAATAAATATATAGTATCGTAAAGTGGCTTATGGCTAAAAAGGCCGAAAAGCCAAAAAAAAAAAAAAAAAAAGCTTGAGAATAAGAGAATTTTTTATAAATAGATTGTATATACTTTTGTATCTAGCAAAATGAATAATAATTGTAATTTTCAAGTCTTCTTATCTATAATAATACCTACATATAATACAACTTTTTTTTTTTTTTTTAAGGGCGCATCGACTGCTAGGGCCATTAGCGCCTCAGAAAACTTATCTAATCCATTTAATCATCTGTCTCAATCTAGTGTTTTTTTTTTTGTTTTTTTTTTATCAGGTCATATCCATCTGTCTGTTGTTTTACAGTTTATGCCAATAGAGTTCGAAATAGTATTCAATAAATATCTAATAAGTGATAGCAACAATAACTCAAATTAAATTTAGAAGTCCTATTCTATCTAAATACCCGAATAAATTTTCAAAATTTTCTTGATTTCCTAGAAGATTTAGGATAGATATATTTCCAATATTAAATTTTAATCTTGCAGAACTATATAAAGGACACTCAATTAATACATGGTCCACTGTGATTCTAGAGTTGCATATACTACACCATGGGGTATTTTCTCTAAGAATCAAGAACCCATGTGAGAAAAATCAGTGCCCTATTAGTAGACGTATTAATTTGGTTTGCATTCTTCTAGGCATATCATATGTACTTAGTGGACAAATATTAGGTTTGACTCTCTTAAGGATTGCATTCTCCCTCGCCCACTCATCATACCAGGAATTCTTTAATTGATTTTTAAAAAACTTTTTCGAGTCTTCTAAAAATATTTGAGAAAAATCAACAGCCGCCTTATTAGCTCCCATTTTGGCAAGAATAACTTTTTTTATTTTCCCCTTAATGATAACAAGTGGATTTTTAATACATTTTAAATATTTGTTTCATCTTACTTGTTATGAGTGTATATTACAGTTAAATAGAATCTCAAATTATATCTATTTAAGACTTTATAATAAAACAATTATATTTATTCTCTGTAACTAATAAAACATCAATAAAGCAGCCACGTGGGGGTCCAGGCTAGCAAAAGTAACGCCGAAGGCGTTTAATAAGAGTAGATATGATTTCGGCCTTGTGTTCCCCGTAGATGGCGCAATCTGGATTTCCAATTTTCACACACTTTTCGCAGCAATTGAGGCCGTATTTCGCTAATAACTCGCCGAATGTTGTGTTCCAAGTGTTCAATCGTCTCTGGTTTATCGGCGTAGACAAGTGACTTGACATATGCCCAAAGAAAATAATCCAGTGGGGTTAGATCACTTGGAACACAACATTCGGCGAATTGCTGCGAAAAGTGTGTGAAAAAGGGAAATCTAGATTGCGGCATCTACGCGGGGGCCACATGGCCGAACTCATATTCAAACATTAATGGCATAAAATTATCTTTCCAATAAAACCAGTTTCATTGATATTAAAAATATTTTTCTTTGTTTTATTTTAATTTAAAATAGTGAACCTCTAAAAAAACAGCCTATAGTTGAATCAAAATAAAACATGTGGTTGATTAAATAAACATTATAATTTAAATAAAAAAATCCCCCAAACGAAGCTCGATCCGCTAAATACTAATAAAAATAAAAATCAAGAATCCAAATAAATTCAACTGGTGTCCCTCTCATTTGACACTCGGTCAAGTAAGTAAGTATTCGGTTGTAAAAATCGGTTACATTCACATAGAATTCTAAATTATCATCTACCTGAGGTATATATCGTAAATCGTGTGTTGTTAATAATATAAATGCAATTTACCCTCTCTCTTATTATAGATGTTGTTCGTGTTGTATTGTCGTTTGTTTGCTCGTGTAAACGATTATTATGATAAGAGGCGAAATGTCATTCCGATAAACTAAAGAGAATACGTAAGTGGCGATAAAAAAACCCTTTTAAAACAAACAGTCTTCTAGAACTATAAGCACCAACAACAATGAGTGGTGTATATAAATTGCAATGTAATGACCGTCAATCATTTTATATCGGGCAAACAGGCAGATCTTTCAATCAACGCCACGTTGAACATATGAGATCTCTTCGCAATCTACAGGTGAATAGTTTGAACCCAAATGCCCCCCTCTTAGTTATACCTCGGCTTTTGCAGATCATTTGTTTGACCACAACCATTCACCTTCATCGACCAACCCTCCCTTTACATTTTATTCCAAAAAGTAGGAAATTGGATTTATTGGAGTCAGCTGAAATTAAAAAGGCCATACACCTTAATCAAAACATCTTGAACAATCAAACAGACATCAAAACTTCACCAATAATTGACATCTTAATCAATGATATTTAATTTGAATTGAGTGCGATGAGGGTGTATGGTGGGTTTATTTTTAATTTTATTTATTTTTTTAAATAGAAAATGAGAGATTAAATTTTCGCTATGCACCCTCATTGCATTCTATAGTTTATTGCCTTCCTTTATTACACATACATAATTTTCGGCAACTTCCAAGTATAAATATCTTTTCTTTGTCCCAGCCCTTTGTCCCTACATCTGGTCATTCGGCTTTCTAAAGCCATTCCATCCTTCTGATAATTCTTTCATATTTACACTATGTCATAAATAACTGTCCATCATATTAAAATTAAAATAAATTCTGTTCAAAATATCATGTTATCTTTAGTCAATGTTCTCCTGACGATGAGTTAAGAGCTCGAAATATATAGAGTAAACTAAAAAAATCTTTGTATTTTAATTTTTCTCCTTGTGAAACACCACCAACTCCAACCTAATTTAATTATAAGCATTGCTTTACTCGTGGCAGAAAACCATATTGCCGTGTTACCAACCCGAATCTGTTTATATTTTGTATATAATATAATTCTATGTTTTATATATTTAAATATTTTAAAATTGAATAAAATACATATATAAATAGTGAAACTTGGTGAATAAAATGGATGAGTTTCAGTCCGAAAGCCAAAATATTCCTCTCAAAATATATTCAAATAAAACAATCAAAATCGTTTTACATATTTCATTTTTTCATATCATATAAATTAACTTTTATTTATCTACTAGCTAAGGCCCGCCTTCGGCGCGACTTTTGCTAGCCTGGACCCCCACCTGGCTGCTTTATTGATGTTTTATTAGTTACAGAGAATAAATATAATTGTTTTATTATAAAGTCTTAAATAGATATAATTTGAGATTCTATTTAACTGTAATATACACTCATAACAAGTAAGATGAAACAAATATTTAAAATGTGTTAAAAATCCACTTGTTATCATTAAGGGGAAAATAAAAAAAGTTATATTATATGTAGGTATTATTATAGATAAGAAGACTTGAAAATTACAATTATTATTCATTTTGCTAGACACAAAAGTATATACAATCTATTTATTGAAAATTCTCTCATTCTCAAGCTTGAGTTGTTTATCATAAAAGAATTTAGTCTTTTTGGTTTTAAGTCTATTCTTCCACGTTTTCAGTAGAGCTTGCCATTAATAGTCAAAACATCAAAAATGGAATGCAATAAGGTTATTCCTCTAGTATTAGATAATAATCGATCGTTATTTTTGATTTTAAGTCGATTCCTCCATGTCTTCAGCAATGGTTACCAATAATAATCGAAGGGTCAAAAATCTTATGTAGAATTCTTATTCCTCAAGTATTAGATGAGAATCGGTTGCTATTTTTGATTTTAAGTCGATTTCTACATGTCTTCACCAATGGCTACCAATAAAAACCGAAACGTCAAAAATCGAATGTAGAATGGTTATTCCTCGACTGTTAAATGAGAATCGATCATTATTTTTGAATTAAAGTCAAATGAACTGCAAATTGCAAGTGATATCTGATTAATAATAAAGGAATAAACATATTAATATTTCAAATCAATTTGATAAAGTTTAGCAACGATCCGTTGCAGTTTATTTTTTTAATTTTTGTTTTTAAATGTACTTTAAAAAAAATAGATAGTTTTTTTTAATCTTTGTTGCATTATTAAATTCTTCTTCAACGATAATGTGGTTAGAACTCTATTATCTATGCTATTAAGAATGAATGACACTCAAAAATCTGACCAAACAGGGCCGCCAACACATGTTTAGTTTGCTAGTTTAGTTCTTTTATTGTTTGGCAAGCTATGTTGGCTAACCTGAATTTTTTTTTAGTTTTTCCTGAATTTTCCAATTTTCCGGCAACTTTTCCAATTTTTTTTTGCGTATTAACCTTGAAAAAAAATTAGCCAAATCGGTCCAGGCATTTGTCTGCGCTTACAAAGAAAAAGAAATTCATTTTTATTATATAGATTAATAAAATTATTTATTTAATATTATAAAAATATAATACTGTGTGGCTTGGGTCCTTAAGCGCTATACTTTAGTATAGGCGTATAATATAATCATTTTATTTTTATTTTAGTTGTTATATTATATAATCGTATATTTAAATATATTAAATTTGAATATGTGAATAGATATATAATTAGAATAAGATTGTATCTGAAAAAAAAATCCATAAAAAATGTCTAAGTTCCCTTTGACAGTCTCTCATTGAGACCCAGAGCCTTTCGATATAACAGACCAAAAGTATTATAAATAAGAAAGAAAGCGATCTTATTTTATCAATTTCACCTATCTGAAGGTTCACAGTATGTCTATTATATAAGAAAATCAGCATTTCGTTTAAGAATTTTGTAGCTTAAAAAGAAATTGTATGAAAAGATTCAATCTTCTCTCGGGAGCGAATCAACTAGAAATGGCAAAAAGTTTTATTTTTTTCTTCATTAGATATTTATTCGAATCTATTGAAATTTCATATCTGTGTGTTATTTTCATTTATCTATTATATCAAATAATTATTATTAAGAAATTTCAATTTTAAAGGGTAGTTTATTTGAAGTCCAGTTTAAAAAATACGCTAATAACCCGTTGAAATTTTTTTTTAAATATGAAATTAATAGATGTTATAAAACAATTAATTTTTAATAATTTAATTCAATTTTGAACAAAATCGATTCAGTACTTTTTGGGAAAATGGTCAAAAACCGTCAAAAAAACGATAGCACGAAAAAAGTTTAAAAAGTCATATGAAACGAAACATTGACTTATGACATGGAGGTGAATTTTAAAATGTTTCTAAAACGGCCTTTCAGAGACTGTTTTTGGGGTTTTTGACAATTTTCTCAAAGAGTACGGAATCGATCTCGTTCAAAATTGAATTAAATTATTAATAATTAATTGTTTTATAATATTTATTAATTTTATATTTAAAAAAAAAAATTCAACAGGGTTATTAGCGTTTTTTTCAAATTTTACTTCAAATAAACTACCCTTTAAAATGCAAATTTCTTAATAATAATTATTTAATATAAAAGATAAATGAAAATAACACATAGATATGAAATTTCAATAGATTTGAATAAATATCTAATTAGAAAAAAAATAAAACTTTTTACCATTTCTTGTTGATTCGCTCCCGGAGAGAAGAAATTGAATTTTGTCATACAATTTCATTTAAACTACAAAATTCTTAACTAAAATGCTATTTTCTTATATTAAAAAGTCACTATGAATATTTCTTTCTCATTTATAATTCTTTTTGTCTATTATATCCCATCAGAGAGACATATTTGAAATTTGATTCAAGTCTACTCTATAACATTGAAATATCTTTCAACATATTAAAATATAATACATTTAAATATATGATAAAGTAATATAATAAATAAATTAAATAAATAAATAAAATACTTAATAATACAATTATATTAATTTAACTAGCCGCCTGATTACATGCCTCCTTCTTTGATTCTGTGATCACTGAAGAAAGATCCTCCGAAACGTCGATTCAAAAGCTGTAAAGAGAAAACCTTCCAAAGTAAATATTATTTTATTGAAATATTTTTTGACGTGACAACGTCTTATAATTCAATGGAGACAGCTGCACGCACGAAAAAACATGACTCATGCGGCGTTACCTTGCTCTGAGGCGTTCCATTTAAGGCTTGAAGTGCAAGCGAGAGCGCGGAACGAGTGACAAAGATTGAGGCGGGCTTTTTAAAAGCTACAGTTACAAAAATTTTAATGATGTTTCCAAATTTTAAATTTTAAATTTAAGATTTATGAACAATAATTTAATCACAGTTTATTCTTATAATAAATTATTCAAAATTATTACTTTTTTACAACAAATTACAATTAAATTTGCAAAAATAATTAAGTAACTAATTGAACAACAACTTTTATTCAGTTTACTTGCTGAAAGAAATAATGTCAATACAAAATTTATTATTATAAAATAATAAAATCAAAAATTAAATTTTAACAGTCGAGTAGAAATTTAAACAATAAATTTGTAGTCTGGCCGACCGGATGTTCCCTAGATGACTGAGAAGGGGGCAGGAGAATCTTTAAGGCTAGGATTAATTTAAGAAGCAAATGAATATTTAACAATTTTATATTTAATGAACAAAATTAGTATTTGTGAATTTTATAGTTTTTGAACAAAACTATTATTTATTAATTATTTTATTTAATGAACAAGGTTATTATTTATTATACATCCGATAAACAGATTATACTTAATTCTACAGGGATTAATTATAATACATGAATTGGTACGTACAAAATTAGATGACGGCCGTCCTATATAATCATTGCTTAAAATAATAATTTAGCTATGATTAATTCCGTAGCTAGATAAATAACATAGATTTCCTTTTTCGGGTAAGAGGTCCCGTTTGAATAATATTTTATCACTATTTTAACCCAAAAACACTTCGAATGACCTGAGACACTATGACACTTTTGGAAATTTTCTCTCTTCGACTCAACTGAATGTAATTCTAATGAATAATATCATCGGGAATAGATTTTAATTATTTAGCTAATTAATCGCTTCTCCATTCCCGAAATATTACAAATTTTATTCAAGTATTTTGTAAATTTAAAATGATTTTCTGAACGAAGAATTTTATGAAAAAATCGGTTGTCTCGTAAAGTCGGTTTACTGACGATAGTTGAACGTGACAACGTCATAAGAAAATACCATTCCATCAGTATTTTCTTATGACGTTGTCACGTTCAACTATCATCAGTGAACCGACTTTACAGACAACCGATTTTTTTCATAAAATTTTTTTAATTTTTCGTTGACTACCTTCCATTAAATCCTTATAGTTTTTCAATAATATTGATTTGCTAATGATGGTCTCAATTGAAATCCTGAAGAAGGAACAAAGTAGTAGGTAAGGTGAGCTGTGTGTGTGTGTGATGTGAATGAAATAGGCTAGAATTTCAGATGTGGGCATTGTATAGAAAAAATAAAAAAAATAAATAAAATAAGAGGAAAATGGTCAATTGGCGGTGACGTGGGCGCGAAAGGCACAATAAGGAGCCATTTCCTGGCATCCAGCGCAAGCAAGCTAGCTAGACCCAGCCGGAAGTCAACAGATGAACATAATCACTACCATATCATGATCATCTTGATGAAGATGATGATGATGAAGAGACATCGGCCCACGGGGCTCACCAATTTAGAGCAAACGATTCCACAAAAAACGAAACAATTCATTCACATCGAGGACAATTTGACAAGTACTAATAAATATAGGAATCCATGAAGATAAGCAACTTGCTGTCTGGTTAGTTCTTAGAAGAGTTATCGTCTTCCCAACTCCTTAACATAAATTATATCAGAACAATAACTAATTTTATTTTCCGAGCGCAGCAGAGTTTTGTTAGGTGAAACATGTTATATCTAAAGGTACAACGAAATTTTTAAATATAAATAAATAAACCTATCTAGTAATTTATATTTTAAAATTACTTTTTACTTTACCATACAGGGTATAGTCAAGTATTGTAATAGTGCATGAAAAAAGTGGTTATTTTTGCTTCATTTTTTCGAAATATCTCAAAAAACGACTGAAAATACTTTAATTAAAATAAGCTGGCGTGTTCTGATGTGGCCATCCACTTGACTTTACCATACAATCTGAGGTCCCAATGATTATGTATACAAAATTTGGTTGAGTTTGCTCAAATAGCCTAGATTTTTAATTTTTAACCCCCACCCCCTTAATTTTGGGTCGATATAACCTTTATTTGCATTTTTTGATCCCCCCCATTTTGGGGGGTTAGTTTTTTAGATTACTGTGTGCCCACTGATTATGTATACAAAATTTGGTTGAGTTTGATATAAGGGCCTAGATTTTCATTTTTTGACCCTACACCCCCACCTCCTTTGGACGGTTAGTTTTTGCATTTTTAGACTTCTGGGGTCCCACTGATTATGTATACAAAATTTGGTTGAGTTTGCTCAAATATCGTAGATTTTTAATTTTCAACCCCCCCCCCTCCTCTACCCCCCTTAATTTTGGGTCGATATGCAAAATCTAATCAGCTCTTAATCTCAATGGACCAAAACTACGTGTGAAATTTGGTTTCGATATTCACACTAGTTTTTTGAACTAGCTCGTCCACAAAAATTTGGTAACGCACAGACTACCAGACAGACTAACAGACATTGCAAAACGGAAAAAAACGAGACATAACTACCGTTTTGAAACCGTAATTCAACCTAATTAAAAGTATATAATGACTATAATTCAACCAATCAAAAAAGTTGCATTTGGGTTTTATTTTGGTCTCTGTGCTATACGGGCGTGTACACCTACTTCCACTTCCAATTTCATTTCCAAGTAGATGAAGGGGCATTATCTAATAAATTTCAAAATAATTCCACATAATTCCAAAGATGTGTACACCTAATTCCAATCGCGGTTCACCCTCGTCTTTATGTATGGGTAAATGTTCATTTGTATCAAGGAGCGGGCAACCTCATTGATTTCATACTATATAATATTCATCTAGATTAATTTGTAACAACGCTTAGAGAAATTTCTCTAAAAAAATTATGCTCTTGCCTAGAATCGAACCGACGAACTCTTGAACTATAGTCATTGGCTCTACCGATTACTCCATTGCGACATTAATATTTCTATCTTGATTTCTCTTACTAAAACTAGATATTTTTGATTTGGACTTTGTGTCGAGATAATATTGTATTCATTTGAACTCGAATGAAAATAAAAAACACCAATAGATTTTAAATTAAGAGACATTAAATATATATTAATTAACAAGGCAAATTTGAAATATAATTGTCAGCTCGGATTTTAAACTGATGGCTCCAATCGATTTTCATTAACCAGGCAAATTTGAAATTCTAATTTCTAATTTGGACTCGAATTTTGAAATGAAAGACTCCAATTCATTTTGAATTAAGAAACATTAATATATATTGATCATTATTCCTCTTCCCCCCCCCCCCCCCCCCTCGCCACTCAAAAGATAAAGAGGCGAAACTTTTAAGAGACGATGTATTTTCGGTAGTTTACCGGTATACTTTGGAGTGTGGTTTTTTAAGAGGAATAAAATTTTGGACCGTGACGCTGCCCGCCAGGGCACCAGCCCGGAGGGCTGAGCTTCGAGGGAACGCACGAAAAGCTCGTTTTCGAATAGTAATATAGAAGGTGTTGCCGAAGACGTTGAGCTTGAGCGATGATGGTTCTTCGTTAATAATTCCAAGTGAGTGTTTTGAGCTGGTCGCCCCAGGGGGTGGCCAGAGGTTTCTTGGGTGATGATGCCCGGGGATCCCCTCTCTCAGCGGGAGGTTCAAGGGGGGCTCCCATCTCTCTCTCTCTCATTTGCCTACCAGCTGCTGCTCTTTACGCTTTACCCCACGTGCCTTGCTTCTGTCCCTCTGGTACATCGTATACACACACATACACACACACACACGTGGTTTCAATTCTTCCGAGAGATCAGGGTGGGTGTCAGCAGATGTGTCTGCGCAGCTCAGCGGGAGACCTTCATCAGGGACCACTCGCTAATATATTTGGATTATCAATTAAAAACAATCACTTCACAAAATTTAGTTACTAAAAAATCTTGGGTTATTTTTTAAGAAGTTCCTTTCGACGGCAATGTTAAATAAAAATATTAGATTATAACTATAACTTAATTTTTTATAATAGTTTAAGTCTCAATCTGCTTTGATGAAGTTTCAATCACACTTTAGCGAGAAATTTTTTGAAAATAAATTACTTACAGGGTATGGTCAAGTATTGTAATCGTGCATGAAAAAAGTGGGTTTTTTCCTTCTCTTTTTCGAAATATCTCAAAAACGGCTGAAACTATTTTGATTAAAAAAATTGAGCGAAACCAGAGCATTTCGGTTTACAAAAAAGCCCTAATAAGTGAACATCGAAAAAGTTATATTTTTTGAGATAATAATTGTTTTGTCAAAATGTCTGTTAGTCTGTGCGTTACCAAATTTTGTGGACGAGCTAGCTCAAAAACTAGTGTTAATATCGAAACCAAATTTCACACATAGTTTTGTTCCATTGAGACTAAGAGCTGATTAGATTTTGGTGCATATCGACCCAAAAATAAGTGAGGTGGAGGGGGGTTAAAAATTAAAAATCTAGGCCATTTGAGCAAACTCAACAGAATTTTGTATATACAATCAGTGGGACCCCAGAAATCTAAAAATGCAAAAAAAAACCGCCCAATATGGGGGTAGGGGGGTCAAAAAATGAAAATCTTGGCCATTTACCAAACTCAACGAAATTTTGTATACATAATCATTGGGACCCCAAAGGTCTAAAAAACCAAAAGTTAACCGCCCAAAATGGAGAAGGGGGGTGTAGGGTCAAAAAATGAAAATCTAGGCCCTTGTACCAAACTCAACCAAATTTTGTATACATAATCACTGGACCCCCAGAAGTATAAAAATGCAAAAATTTACCGCCCAAAAAGGGGGGGAGGTCAAAAAATCTAGTCTCTTGTACCAAACTTAACCAAATTTTGTATACATAATCAGTGGGCCCCCAGAAGTCTAAAAATGCAAAAACTAACCGCCCAAAATATGTGGGGGGAGGGGGGGTGTAGGGTCAAAAAATGAAAATAGAGGCCCTTGTACCAAACTCAACCAAATTTTGTATACATACCTAATCAGTGGGCCCACAGTAATCTAAAAATGGAAAAACTAACCCCCCACCCCTACATGATTATAAATAATTTTATTAAATATTAAATATAAGTGAGGGGCAAGGTTGTATGGTAAAGTCAAGTGGATGGCCACATCAAAACAAGTCAGCTTATTTTAAATGTAAACATTTTCCTAGAGTCTTATGGAAAATTGAGATCTTGACACATTCTCTTGAATTATATCACTATTCACTGCCCTGCTAAGCAGAAAGGTGGTAACTGATGTTACAAACATTATTTCGAGAAATTTAGACGTTCATCATCATCATCGAGTATACAGTCCTAAGACTGGTTTGATGCAACAATCCGTCTCCACTCGACTCTGTCCCCTGCCAGCTGTTTGACCACTCTAAATGTCTGGCATCCCATATCCCCAATTATTTGGTTGAAATATTCTAATCTGGGTCTTCCCCTTCCCCTTTTCTTTCCCAGACATTAAGATTTGCAAACTCACTTACTAAAGATACGTCTACTTTATCTAGTTATTTTTAGCTAAGTATTTACTTATTTTGCTTAATTATGAGGTAAAAATATTGAAAATTTTATAATTAGTGCCTACAACTCAAAACCACTTTGCTTAGCACTGCAGTACCCAACAACAAAACGAATTTATCTAAATCCAATCTTCTAGTTGATCACATGAGAAATAAAACACTGATTGGTGATGAAGGTCAATCCTTCGAAACTATAGTCTCAAACAAATAAATTATATATTTATATTTGATTTATATGTTTATTTCCATCAAGCAGAGAGGACAACCTCATTGGTTCCCCTGTGAGAAAATGAACACAGTACCTAGTTAGGCCAACTGCAATAGTGCTTGAAAAACTTTACAAAATTTAAAATACTGTAACAAAAAATTAATTCGCCAGTTGTGACTCCGTCTTACAGTCGGTCTACCAGATACAAACTTTTACTGTATGTACGATTGATAAGTTAGTTAGTTATAAATAAAGTTAAGTTTGTGTGATCTAAAGCAGAAGGTCTTATTCACAAAAAAAGAGGTGCTGAAATGTTAACCAATAAATAAGTTGGACCAGATTTGATAAAGCCAAATATTCAGGTTGTAATATGACAAGTTTTATTATTTTATTGAAAAATAATCAGATGTTATTCAGTCAACAAATATGTACAAGTTAATGTTTAGTTATAATTTGAGTTCGATTAAATAGTTACAAAAAAAATAATAAGATTGTTTATGAAATAGATTCTTACATATAGATTTGAATCTTTTGTTTTGTTTTTGTTTTGAAAAATAATATTACAAATAATACTTTGTTAACAATTAGTCAATTATAATTAATAATATGAATAATAGGAATTCAATTAAAATATCAATTATTGTAATTAGTTTGCGTGGGCTTGTATTTGAGTTTATTAATTAACAATCACTAATTATTAGTTTGTTAAAATGTTATTAAAATGTTAAAATAAATATTAGATATTCTTAATAATAGTTTTGGTACATAGTTTAGAAAACAAAAGATTTCTTATTTGAAAGAGAGTCAACTAGTATTTAAATGAATATACAAGCTGTATAGAAATGTTAAGTTAATATGAACGAAAAGGCAAGTTCAATTTAATTTAAAGAGAATGTATTTGTTTGATTCAATGTTCATGTATTTTATAAATAAGATTTGTTAGTTAGTAAATGTTAGTTCCATTTAACTCCTGTTGAAATAGTCTGTATTTCACTTAATAGAAATAGCATGTAAGTAAATGGATTTCGAAACGAGACATTTATGTGTTATGAAAAAAAATAAGTCTGAGAACCTTTGAGCAATGGTTTGAGATCCTAGGCGGTCGTACGCTGCTAGCTGGGAGAAATCTTCTTGGAAAATGAAGGCAATTATTTGTAAAATCACTTGATAAGTTGTAGATTGATTTCTGGCTGGCAGGGTAACGATTAACTCGAGTAAAATGTATGAAAAGGTTCAGCTTGAATCGTTCCGATGTGGCTTGTTTGCTTGTTAATGAACAACTAACAACTGATTTATTAAATAATTAGAAAGAATAAATTATTAATTAAGTATTATTGGGATCATGTGACCGATGTCAGAGAGATAGCAATTAGAGTTAGACTTCGCTTCACCAAGAGTAAGTCCACCATTAACTTAGGACCGCCCTGGCGTGTCCAGTACCAGACCGTTCTAGTCGAAATTAAGCTCTGAATACAGCCCTAGATTTATCAATATGTTGGTGAACCTACAACTTAGGGCCTTACACACAAAAGTTGTTGAGGATTAAGTGATTATCCATGATCACTAGGTGTTGTGTACATTTCTAGGGAACCACTAGAGGACGACCTAGCGCGATTCCGCGACATTTCAGCCCCCGACAAAACATTCCCCCACAAAATATCCTTCAGACAAAATATCTCATGATAAAATAACCCTTCCCCTCGTGAATCTTATGAGTAATGTAAATCGACTCCGGTTGGGTTAATATATATTCAGTTCGGCTCGGTTGGGTTCGTATAGCTCCTTGTCGGGCTGGTTTTTAGACGGTTCGGTTGGCGTTAGCCCGAAAAGGATCTATACGAACCCAACCGAGCCGAACTGAATATATATTAACCGAACCTCCGAAAGTTTAGTCCGGGCGGGGTGTGTTTCGGGCTCCCATTTTTTTTCTAATCAAACACACATTGAAAACCGAACCAGCCAATCGTCGGGCGGGGTGTGTTTGGGGCTCCCATTTTTTCCTAATCAAACACGACAGACAGCAGCACTTTCAAACGGCTAATTAGCTGCCAAAATATGAAAGTCTGTTTATATTATTCAAAACTATGATTATAAGCTTTCACTTAATTTCTTTTGTATTCTCCCTTATACTGGGGAATATTTTGTCAGAAGATATTATGTCGGAGGATATTTTGTCGGGGGCTGAAATGTCGCGGTACTCTAGCGCAGCTCTAGCATTAAAAGTCTAGTATACATAGGGCTTAACAGCAACTTAACTAAAATTTATTTATTTATTAATTTTTAAATAGTTGGGTGTCGGTTCAAGGTGAAACATTTTTAAATAAGAGAAAATAAAATTGCAAGGCAGGTTTCACATAAATATAATAAATCAAATATATGTTTTGAGTTTTATCTCGGTATTCTGGTATATATTTCGGGCTCCGAGCCCATCATCAGGAGTACACTCTTGTGTACCTTACAATTTTATTTACTCTTATTTAGCTTTACGAGCGTCGATCGGCGCGCTCGAACGGCCCTCCGAAGCTGGTGCCCTGGCGGGCAGCGTCTCGGTCCAAAAATTCTATTCCTCTTAAAAAAACCACGTTTAAAATAAAATGAGAAAAATGTACTTGCTTTTGTATAATGGTGTATTAAATTATTTGACCACGGCACTGTAGTTATAACTCTTGATTATTAATGATATACTTTTGATTATTAATGATATATTCAAAGCAGAATCAATGAAGAAAATCGTGTATAGAGTAAATATATGATAGGGATCCCCAAATCCAGATGGTAAAAATCAGAGTCGCCAAGACTTGATTTTTTTTGCTTAGGTTTTTTTGTGTGTCATTTAATATAAAAAATTAAATAATAGTGCAAAATATTAAAAAATAAACAAATAATATATAAAATATAAATCAAATAAGATGTGAATAATTTCTTCTGTGCGCAAAGAAAAGCGAATTGAATATTAAATTTTTGAGTGGCGGGGCGGGGAGGGGGGGGGGGGGTGAGGAATAATTATCGATATATTTAATGTTTCTTAATTTAAAGTCTTTTAGAGTCTTTCATCTCAAAATTTGAGTGCAAATTAAAATTATATTTCAAATTTGCCTGGTTAATGAAAATCAACTGGAGCTGTCAGTTTAAAATCAGAGCTGACAATTATATTTCAAATTTGCCTTGTTAATTAATATATATTCAATGTTTTTTAATTTAAAATCAATTGGTGTTTTTTCATTTTCATTCGAGTTCAAATGAATACAATATTATCTCGACACAAAGTCTAAATCAAAAATTTATAGTTTTAGTAATAGAAATCATGGTATAAATATTAATGTCAGATTGGTCTAGTGGATAAAGCAGAGGACCTTAGTTCAAGAGTTCGTAGGTTCGATTCTAGTCAAGAGGGAAATTTTTTTAGAGAAATTTCTCTAAGCGTTGTTACAAATTAATCTAGATCAATATATATAGTATTTATTTTGCCAATGTTACGGCCCGCTCAGGCCATCATTGCTGTGCCTAAAGTTGTTCTTTTTTCTCTGAATTTAAAATTAAAAATAATATTAATATACCGCTTTTAACTAACCCAAAAAAGTTACCGAGCTTAAGCTACCGGGTACTATAAAAACTACAATGAATGAATGAGTATACGCTCCGGGTTGCTGCGGATTCGAGGAGGAAGGAATATAAGAACGAAAGCCATCTCTTCATTTAAAGTGATTAAAAAAAGATTAAAAAAAAAATGCTGATGTCGCGATTGTCAATGAAGCCGTCTTCTAATCCGTGGTCCATGACCTGATGAGGCTGGGAAAGCGCTTAACCTTAATGGTGTGTAACGATGTCACCCTTGTCCAATTTCCAATTGCAACGCTTTAATTAAGAGACGTCTCCATTTCTCAGAAGAGGTGCCAAAAATCATTTCGAAACGACGCGACGTCATTGCGGGACACAAAAAAGAGGTTTTTCTATCCGTGATCCCACTCTTGTGGTACATTTCCTTGACTTTTTCAGCCTTCCAATTGAAAATCGATTAAAGATGATTAGATGATTTTTTTTCAAGTGTAATTTCTCATGCGAGTTCGCTAAGCCAATTGTTAAATATTTAATACAGGGTAGTGGGGACGGGAGGGGAAGAGTGCATATATTATATCCCGTATGGAAATGTTGTGTTAGGTATTTTGAATAAGACACGTAGACAGATTGAGTGTTGACATCTTTTATTCTATTCACTTGGATAACCTGGCCATGACTGGCCCTCGCCACTCGTGTCTCCCTGAGGATGGTGCCTGCTACGACCTCTGGCGTGAGCCATCACAACAGGAAATAAATAGATTTTCGAAATATTGTTTTTATATATTTTTTGAAAATATATTAAAAATATAAAATTTTTTGTGTTAAATTTATATAAAATTTAAACTAGAGCGACATAAAAATAATTTTATTTTAAGAATATATAGACAACATAAACTTTATATAAATTTAACACAAAAATTTTATCTTTTTTTAATATATTTTCAAAAATATATTAAAAACTAATTTCGAAAATCTATTTATTTCGATACGGGATAGCATATTATACTATTAATTAGCTCATGATAGTATCTGTAGTAAGGGAAAGGGCAGAAACGGTTCTTCGGTGAGCTAGGGAGTCGAGTGAGTTGGTTAGAGCCGGGTCTCCTATTAGTTTAATTGCTCGCTTCTGAATTGCATCCAGTGTAGCAAGGGAATGATTGGAGACACCCCTCCACAGATGAGAGCCAGAGGTTGTTCTCTGCTTGATGCAAATAAACATACACACATATATATCTCGAGATAAAATATCTGTATATATATATTATTTATTTGTTTGAGACTATATAGTAGTTTCGAAGACTTGGTCTTCATCATCAGTCTTTTTTTAATTATAAATGTTTTTCATGGAGTCAATATCGGATGGATATTGAAAATTTGGTGTTTTTTCGTCACTGGTGGTCAGCTTAGAACCAATAAAGACATTCTTCTGGTTCACATTCAAATATAACAATATGTATATCATCTCGAGATATATATGTGTGTATGTTTATTTGCATCAAGCAGAGGACAACCTCTTTGTTTCTCTTTAGGGACTAATTAGCTCAACCTAATGTTAAGTAGTCCAGTCAAATTGTGTTTTTATCAGGAAAGTTTTGGGATAGTTCTGATTTTTCCATATTTATGTTTTTTGTGGCACTGAATCCAAATCTGAGGTCTCCCACAAAAATTTCGTGACACAACATTGTAGAAAATGCAAAAAAAAAAAAAAGGTGAAAATTTGGCGGTTTTTCGCTTATAACTCGAAAACTATCAACTTATCGTAAATAATCTTCCTACCCAAAATGAAAGTTCATAAAATTTTATACAAATTTCATTATTTTGGTTTTTTTTTTTCTCGGACCAACCGTTCGGGCTCATTTGCAAAATCCAAGTTTTCGACCTCTGCAATCACCCGGATCGCCCAAAAATTCGCACTTTTTTCGATTTTTTACCATTTTGACCATGAAAGAGCACGATTTCGACAAAGACCACTCTATACATTTTTAAACTAGATTAAATTTTCTACAATTCAAACAAAGTTTTATCTTAATTAGAATAAATTGTAATCTGTACCGCAATTAGGTTGAAGTTTTGAAAAATTGTCGTTTTTCCTTCATAAAATGAAAACCACTCATCCTAGAAACTTGATTCCTATCTCATTCTCTAGAAAATTTTATTGACTTGAACGTTTACTTGGACTACTTTTTTGATAAAAGTTTTAAATTTATAGATATCCAGCATTTGGACTAAATATTTTGTTTAGTTATTGTTACGTAGTATTGTGATCGTGCCTAAGAAAATTGCTGGATTTTGCATAGTATTAGGGTTCCGTTTAAAAAGATTAAACAAGGCCCTATTAGTGTCTTCATAAATGAGGTTTATCCTCTGCTTGATGCAAACAAACAAACATAGGTATACACACACACCTATGTAATATATCAAATATTTTGGTTAACAAATTATTGATTGATATTTAATAAATAAAATAAATACAAATCTTTTAAAAAACAATTTTCAAACGTATTATAAAAAAACACAAACGTTTCGAGATAATTTCTCCCTTTATCAATGGAATTTTCATATCGTTAAAAAAGAAAATAGAAAACAAAAGTTGCTAATATTAGGGGCCGTTCATAAATTATGTCATACAGTAAGGGGAGAGGGGGAATCTTAGATTTGTGACAAATTTTGACAAGGGGGGGGGGGGTCCGGGGATCTTAAAAATTGTGATGTCACAAAAGCAAAAATTAAAAAATTTTTTAAAATATTCAAATATATTTTTTAGATTTCAGGTTATTATTATTATTCCAATCTGAAAATGTTGGTAAAATAAATCTAGACAAAAAATTCTAAGCAAGTCATTTTGAGCAAAAACTCTTAGATTTTTTTCAAATAATTCAACAATTATTAAATTATAGGGTATAAAAGTGATAGTGTGACGTCACAATAAAGGGGGCTCAATGAAAATGTGACATAGGGGGGGAGGAGGTCTAACTTAATTTATGGACGGCCCCTTCATTTTAGAACATCATTAAAGAAATTAAATATATTGAATATAGACATACAAATTGTCTTGGTGACGAAATTACCTTTAATTCAAATAAAATTTCCACTAAAAATTTCTGATAATTATTAGAAAACCAGCCGATAATTTATTTAAAATTTCAATCATTTCTAAAATTAATATTTTTTCTAAATTCCTCTCTCGATTTTAATATACACATTTATTTTTTAACCGACTTCAAAAAAGGAGAAGGTTCTCTATTCGACTGAATTTTTTTTTTTTTTTTTTTTTTTTGTGCCTATGTTACCTCATATCTCCGCCAATTCTCAACCGATTTTGAAAATTTTTTTTGCATTGGGTCCAGTCTAGCTTCCGATTGGTCCCATTTTTTTTTCGTTTTTTTCCATAGGTATTAGACCTTTTTTATTAGGTTTGTTTAGACCTAACCTCTTTGTTTATGAACCGATTTCGATGGTTCTTTTTTTATCCGAAAGAGGGGTGTCTTAGGGATGGTGTCATATTAATTTGGTCAAGTTCTGATGATATGATCACTATTAATAACATCACTAAAAAGAGAAAAATAAAAATAATTTTTTAAGAAAAAAATAAAAACCGACTTCAAAAATTAAATGCAACAAATAAAATACACTAAAAGGTATAAAATAATTATTATCTTATTTAGTTACAACTAAACGACGAAATATTAACATGAAATTACTTTTTGAAGTCGGTACCAAACATATACCTTTTATGAATCACACTCGACGGATCTTACTTAGTACGTTTGGCGGGTACGCTCGCTTATAGGTATAGTTTGTTTGGTACCGACTTCAAAAAGTAATTTCATGTTAATATTTCGTCGTTTAGTTGTAACTAAATAAGATAATAATTATTTTATACCTTTTAGTGTATTTTATTTGTTGCATTTAATTTTTTTGAAGTCGGTTTTTTATTTTTTCTTAAAGATTATTTTTTTATATACCTATATATTTGTATATGTTTATTTGCATTAAAGAGAGGCCACCCTCATTGATTTCTCTTTATGGGAAGAGAAGAAATTAAAAAGATTAGTGTGTTCATAATATGAAAGAAAAAGAAAATCAAGACTCACTCGGAAAAGGAAAGAAGAAATTATTCTAGTACCGTAAAGGAAAAATTTTCCCTTTATGATGTAATAATGAATTGAGTAGGCTATAAACCGGTGTCATCTTCAGAATAGGAAATAAAAAAAAAATAGAAAATAATGTAAGAGACACTTTCGGGAAAGAGAAGAAGACTCGAGAGTGCTGGAATGACGTTTTGTTTTCTATCCATCAGAAGAGAAATTCAGATTCTTAATTAAACCTCTGTTAATTTAACAGAACTTGCAGATTTAGTGGTTAATTTATTTCAAATCTACTCTTATTAAACGAGCAAAAATTGTATATTTATTTGTTTTTATATTTGTATCTTGGTTCTATTTTGACAACGACTCTACCGATTTTGATGAAATTCACAGGGTTAGGGGGTTTTCGGGGTGACAATTCGATCTGTCACGGTCTCACCTTCGACACAATTGTTTTTGATGGGTTTTTACGTAAACAAATTAATTATTCACAGGTAGACAAATCCCATTCTTAGGGTTTTAAAAAAAGGTTTCCCTGTTAGGGCTCTCTTGTGCCGAGTGCTGTGTGGCGCTTTGATGCCGCGCCCCCATCAAGTCGATGGGGTCCTAACAATCTTGCGTATGCAGAGTTGTAGGTTGCGTGTTCATATAGGGTGTGTGCAGGGGAGGGGCTGCTGGATGGCGGTGGCCCCCCCCCAGATTCGAATGTTCGAATCCCATTCGCTACTCCAGTCGAATCGAGTCGCTTTAATTATAGCATGGGTGAATATATTTCACTCATGCAAAAGCGACTCAACGATCCGACTGAGTCATCTAGCGGCCGTGTCTCAAGGCTCGTCGCCATGAGCGAGAGCGGGCCGCTACATCCCTTTTCCTTTTGTACCCAGGAAGACAATGGGTTGCCTTAATTAATTGATCTAAAAGGCCTTAAAGAAGTATCGTGATTGTGGTTTTTAACATATTATTGTTCAACCTAAACGTTAGAAATATTAATAAACGTTTTATAATTGTTTTTATATAGAACTTTATTTATTAAATAGAATAAAAAATAATCAAGAATTTATTTTAAAATATATTTCGCATAAGCAGGTCTCAATTTTCTGAAAAAAAACAACACATTTTGATAGGTTTTATTTATTAACAATTGGATGAATAAAAATGAATCATATGGTTGAATCAAAACAGGTGCAGGAGGTGGGGTGCAGTGGTGGGGGATCCGGGGGTAGGGCGAGGTTTCGGGGTGGGGTCAAGCGGGGTGGGGTACAGTGGGCGAATACTATATATATTTGTATTTTTTTTAATTTGAAAATGGCTCTCAAATAAAAATCGACCTTATTTATCAGAATTTTAAATTAAAAATAATATTAAAATAAAGGTTTTAACTGAAGGAAGAAGTTACCGAGCATCGCTAATTTTGGTATTAGGGTTCCGTTTAAAGAGCAAAACGGGACACTATTACTACACTATTGTCTTCCAGACATTTATGTAGGTGATATACAAAAAATTTAAAATTTTTAAGTTATATGTATTCATTTTTCTACAAACCAAAAATTCTGTTAAAATTTTAATCTTTTTATTCCTTAGTTTTATGTAATAAATTAATTAATTAGCAGATGAATATTTAATTTCGAAATCTAATTAGTTATTTTAAATCTTGTCGATGAAAAATAATATCTTCTAATATAAATAATTTAATCCTCATTAATTTTCTATACTGCTTACGTTTTTAAAACTATTACACTACAATAGTTAATTGTGAAATTTTTTGGGAAATCAATCATAACTAAATGATTTGATTTTACATAAGCTAATAAATAAATAATACCTAAAAAATAAATAAGTAATAATTAAAGGGAATCATAGGGAGTTGGACAAGACTTTAAATTAAATTAAATTAAAGTTTTGATTAAATATGCCATACGTTTCGTTGCTGTTTTGCAACTTCTTCATTGTATTTAATTTAATTTAAAGTCTTGTCCAACTCCCTACGATTCCTTTAATTATTAATCATGGACACGAATAATAAATAAGTAATTTTATTTAATACAATAAAAATAAATAGTTTTTTTATAATACTGGTGCACCTTTATCGAGTTTTGAACCTGCACTTTTGTATGCTTTTATGTGCGATATTTTTTTCGCTTTTCGATCTTTCTAGCCATAAGCCAATTTACGATACTACTTATTATTTTTTTTAATTTGTCTCTACCCCGGGGTCAGATTTTGAGCCGGATGCCTCGAGTCGGATTCGAACCCGGTTGGATCCACTTGGTTAGCTGGAGCTGGCACGCTAATCCTAGAGCTAACCCGACCCCTATGTGCGCTAATATATGCAATAGTAATTGCACATTTTTAAATTCGATAGTAGCAAAGTTGTTTATTTCTACTTTATTTTTAACGTTGAATAAAAGAATCGTGTCTTCTAATTGATTAGTAAGTAAATAATATACTATATTTTAATAAAAAAAATTATTTTTACCTTTAAAAAATCTTTAAAATACTATATAATATTCAAGTCTCAGATTAATTTTGTAACGCTAGCAGAAATTTCTCTATAAAAAATTACGCTCTTGCCTAGAATCGAACCGACGAACTCTTGAACTATGGTCATCAGCTCTAACCACTAGACCAATTAAATTCATTTCTTAATATTATAATAGGTGTACAGGAAAGTCCCTTTAATCCCGAAAATACTTGCCGAACAGCAGGGGGAGTGCTGCTACCACGCAAGTGAGGTAATCTGGTATAGTAAAAAGCGACTTTTTTGTGCCCAGACCTGGTCGCAAACGACACCAGCGCCCCTAGTGGCGAAATGTGGAAGTTAGCCATTGCAAATCGAAAACGAAAAGAGATAGAGTCGTAAAATTTCCAATTAGAAAGTTTTAGAGCATCAATTAATTAGTACGAAACGATATTTGGTTTTTACACGGATAAGATAAATTGGCGCCTGTATCCAAAAATGTCCGTAATCTATGCGCGACTGTTTTACTCTACATATTTACATTTCGGAAATGTATCAGTGTGCAAATGCAGTTTGTGACTTTGTACTGTACTGTAATGCTCTGAAAACTTTAATTTCCAATGCATTTAAAATTTTAGTTTAAAAAGGTGTTGACGCTCGATTGATACAAACAACATAATCTCATAGCATAGGTATACAGACGCCAATTTATCTTATCCGTGTAAACCAAATATCGTTTCGTACTAATTAATTGATGCTCTAAAACTTTCTAATTGGAAATTTTGCTCATCTCTTTCGTTTCCGATTTGCAATGGTTAACTTCCACATTTCGCCACTAGGGGCGCTGGTGTCGTTTGCATTAGGTCAGGCATAGTCGCTTTACTATACCGTTACCTCACTTGCGTTGCTGTAGCACTCTTCGTTCGCAGCGTTAAAAGGACTTTCCTATGCACCCTGTATACCTAACCTGGGTTGATTTTTGAAAAATTCCATCTTTCTTAAAAAATAGAAACTCAAAAAGATACTTAAAACTTTACAATAATTATCTGTATGTTTTAAGAAAAAGAAACAAAAATAATTATTTCAATAGAATTCATTCTCGAAAAAATTCCTTAAAAAATATAAATTGATTAAATATGCGTTTCACCTCGATTAATCAACCCACCATGCTTCCTGCACAAAAAAACCCTATAGTTAATACTATTTTCTGAAGAAACGTTTCAATTATCTTAATAAACGTCTTTGGTGTTGTTCTGCCATGCTCTGGACAATGATAGATTTCGAATTGAGGACCTCCTGCAGGGAAATAAGGGCGCGTGAGGGAAAAGATGAATGTCGTGTGTGTGTGTGTGTGTGTGTGGCAAAAAAGAGCCGAGTCATTTTGATTCTCGTTCATGTGGGTGGATAGAATGGCCTCTCTCCCTCCACAAAGGCCCTCCAGACGCTACGCTTCTTCAATTTTGGGTGCTCTTTTGATTACAACTCAATTTCCGGTAATTTCGTGTTTTTTTTTCTTTTTAAGATCTAATAAAGGAATTCTTTAATGCAGCCAGTGAATGAAAGAGTCATCTCCTTTCCAAGAAAATATAAACACACTAATACATAAACACTCACATATATACTGTGCTATATAAATACAGACATCCAAGCGAATCACTATTGTCCCAATATCAGGTGTTCTTTTTGCTCATGTTGAATTATAATTTCTATTGTATTGTCTAAATCGTATACTATCAAATGAGCAATTCTTGTAGGTAAGTATATCCCTATGTATAGAATCAGTTTTCGAAAACGGCGCTAACGATTTTGATGAAAATCAAAAATTAGGGGTGTTTTTGGTCTACAAATTGATCCATCAAGGCCTCATCTTCAAGTAACTTTAATTTGATTGGCTTTTTCTTATTTAAATAAACTGCAACGGATCGTTGCTAAACTTTATCCAAATTCATTTGAAATATTAATATGTTTGTTCCTTTATTATTAATCAGATATCACTTGCAATTTGTAGTTCATATTGACATTAATTCAAAAATAATTCTCATTTAAGAGTCGAGGAATAACCATTCCACATTGGATTTTTGACATTTCGGTTATTATTAGTAACCATTGCTGAAGACATAGAGGAATCGACTTAAAATCAAAAATAGCGATTGATTCTCACCTAATACTTGAGGAATAACAATTCTACATTAGGTATTTGACGTTTCGATTATTATTGGTAACCATTGCTGAAGACATGGAGGAATCGACTTAAAATCTAAAATAACGATCGATTCTTATCTAATACTAGAGGAATAACCTTATTGCATTCCAGCTTGAGTTGTTTACCAAAAAAGAATTTAGTCTTTTTGATTTTAAGTCGATTCTTCTACATTTTCAGTAGAGGTTTCCATTAATAGTCAAAACATCAAAAATGGAATGCAATAAGGTTATTCCTCTAGTATTAGATAAGAATCGATCGTTATTTTAGATTTTAAGTCGATTCCTCCATGTCTTCAGCAATGGTTACTAATAAAAACCGAAACGTCAAAAATCCAATATAGAATGATTATTCCTCAAGTACTAGATGAGAATCAATCGCTATTTTTGATTTTTAAGTCGATTCCTCTATGTCTTCAGCAATGGTTACTAATAAAAACCGAAACGTCAAAAATCCAATATAGAATGATTATTCCTCAAGTACTAGATGAGAATCAATCGCTATTTTTGATTTTAAGTCGATTCCTCTATGTCTTCAGCAATGGTTACTAATAAAAACCGAAACGTCAAAAATCCAATATAGAATGATTATTCCTCAAGTACTAGATGAGAATCAATCGCTATTTTTGATTTTAAGTCGATTCCTCTATGTCTTCAGCAATGGTTACTAATAAAAACCGAAACGTCAAAAATCCAATATAGAATGATTATTCCTCAAGTACTAGATGAGAATCAATCGCTATTTTTGATTTTAAGTCGATTCCTCTATGTCTTCAGCAATGGTCACCAATAATAACCGAAACGTCAAAAATCCAATATAGAATGATTATTCCTCAAGTACTAGACGAGAATCAATCGCCATTTTTGATTTTAAGTCGATTCCTCTATGTCTTCAGCAATGGTTACCAATAAAAACCGAAACGTCAAAAATCCAATATAGAATGATTATTCCTCAAGTACTAGATGAGAATCAATCGCTATTTTTGATTTTAAGTCGATTCCTCTATCGTCTTCAGCAATGGTTACTAATAAAAACCGAAACGTCAAAAATCCAATATAGAATGATTATTCCTCAAGTACTAGATGAGAATCAATCGCTATTTTTGATTTTAAGTCGATTCCTCCATGTCTTCAGCAATGGTTACTAATAAAAAACCGAAACGTCAAAAATCCAATATAGAATGATTATTCCTCAAGTACTAGATGAGAATCAATCGCTATTTTTGATTTTAAGTCGATTCCTCTATGTCTTCAGCAATGGTTACTAATAAAAACCGAATGTATTGATGTTTTGTTGACCTAGCCACCGAGGACTTGTGCCTCTAAGCAGGTCGAGTAATAAAGATTTATTTATTAAAAAATTAACATATCTAGTACGCACCAAATTTCTTATTAAAGTAGGTATACTTGTAATTGTAGTTTATTATTTGACAAAAAAGAGACGTTTCAGCGGTCATTCACCACCATCATCAGACTTTTTTAAGTCTTTGCAACAACGAAAAATATTGAATACACTTAACACCTAGTTTCCTTATTGTTGAGAATATTATTAGTTACTGCAAAGATTTTAGAAAAAAATCTTATCAGGTCATATTGTATCAGTAATACTATTCCAGTAACATAAAAATCTCAATGTTTTAAGGAAGCTTATAATTTTATGTCGGGCCGCATTCATTGCTTTCCTGGGCTGCGGGTTGGACAGCTCTGTTCTATACTAATACATATAATTTTTTTTTAATTCTAAACTTATATTTTGTAAAACAATATAAAATAATTGTTCAAATTTAGGGAACGCGGTGTTGGTTTATAGTGAAACATTGTTAAAATTAAATTAGGTTGGAGTTGGTGGTGTTTCAAACAGACATCAAAACTTCACCAATAATTGACATCTTAATCAATGATATTTAATTTGAATTGGAGTTCGATGAGAGTGTATGGTGGGTTTATTTTTAATTTTTATTTATTTTTTTTTAAATAGAAAAAATTTTAATAAAAATAAAATAAACAACTCAAAAAATTAAATGCAACAAATAAAATACACTAAAAGGTATAAAATAATTATTATATTATAGTTACAACTAAACGACGAAATATTAACACGAAATTACTTTTTGAAGTCGGTGCCAAACATATACCTTTTATGAATCGCACTCGACGGATCTTACTTAGTACGTTTGGAGGGTACGCTCGCTTTATAGGTATAGTTTGTTTGGTACCGAATTCAAAAAGTAATTTCGTGTTAATATTTCGTCGTTTAGTTGTAACTAAATAAGATAATAATTATTTTATACCTTTTAGTGCATTTTATTTGTTGCATTTAATTTTTTGAAGTCGGTTTTTATTTTTTTCTTAAAAATTATTTTTATTTTTCTCTTTTTAGTGATGTTATTAATAGTGATTATATCATCAGAACTTGACCAAATTAATATGACACCATCCCTAAGACACCCCTTTCGGATAAAAAAAGAACCATCGAAATCGGTTCATAAACAAAGAGGTTAGGTCTAAACAAACCTAATAAAAAAGGTCTAATAGCCTATGAAAAAAAATCGGAAAAAAAATGGGACCAATCGGAAGCTAGACTGGACCCAATGCAAAAAAAAATTTCAAAATCGGTTGACAATTGGCGGAGATATGAGGATAACATAGGCACAAAAAAAAAAAAAAAAAAAAAAAAAAAAAAAAATCAGTCGAATAGCAGAACTTCCTCCTTTTTTGAAGTCGGTTAAAAATAACAGATGAAATTTTCGCTATGCACCCTCATTGCATTCCATAGTTTATTACCCTCCTTTATAACACATACATAATTTTCGGCAACTTCCAAGTATAAATATCTTTTCTTTATTCCAGCCCTTTGTCCCCTACATCTGTTCTTTCGGCTCTAAGGCCATCCCATCCCTCTGATAATTCTTTCATATTTACACTAAGTCATAAATAACTGTCCATCATATTAAAATTAAAATAAATTCTGTTCAAAATATCATGTTATCTTTAGTCAATGTTCTCCTGACGATGAGTTAAGAGCTCGAAATATATAGAGTAAACTAAAAAAATCTTTGTATTTTAATTTTTCTCCTTGTGAAACACCACCAACTCCAACCTAATTTAATTTTTAAAATAATTGTGTGTGTGTTTTTTTTCGTTTGCAGCCCTTGGTACAGAGGCGGGTTCTTCCTGGCGCTCGGACACCCCTGAGGATTTATCCCGGTCACCCTCTTCGTGTGCCACACCCAATTCGGCGAGTGAACTCCCCGAGGCGGAGCTTGCTTTCACCCATGGGGTGACCGAGGCCACACCTTACCCTTGCCAATTCTGCGACAAGGCATTCCCCAGGCTCAGCTACCTTAAAAAACATGAACAGGTAAACAAATCATCTCCTTCTCTATTTAATATACTATTAATCCTAATCATAGCGCACAGAGTGCGTAGGCTAAGTTCAAGCATTGGCCGTACGCTATTTATACGAACAATTTAGAGCCACGTTCCACCCCCTTGCATCTCAGAACCCATTTGAGATACAGAGCTGAAATTATACACATGTAACGTATTTAGGATCTGTAGGCCCCTAGGCTGGACCTGTTCTGCGGGTCCTACGGGGGAAAATATAATTTTCTTAATTAACCTACAAAAACCGTATTTTCAGCAATTATCGAATTAAGGTAGTCGTTTCGCGAAAATACTAGCAAAAAGTTAATGCTAGAGTATGTAGAACAGATCAATAGGGATTCATAATTCATAAGCCCAAAACTTTTGCTGTTTATGTACCGATTCTAGCCAATCCCGTGCACGTTTGACTAATCTGGCAACATTGTAAGAGCTTAAATATATTTTATCATAGAAATTTCAGATAAAGTACATTATAAAGGGAGATTTATAAAACAAAAAGTTCTTAATAAGCGATTGAAAGCTGTTGGGACAATGGCTGAAGCGAAAAAACGTCAAAAAATTACTAAAGTTAACACACTTTTTAGGTTAAATAAATGCTTTGTTGCCAGATTGTTTTTAGTGTAAATATTTTTTATACATTTTCATATTTATTCATTATTATCTCAGAAACTGTGTTGTAACTATGAATCAAAATTGTCTTAAAATATGTATTGGTTATTGTTTAATGTTACGGTTTAGTAAATTAAGTGGATATTGATGAGGCAGTCAAAAAAAGAAGAAGATAATTTTAAACTATCTTTTATTCATAAAACCGACGTTTCGGAGGCTATTCCCTCCTTCTTCAGGGTCCTGTAATTAATTAAATGGATTTGGCCATCATTACAATCAAGATCATTACAAATTATTTTTATATAAATACAATTAATATATAATTATATGGAATACAATTTTTTAATCAATAATATTCTACCTCACTTTGAAAAGTCAGTGAAGGAAATCCAATGCGGCATTCCCCTCTGTCTCCTCTTTCAGTGGCAGTAACAATAATATCTTGTATTTCATTCTCAGCAGAATTATAATGTAATAATGATTTGGAAATATTTTTTTAATATAAGTGCATATCATTAGCAGATTTTTTCAAATGGAGTATGGTCCCTATAAACTCCCCCGAGAATATGAGCCGTTTCCGCAGCCGATTTCTTCATTAAAAAACATATTGCACCATTACCTCCCGCAAATGCTCTTTTTCGGCACAAAATCCGCCATGTTTACAAGCCAATATCTCATACACAAATGAACCGAATGTTGACATGTTATATGCCGTTTGAAAGGTGATTACCAAAACTATAAACCAAAAAAAAATATTTGGATGAGTTTGGTGGAAAAATACCGAAATGCCATCTGTTAGAAAAAAGGACATTATTAACCGCCAAACCTAGTACACACAATCTGTGGACCACTAGAAAGCTAGAAATGCAAAAACTGGGTGCGGGGTGGGGATGGATGTGGGGGTGCAAGAGGTGGGATGCAATGGTGGGGTATCTGGGGGGCGGGTTGGGGGTGCTGGGGGGGGGGGGGGGCGTTTGGTTACCGTGCATCGCTCGGTGGCTCCAGGTACTACTATTTATTTACTAATACAGAAACCCTGATTTTAAAAATTGACGTATTTTTCACCTTGACAATGGTACAGTGGTGCTGGAGTCCGCTGAACCCTTTGTCGTGTGGGCTGCAGCCTGGGTAACTTATGCTTAAATCCAGCCCTGTAATTATGTAATCGATCTTGTAGAGAGTACCAAATTTCAATAATATATCATAGATTCTGAAATAAGGACCTGAGAAAATAAAATACTTGAATTCTCTTGTAATTAAAGAAATTTTACTAGATGAAGGAGGAGGTATCAATAGCCAAAGATGGAATCACTGGGTTCAATAAAACGTTTCGATTCTGATATTTTATTTGGCCATCTTCAGTTAATTAGAGTTATACACAAAATGTGGTACATGTACCGCATTTTGTGTATAACTCTAATTAACTGAAGATGGCCAAATAAAATCCAGGCCGAAACGTTTTATTAACGGTGTTTTATTGAACCCAGTGATTCCATCTTTGGCTGATACCTCCTCCTTCATCTAATACAGTTTCATCACAGCCACGAACTCTAACAATATTAAAGAAATGTATTCAAATATCCTATCCTTAGCGGCTATTTAGTTGAAATAGCCTTAGAAACCTAGTTGATCGATAATGCTATTGTAATTTTAAAGAAGAAAGATAGAAAAAAAATAGATAATTGGATGATTGGATGAGAATGAAAAAGAAAGCCAAATAATAATTTCAATTGAAATCAGTTATTTACTGTGGTTTTATATAATAAGAAAAACGATTTCAGATTAGTTTTGGATTTCTTTAGCGAATGGGTTAAAACAGTTTTAGCTAGTACACCAATACCTCACTTTGCGTCGGGGTTACGTTCCAAAAAAAAAACACGACGCAATGTGAATTAAGATTTTCTATAGCAAACCATGTAAAGATCGAAGATAGGTTCCAGGGTTACGAAAATACTACTTTTTAATAAAAAAATAAAAACCGACTTCAAAAATTAAATGCAACAAATAAAATACACTAAAAGGTATAAAATAATTATTATCTTATTTAGTTACAACTAAACGACGAAATATTAACATGAAATTACTTTTAAAGTCGGTGCCAAACATATACCTTTTATGAATCGCACTCGACGGATCTTACTTAGTACGTTTGGAGGGTATGCTCGCTTATAGGTATAGTTTGTTTGGTACCGACTTCAAAAAGTAATTTCATGTTAATATTTCGTCGTTTAGTTGTAACTAAATAAGATAATAATTATTTTATACCTTTTAGTGGTATTTTTATTTGTTGCATTTAATTTTTTTGAAGTCGGTTTTTATTTTTTCTTAAAATGTTTTATTTTTCTCTTTTTAGTGATGTTATTAATAGTGATCATATCATCAGAACTTGACCAAATTAATATGACACCATCCCTAAGACACCCCCTTTCGGATAAAAAAAGAACCATCGAAATCGGTTCATAAACAAAGAGGTTAGGTCTAAACAAACCTAATAAAAAAGGTCTAATACCTATGAAAAAAATCGAAAAAAATGGGACCAATCGGAAGCTAGACTGGACCCAAATGCAAAAAAAATTTTCAAAATCGGTTGACAATTGGCGGAGATATGAGGTAACATAGGCACAAAAAAAAAAAAAAAAAATTCAGTCGAATAGAGAACCTCCTCCTTTTTTGAAGTCGGTTAAAAAGAAAATTGAACAAAGTAAACATTTAAAAAACAAAAATAATATAAAATTTTATTACATACATAGAAAAAAACGTATTCAATTAAAACAAAATAAACTATTCAATTAATTTATGAAAAACAAAATTAAAATTAATCACTGTCTGATGAGTCCATAGTGTAAAATTACAAGTGTATGTAAAAAAAATATATAACTCTGCCAATAAATAAATTGAAAAATATTTACCTTTTTTCTAACCAGAAACAACCCGTAAAAATTTATAAAAATTTATTATTCTAATAAGATTGGAGTAATTTTTGGAGACGGACTGATAAGTGAATTAAGTGGATATTGATGAGGCAGTCCAAAAAGAAGAAGATAATTTACACTATCTTTTTATTCATAAAATCGACGTTCGGAGGCTATTCCCTTCTTCTTCAGGTTTTGAAAGTCAGTGAAGGAAATCAATGCGGCATTCCCTCTGTCTCCTCTTTCAGTGGCAGTAACAATAATATATTGTATTTCATTCTCAGTTATTACATTATAATTACATTATAATTCTGCTGAGAATGAAATACAATATATTATTGTTACTGCCACTGAAAGAGGAGACAGAGGGGAATGCCGCATTGGATTTCCTTCACTGACTTTTCAAAACCCTGAAGAAGGAGGGAATAGCCTCCGAAACGTCGGTTTTATGAATAAAAAGATAGTGTAAATTATCTTCTTCTTTTTTTGGACTGCCTCATCAATATCCACTTAATTTATTATTCTCTTTTAAAAAAAGCACAAGACACTAATTGAAACGTTACAAAAAGCACAACACACTACATAATTGAAACTGAACTCTAAAATAAGCAAAACAAAGTGAAAATAAAACTGTATTAAAATTCCGTTGATTTTCAGTTAGAAAGGGAATCCCCGAGTTTTGATGGCATGGCGCAATTAGAAACAAAAGTGGTGCCATCTTTTAGAAAAAAAAGAAAATTTAAAAAAAAAAATTAAAGACTCGAACCCAAAACAACGCAACCTCGAAAATCTAAACGCACAGTGAAAATTAGTACTAATTAAGCAGCGACGCAACTTCGAAAAAAACGCAAAGCGAGGTATTGGTGTATAATGAATACATACATACATCAGATAAAATGTGAGGCCCGGGGCAACTAATATTTTTGAAGGTCTTCAAAATTTAAAATAAAACTCTGGACAAGAAAATAAAAACAATTTTATTTTTATATTTATTAAATTATAGCATTTATTTATTTTACAGAAGTTTTGCACGCTTCTACATTAACAAATTCAATTATTAATAGGCCACTAAAATTCTAGAGTTCCGAAGCAGGTGTGCCCTAATTCTCCCCGCCTCTAATAGGCTCAGAATATATATATATATATATATATATATATATATATATATATATATATATATATATATGTATATATATAAATCCATATATTTAATTTATTTGTTTGAGATTATAGTTTCGAAGGTTTAAAACTTCATCATCAGTCTTTTTAATTAGAAATATGTTTGTATTTTTTGCCAAAGTTTTCTCCTTCAAAACAATATTAATGTACACACGGAGGTTCCTTCGTTGACCCTTTTTAAGCCCTGAAGAACGATGAAGGACGATCTTTGATTTTTTAAGAGGATGAAAATGACGTTCTAATCAATTCTTTTATTCGGAATTTGTGGTTTTCATTATTATCCTTGGGCTGTCTTTGCCTCAATTCAGCATCTATTGAATTCTACCACTTTGCCTTCAATAGAAAATATCTCTACTTAATTAATTTTTTTTATAAATTTTATTAAACCAATTATTTTACATTAATTAATGTATACATTGTATTTTTGCTTCGATTCCGGAGATTACTTCTCCACCATCGAGTGTCCTTATTCATCTTTAGTCCTTGTTTTTAATAAGAGGAAAAATCTAATTAGATAAAAAAAACTCTTTTCCGATAATTATTTCAATCTCCATTATTCTCCAATCAAGTCGATTGGTTTTGCTAATCTCCTCAATCCTTCGACCATCAAAAACAAAAAATTTTTTTCATAAATTTTATTAAACCAATTATTTTACATTAATTAATGTATACATTGTATTTTTTGCTTCGATTCCGGAGATTACTTCTCCACCATCGAGTGTCCTTATTCATCTTGAGTCCTTGTTTTTAATAAGAGGAAAAATCTAATTAGATAAAAAAACCTCTTTTCCGATAATTATTTCAATTCCATTATTCCCCAATCAAGTCGATTGGTTTGCTAATCTCCTCAATCCTTCGACCATCAAAAACAAAAATTTTTTTCATAAATTTTATTAAACCAATTATTTTACATTAATTAATGTATACATTGTATTTTTTGCTTTGATTCCGGAGATTACTTCTCCACCATCGAGTGTCCTTTATTCATCTTTAGTCCTTGTTTTTAATAAGAGGAAAAATCTAATTAGATAAAAAAACCTCTTTTTCCGATAATTATTTCAATTCCATTATTCCCCAATCAAGTCGATTGGTTTGCTAATCTCCTCAATCCTTCGACCATCAAAAACAAAAAATTTTTTTCATAAATTTTATTAAACCAATTATTTTACATTAATTAATGTATACATTGTATTTTTTGCTTCGATTCCGGAGATTACTTCTCCACCATCGAGTGTCCTTATTCATCTTGAGTCCTTGTTTTTAATAAGAGGAAAAAATCTAATTAGATAAAAAAACCTCTTTTCCGATAATTATTTCAATTCCATTATTCCCCAATCAAGTCGATTGGTTTGCTAATCTCCTCAATCCTTCGACCATCAAAAACAAAAAATTTTTTTTTTTATAAATTTTATTAAACCAATTATTTTACATTAATTAATGTATACATTGTATTTTTTGCTTCGATTCCGAGATTACTTCTCCACCATCGAGTGTCCTTATTCATCTTTAGTCCTTGTTTTTAATAAGAGGAAAAATCTAATTAGATAAAAACCTCTTTTCCGATAATTATTTCAATTCCATTATTCCCCAATCAAGTCGATTGGTTACATCATTTTTTTCATAAAAAACAAAAAATTCCTAATTTTAATACAATATATTAATATTTGCTATAACCTATTAGTGGGTTTTAAAATTAAAAAACCAATTAAAAATAAAAGATAATTGAAAAAATGTAAACAAACTTTTATAATGAGATTTTCATCTATCAATAATTACTTTAATTAAGAAAAGATCAATTAAGATTAAATTTGTCGAGGTCCAGACCTAGCCAGATCGTTTTCTCATCCTCAAAACTTGTTAATAGAATTTGTTTCATCAAAATCTGTAGAGTCGTTTTCAAAATAGAATCAAGATACAAATATATATATATATATATATATATACAAACAATTATTGCTCGTTTAATAAGAGTAGATATCATCATCATCATTGAGTATACAGTCCTAAGACTGGTTTGATGCAACAATCCGTCTCCACTCGACTCTGTCCCCCGCCAGCTGTTTAACCTCTCTAAATGTCTGGCATCCCATATCCCCAATTATTTGGTTGAAATATTCTAATCTGGTTCTTCCCCTTCCCCTTTTCTTTCCCACCTCCCCCTCCAAGATATCCCTAAGCAGTCCCCCATGTCTCAGTGTGTGCCCCATCATCTGACCTCTTCTCTTCTTCAGACTCTTCCACAAGGTTCTTCTTTCTCCGATTCTTCCAAGAACTTCTTCATTTGTAATTTTATCCATCCATTTGATATTCGTCATTCTTCTGTAGCACCACATTTCGAAAGCCTCTAATCTCTTTCTCTCCGCTTCTCTAATTGTCCAGGTTTCACACCCGTACATGGCTATGCTCCATACATATGTCTTCAATAGCAACTTCCTGTTTGCTAAGCTGATTGAGGAGGAGCATAGTAGTTTTTGTTTTGAATTAAACCCCATTTTTGCTTGGGCAATTCTTGATTTAATTTCGTTTTCGCTCCTCCCATCCCATGTTATTTTACTTCCTAGGTAGCGGAATTCCTTAACTCCTTCTAGGTTTTCTTGGTTAATTTTGATGCATTCCTGTCTCGTTTGTTCTTTTTTTGTACATACTAGGAACTTGGTTTTATTCTTGTTTATTTTCATTTTGATTTCTTCTATTAGGATTTGGTTAATTCCATTCAAGGCGTCCTCTAATTCTTTTTTATTGCTTCCTAGAAGGGCAATGTCATCGGCAAATCTTAACATAGCGATCTTTTGACCTTGGATTTCTATACCTGTATCAATTTTGTCTTTGAATTCTTTAATCGCTTCTTCTATGTATAAGTTGAAAATCATGGGTGACAGCACACATCCTTGTCTTACACCTTTTTTTATTTTGGCTTCTCTTTGTTCATCACCAATATTTATAATTGCCGTCTGGTTTTGATATAGATTGTAGATTAGTCTTCTCTCTCTGAATTTTATTCCCGCCTGTTTTAATATTTTAAACATAATTTCCCAATTGACGTTATCGAATGCTTTTTCTAGGTCTATGAATCCGATGTAGACAGATTCTTCCCTGATAAAAGCCCTTTCTATTATTAGTCTAAGAGAGAGAATTGCTTCTCGGGTGCCTCTGTTTCTTCTAAAGCCGAACTGGTCTTCCCCCAGATTTTCTTCAACTCTTTGTTCTATTCTTCTTTGGATTATTTTGGTTAGGATTTTGGAGGCATGTGAGGTTAGGCTAATGGTCCTGAAATTTTCACATTTATCCGCGCCTGTCTTTTTGGGAAGTGTGACTATTTTGTTTTTTTCGAAATCTTTTGGGATGATTCCCAATTTATAGATTTTGCTAATTAGTTCAAAAAGTTTGTCACGTGCCTTTTCTCCAGAGTTCTTTAGGATTTCAGCTTGTATATTGTCTATTCCGGGTGCTCTATTATTTTTTAGTTCCTTCAAAGCTGTCTCGAATTCTGACCTGAGTATGGGGTCTCCTAATTCGTTTTCGTCCACAGATTCTTCTTCTTCTATTGGGTTCATTGTTTTTTCTTCTCCATAGAGTTCTTCTAGGTGTTCCTTCCATCTATTTGCCTGTTCGTTTTCGTTTAGAATAATGTGGCCTCCTTTATCTCTTATGTTCTTGCTTTTTGGCTTGTCTTCTTGGAAATTTCTTTTTATTGCCCTATAGGCTACATCAACTTTTCCCAATACTAGATTTTCGTTGACTTCTTTACATTTTTCTTGAATCATTTTTTCTTTTGCTTTTCTACATTCTCTTATAACTTTCCATCTTAATTTTTTATATGTTTCTTTCCCTTCTTCGTCTTTTCTGTTCTTAAATTTTCTTCGTTCGTCAATCAGTTGCCGTATTTCGTCTGTTACCCATGGCTTTTTAATTTCGTTTTTCTTTGATTTAAGGACTTCGTTGGCTGTTTCAGTCAGGCTTGATTTCATAGCATTCCATTCTTGTTCGATTTCTTCTTCTTTGTTATTTGTGGGTGTTTTTTCTTCCAGTTTCTTATTCATTACGTTTTCGAAAAGTTTTTGGGTTTCCTTATTTTTTAATTTAGATATATCCCAGTTTTTTCGCGACCCTCCCTTTTTTATTAGTTTTTTAAATTTTAGTTGGCATTTCATCGCAATTAGATTGTGATCACTAAAAATATCAGCCCCAGGATAGCTTTTACAGTCCTTTACTTGATTTCTGAATCTTTGTTTGACTAATATGTAATCTATTTGAAATCTCCCCTTGTCTTTTGGCATTTTCCACGTGTAGATCCTTCTTGGATGGTGTTGGAAGAGTGTGTTTGCTACTACTAAACTGTGCTTACTGCAAAATTCAATTAATCTTTCGCCCCTTTCATTCCTATCTCCTAGACCGTGTTCGCCCACCACTTTTCCTTCTTTGCCTTTTCCTACTCTTGCATTCCAATCCCCCATAATTATTAAATTTTCATCCCCTTTAACGCGCTTCATCAGGTTTTCAATTTGTTCGTACATTTCTTCTATAACTTGGTTATCCTTATATGATGTAGTAGGCATGTATACCTGGATTATCACAGTATCTTTCGGTTTCGAATCCACTGTGATCATAACAATCCTTTTGCTTACCTGAAGATAATTCTTTACCCTTTGCCCTATTTTTTTATTCATAATAATGCCCACTCCTGCCTGCCCCTTCTGCCCCCCCGTATGAATGATTCTATGGCTGTTTTCAAACCAAAAATCTCCCTCTACTGGGTATCTCATTTCACTAATCCCAATAATGTCCAATTTGTGTCTATCCATTTCCCGCTTTAAATTCATTAGTTTATCTATTCCCTTTAGCGTCCTAACATTCCACGCTCCGACTCGTAGAAAGTCATTATTTATTTTTCCCTTTATGATGGTCTCTCCTCGGGTAGCCCCTTCCCGGAGATCCGAACGAGGGGCTAGTTTACCTCCGGAATTCTTTACTCGAAGAGAAATCGTCATATTGCATATTCTCGGGATTTGTAATGTGGTGGTTTCCCGTTGCCTTCCACATGTTGAAGAGAAGAAAAATGAAAAAGGAAATCAACTCCTAGCCCTCGAAAACCTAATAGCGTCGGAGTCGGTAAAAAAAAAAAAAACAAGAGTTGGCCAAGGGAGGCCGTATAGGAGAGAGAAAAGAGAAGCCTGACACAAGTAAGTGGAAGCAATGTCAGACTTAGCTCGGATAACCCCGTGGTCGCAATCCACGTACTCATCAGAAATGAGTTCCTGTGACATCTAAAATATGAAAACAATTACACAGGCAATACTTGTAAGCAATAAATACAAGAGAAATACATATATATATATATATATATATATACATATATACATATATATATAAAAGAAAAAATTATTTAGTGATTGTAGTTAAAATAGCAAAAATTATAATTTAGAAAATAATTAAAAGTAAAAAGAATTAATATTAGGTAAATAAAAATTAATTAATCATAAGAACGATGTTCCACTGGTGGGGCGTTGAATTATCTATTTTTCAAGACTATATTCGGCCTCGGCAGTAGGATATATCGATAAAAAGTTCAATAAATTAGTATTAATAGCTAGTTTGCAGGTTTTGAATTTGAAATTCGCGCACTGCAAACAAAAAAAGCACTAAAAAGTCACTAAAAAGTAACTAGTGTCACTCGTTTGAATCCAATTTTTATAATTCACTTATTAATTAGAATTAAATTATGAATTCGACATTAGTTGGAAACTTGATACAGTATTCATTTATCAAATATTTTGTAATGAATTGAATTTTATCAGGTGTGAAATTCAGACTCTTCTAAAATAAACTTTTTGTGCTCTCTTGTGCATAGTTGAAATTCGAATTGAAAAACACTACTGAACCGCCAACTATTTCGTCATCCTCTGTAGGCAATATAAAAATAATTGATAACAAAACCTATATCAGTAATTTTGTGAAATATATATTTTCAGAGACAACTCTAAAATATATCTCAATGCGTTTTCATCATTATGAAGCTGAAACTGAAATAACAAATGAATATAAAACATTCGGCCAAAGTAATAAATGTGAACAATGAGACCGGGCGGCGGGAAATTCTGTTATAAAAATTTGTAAATTTGCATAATAAAAAATTGTAGGCGCAAAACAAAGTTGAAATTTTTTTTTTTTTTTTTTTTTTTTCAAAATTTAAAATTTTTTGGTAAAAAACAAGACAGAATATTTAAAATAGCGATAGAAACTCGAATTTAATAGATAAATTCGAAATTTTTTTACAAGGTGCGATGAAGCACTGCTGAGTAGACTGGAAGCTTGGTTCGCAATTCCTTTAATTAAGAAACAACAAATTATGATGAATTTTGATGAGGTCCAGACCTAGCCAGAAGACTGAAAAACACTTTTAGCTATATCAATTGAAATAATCCATCTATTTCAATCTTCCCTCTCTTTCTATTCGATTCGGCTTTCCGGAGCCGTTCGGCAATCTTCGGGTTTTCTTCGCTCATGCCTTTCTTGACACAAACTTTTTCCTTTCCATGTTTTGGTAATATTTATCAAATAGATTTTGTTTTTAATATTCTTTAATCAATTCTTACAAGTTTGTAAATCATTCATTGAATATTTATAATAGTAAATAAGTGTCGTGTGAATTCGTTTACTTTTTAGAATAAGCCAATCTGTCAGCTGAGGAATTCAAACCCAAATGTAAAGATTATTTATTTATTATCTCATTATTATTTGCAGATTTTCCTTTTAGTTATAATTTTATTTATTTATTTTTATTATTTCAACTCCAGGCTTATTTGATACAATTGAAATACGCAAGTAATAATGTCACTGAATTATTTCTATTTATATAAAATGGTTCCTTTTTATGTTTAGCTAGCTTGAAGGCCGCCTTCGGCGGTAACTTTGTAGCAGAGGACTTCGCCTATTTGCATTGGCTGCTTTATTGATGTTTTATTAGTAACAGAGAATAAATATAATTGTTTTATTATAAAGTCTTAAATAGACATAATTTGTGATTCTATTTAACTGCAATATACACTCATAACAAATAAGATGAAACAAATAGCTAAAATGTATTAAAAATCTCTATTTATAAAAAAATCTCTTATTCTCAAGCTTGAGTTGTTTATCATAAAAAATTTAGTCTTATTGATTTTAAGTCGATTTTTCCACGTTTTCAGTAGAGCTTGCCATTAATAGTCAAAACATCAAATGGAATGCAATAATTCCTCTACTATTAGATAAGAATCGATTGGTATTTTTGATTTTAAGTCGATCCCTCCATGTCTTCAGCAATGGTTACCAATAATAATCGAAGGGTCAAAATCTAATGTAGAATTGTTATTCCTAAAGTATTAGATAGAATCGATTGGTATTTTTGATTTTTAAATCGATCCTCAATGTCTTCAGCAATGGTTACCAATAATAATCGAAGGTCAAAAAATCTAATGTAGAATTGTTATTCCTAAAGTATTAGATAAGAATCGATTGGTATTTTTGATTTTAAGTCGATCCCTCCATGTCTTCAGCAATGGTTACCAATAATAATCGAAGGGTCAAAAATCTAATGTGAATTATTTATTCCTAAAGTATTAGATAAGAATCGATTGGTATTTTTGATTTTAAGTCGATCCCTCCATGTCTTCAGCAATGGTTGCCAATAATAATCGAAGGGTCAAAAATCTAATGTAGAATTGTTATTCCTAAAGTATTAGATAAGAATCGATTGGTATTTTTGATTTTAAGTCAATCCCTCCATGTCTTCAGCAATGGATTTTCAATAAAAATCAGAAGGGTCAAAAATCTAATGTAGAATTGTTATTCCTCAAGTATTAGATAAGAATCGATTGGTATTTTTGATTTTAAGTCGATCCCTCCATGTCTTCAGCAATGGTTACCAATAATAATCGAAGGGTCAAAAATCTAATGTAGAATTGTTATTCCTCAAGTATTAGATAAGAATCGATTGGTATTTTTGATTTTAAGTCGATCCCTCCATGTCTTCAGCAATGGTTACCAATAATAATCGAGATCAAAAATCTAATCTTGAATGGTGGCTATTAAAGGTATTAGATAAGAATCGGTGGTATTTTTTGATTTTAAGTCGATCCCTCCATGTCTTCAGCAATGATTTACCAATAATAATCGAAGGGTCAAAAATCTAATGTAGGAGTATTTATTCCTCAAGTATTAGATAAGAATCGATTGGTATTTTTGATTTTAAGTCGATCCCTCCATGTCTTCAGCAATGGTTACCAATAATAATCGAAGGGTCAAAAATCTAATGTAGAATTGTTATTCCTCAAGTATTAGATAAGAATCGATTGGTATTTTTGATTTTAGTCGGAATTATATGGACTCGTACTAGCTCTAATAATATTATTTTTTAACATTTCTCTTATTTGCCTTTTTACTTCTCCTTGGTAAATTACGGGGTATTTATAATTCTTTGTGTAGGTTGGATTCTCATGGGTAGTTCTAATTTTATGTTTAATTACGTGTGTGTGTTATGGCATATCCTGAATATTAAATGGCTATATCTATTTAATAAGTTATTTACTAGTTTATCGATTTCCATTTTACAATATTTTTCGTTCATATTTATTTCATATGTTAAATCCGACTTTAAACTATTTATTGATTGATTATTAATTGCCGTTTGTCCTTGTGTATTTCTGCCATCTTTTATCCTAATTTTTGGTTGACATAAATCATCTATCTTTGGGGTATCTTTAATTATTTTCCTATCTAACCTTTACCTTGTATGGTTTCTGAATCTGTTTCCTATCACTTAATCTTTGACTTCTTGTCCTCATTGATTGTTAACACTTAAGTTATCTATATTTATTTGATTATTTTTATTTGGAGTTTCGCGTTTATTTATTTCGTTAGGTTCATTGACTTTATTAATCTTACTCTTTAATTTTTCCCATGGTTTGTTATCTTTATTTTCGCTGTCTTTATTTTCGCTAACCTCGCCTCTATCTAAGGGTTTATATTTCATTTTAACATCTGTGGGTTTACTATCGGCTACTATTTCTTTCATATCTAAGCTACTGGATAATTCAATGTTTGTGTCATCAATTCTACTGTGAGAAAGTTTTTCGTTTATCTTGCTAATATGATACTTTAGTTTATATCTCTTGTCTTCAAATATAATTACGTCATCTTTGAAATTCCATTTAAATTCCTAATATTTTAATTGTATCAAGTCCCCAATAATATATCAAAATCCCTATGAAAATTGATTATTAATGCTTTTACATATTCCTTACCAAAAAATTTGTATATATGTGTACTCTGTTATTTTATTTGACCCATTTATAGTTTTTATAAAATTATTTTCTTTAAATTTCGTGTACGGTTTTGGTAATATTAGGTTTTATTAAATTTACAGTCGATCCTGTATCGATAAGTATTTTTAAATTGTTCCATTCTAGATATGGTAACATTGATTTTTCATCTATACTATTTCTGTATTCAAAATTATTGTAATTAATTTGGGGGGTTTATGTAAGTTCGTTTCGGGGCCTATTCCTAAAAATGATTCTCTCGTCTTTGTTGACCTGAATGAGTTTGAATAGTAGTAGACATCGGGGTCTGATTAACAAAATGTGGACGTAAGCTCTTATAGTTATTATTCCTATAATTATTTGAGTTTTGATAGCTATATTTTTGGAGGGGGGGTCTAGGTTGGAAATTCTGTCTAGGTTGAAAGTTTCTATAATTATTATTATTATGATAGTAATTATTTATTTTTGTCTGCTTTCAGTTGCTAACGCATTCGTTCGATTGAGTATGTACTCGTAAACTTCATATATTGAATTTAGGTTTTGTGCTAGAACTTGGCTAGCGGTGGGTTCTTTTAAGGTTTTAATGAATATTTGGGTGGCGTCTTCTAAAAATTCTTTAATTAATTCTGTTTTTGCGTTTGTACTAATATTTCTCGCATTTATCCTAGAGTTATATTGCGTCATTAACTTATTTATTTCTAAATAATTTTTTTCTATCCCGAGATTTTTGTTTGTTAGGGAAAATAGCTCTGTCTTAATTGTGTTTTCATTTTTGGGTGATTTGAATAAATTCCTTAACAATATTACCAATTCGTCCCAGTTTCTGACGTGGTGTCCTAAAATTTTATGCCTAGCGTCTCCTGTTATTTGATTTTTTATGTGTAATAGTATTATATTCTGTTGGTCTATGGGGACTTCACTGAAATTTCTAACTATCGCCTCAGTGTTTTCAATAAATTCTTCTAGTAATTCGGGGGAGCCATTATATTGGGGGATTAATCTTAAGAGTTCCGAATTTGATAGTGTAGCCATTGTTTATTCTTTTAATTATTTATTATTTATTTAAGTCTGTTAAATCTTCTCCGAACAACTCTATATATCTTTTTACTAGTTTCTCCTGTCTTTTATTAAATTTTTTTCTATATGTTTAAATATTTGATAAAATAATGATCGATTCTATTCTGTGTTTTGCTTTTAACTGTCTTGCTCATACTCTACTTCAATATTTCAACTTTAATATTAATTATTTATTTATTCATTTGTAACAATTTACTTTAATATTTATTTCAACAATAACAATTATTTTTCATGCATTAACTTTTTCTTTATTTAACATTTATTTATTCATGCATTAATCTCCTTTACAATTATTTATTCTATTATTTTCACAATTTTTCAATACTTTTAACAATTATTTATTTATTTTTAACGTTCAATTTATGGGCCGTGTACTGCACGGCTAACTGAAGGATGTCTGTTCGTTTCTAACCTTGTAGTATATTCCGCTGACGGATGCTTTAATTTGCGCCCTTGGGAAGTTTCGGTTGTGACTTCCTCAGTATTTGTATGATGTCCCGCAGCTCGAAGTTCACTCCTCGTTAAGGCTGGTGACTTCCTCTCGCTCCGAATTGGTTGGCGATTGGCTGGACGGTTGTCAACGGGTTGTCGTGGCAAGGCGACGATAGGCTTTTTCGCTGGTAAACAGCTTAAAAAGCTGACCGCCTGTTGGCATTCGGGTGACACGAACGTCGTGCGTTTCCCAAAGTGACTTTCGAAATTTTAAATCCTCGGAATGTATCCTACCCAATTTTCAAGTGATTTAGTTTTCGGGGGGTCCTATTCTCTGACCGCGCCATAATTTTATTCTTCGGTATCGTAGTTTTTAAAAAAACGTGATATGAATTTGAATAAATTGGTTTTATTAATTAAAGTTTAAAATACAATAGGTTATACTTGGAGATTGGAGGTCTCAAGTCGAACGTGATCAAGACAAGCCTTAATGCTCCCACTGATCATTCGTCTTTATATACTACATAACTGCTGAGTCTGAAATCCCTCAGTGTGGGAATAGATAACATAATATCCTGACGTGACTCACTTTTTTCATGCACGATTTAGAATAGGTACTTGATCATATCCTGTATGGTATTTCTTCCTTTTCTCACTTGTACGTCTTCTACTTCTTTCCAGGATTAAATAATTAATATTTTTCTTTTCTTTTATCTATTTATTTATTCTTATCAGTACAAGGGCGGATCCAGGGGGGAGGAGGGGCGGGCGATCCCCCCCCCTCCCCATAACGAGACTTCCAAATCGCCCTGGTCACATTCAAATTTCGCAGAGACAAAATTTGCCACCAGTACTTCCACATTTGCAGCCAGGAGGCAGACGTATCGTCTGAGCACCAATCACAGAGCTATATGAATTTTAGATCATTTATAATTTTTGAGGGCTTAAAAACCACAGAAATTTTGGACATTTTTCAGAATTTCGCTTATAAATCGAAAACCATGCTTCTGACAGAAAATTTCGTTCATATCAAAATGAAAGAGCATAAGATTTCATGCCGGATATCAGCTTAAAAGTTAAAATAATTTTTTTTTTTTTTTTTTTTTATAATGATATTGATACAAGAAGAAGTTGCACCAAGAAGGTAGAACCTCTGAAGTCCGTGGTGGACCCTTGTAACGTGAAGATAAGGGGAGATTTAGGGATTGGGTAGAGGTCGAAGGTATCTGTGGATGCTGGTCTTGAAAGTTTGAAGGTTATAAGTAGCTGGAAAGACGGTCGGGGGAAGAGAATTCCAGTCTCTAGATGTCATAGGGATAAATGAATTGGCGAATGCGTTTGTTCGATTAGTATCTAGTTTAAGCGCGTAGGGGTGTTGAATTTTAGAAAATCGTGTATTTCGGGCAAATGAAGCCTTTGGTGGGATTATCGATTTTATTTCGTCAGAACAAAAGCCATGGTAATATCTATAAAAAAGGGAAAGGGCGGAGACAGATCTACGATGGGCTAGGGAGTCGAGAGTGTCAGTTAATGTAGGATCGCCTATCAGTCTGATAGCTCGCCTCTGAATTGCGTCCAGGGTTTCAAGAGAATACTTGGAGGCTCCTCTCCACAAATGCGAGCAATATTCAAGACAGGGGCGAATTTGAGCCTTGTATAATATAAGGAGTTGAGTGGGGGTGAAAAATCGTTTGGTTCGGAAAAGAAAGCCAAGCTTACATGCTGCAGCTTTTGCTACTGAGATAATATGGTCATTCCAAGAGAGGTCAGAACCTAAGGTGACACCTAACATTGATATTTTATTACGGAATTCCAATGAGCTCGAATCAAAAGAAATGTCCGGAAGGTTCCTATCTGCGCGCCTAGAAATTAGGCAGCATTGTGTTTTACCAGCATTAAAGTTTACCAAATTGTGGGATCCCCATTTTTTAAGCATGCTTAAATCTGAAT
>JALMQS010000085.1:22752200-22950603 GCA_024734495.1 Forficula auricularia | reverse complement strand
AAAGTTTTTAGCAAAAATTTATCCCCTCCACTAAAAATAATCGCCCAAATATGTTTTTTTTTTTTTTTTTTTTTTTTTTTTATCAAAACTAAGTGGTAAACAATTTCGATTTTTTTTTAAGTTACTCCGAATATATTATTCTAACAAATATTAGTTTTTCATCAAGATTGTGAAAATCCTTCAATGAAAAAATAAAATAATGATCATTTTCCCAACCCTTTCCCAATTTACCATATGTAAAAATTTCATGTTTGGTGTGGTAAATCATCTTCAAATTTTAACAGTATGTCTATTATGCTTTTAATGACTTATTTTCCAAGTTTCAAAGACTTCTTGAATTTTTGCATTTGTGAAAGAACTACCTTAAATACCCGAAAAATTGATTTTATGAGAACCTTTCGAGGACTTTATATCTTCATCTATGAGACAGTCATATGCTTAGTTAGGCGCAATATAATAGTAATAATAATATTTAGCCATTTCTGCTAATATTAAGCTTGAAAAAACAACAAACTCAAGGATGAGAAATAAAGACCTCGAAACGTCAGCTTTGTGATCACTATGATAACCCATTTAGACAGGCTGAAAGACTATTTCTTTCTTTTATAAATATAATTTAAGTTTTTGGCCTTCCGTTCTTTGAATATTTTAGCAAGTAGCCATGGAGTTAATGTATGTGTGTGTATGTATTGAGTAAAGAAGCCAGTATTTAGTCAAGTAGAATTTTTTGGATATGCGTTGAACTTAAATTGTACTTAATTCAAGCCCCCACTCTGTGGAAATAAAAACATAGCTATATGGTTGTCCTCTGCTTGATGAAAATAAACATATACATTTAAATAACAAATATAAAGATGTATAGTTACCTCCTTAGACCATGAAATGTATAGACACGCCCTCTGCTACTCTCTACACAGAGTGAAGTGAGGCCAACATCGCCTACAGATGACGTCACCTTCTCGCATAAATATTTTGGTATATTAATTTAATAGTTTTTAAGGAATTTGGTGTTGGTACTTGTTGAAACATTTTTTAAATTATTGGATAAAAATACTTGGTAGGTTTCACATTAAGATATAAAAAAATAAAACGAATTTATTTTTGGAGAATCTTTAATCTCGATATATATATTTCGGGTGACTAACCCATCTTCAGGAGAAACAGAAAGTAACTGACCTGGATAAGTCGAAATTGAATACAAGTCAATGGTAAAATTTATTTTTTTAAGATAACAAAAGGGTAAATATTTAAAAATTAGTGGAGGGAGAAACGGTAGGGCGCCTACCTTAAGCGAGTGTATCCGCCAAACGTGCAGGTCATTAAGTAAGATCCGTCAGAGTGCGATTCGTAAAATGGTATATGACAAAATTGCTAAGTAAGATCTAAAAAGAAAATTTTCATGTTAATATGGGCTTTTTTTGTGCTTATCAAATATATTAATGCAATCGAATGCAAGAAGGTCGCGGCTTCAGTAAAGGTGGGGGAGTCACTGCCGGATCTCGGTGAAGTTGGCCCTGCATTACCGAAGCGACAGCCAGAGTTGCCAAATGTCGAGAGGAAAATTTTCATGGGGCTCACACAAGAAAAAAACCTCGGAGTGAAAGCGGTGTAAGGATCGTAGGTGCTATACATGTATGCTGAGGCTAAGAGAGGTGCTCCCAGTATCAGGGAAATTTTGACCACACGATATATTAGAATTTCATTAATCTAGAAGGGTCCTGGCTGCTTAATTCTCATTGGATCACCAAGGACGAGGCGATGGGTAGGAAGCATGAAAAACGTGTGCTGTGCGCAAAGCATGACGTTTAAATGGGGACCTACAGAAAAGCCCTCATCAGTGAACATTTCCAAAAATAAATATATCTATACGAAAAGGGAAAGGGCGGAGACATTCTGTCACACGAGGCCTGGCGAGTTCGAGGGAGTCGGTGAGGGTGGGAACTTTATCAATGACGAAATTTCACGATCTAGTTCTTCAGCTTTGAATTGCATCAATAAGAAAAGCAAGAGAATAATTTTGAGGCTCACCTAGATGACCGACGCCGAACTCCTCGAGAAGTTATCAAGGAGATTTGGGCCTTGTAGATCGGACTCCAGAAGTTGTGGGGGGTTCTCGAAAAATCGAAACTTTCGGACCAAAATGTACTATAAGAAGCCAATCTATCCTAAAAAATGATCTGTAAGAAAAATACGCCACAGAGGAGATGTTGTTCATTCTTATAGACAGGTCAGATGCGACAGAGATTTTCCAATCATGGATAACAAATTCCTACCACTTTTTTTGAAGATCGGTGCCACAACATTGAGTCTATACCTGAATTAAAGTCGACCAGAACCTCATTCCAGACGTACTCAGTAAGGTCCGGTCGAGCGCGATTCGTAGGAGGCAATATTGATTCGATTAAATCGGGGAGGAGAGGGCTTGCCGTGTAGAGTAATAATGTCGGCTATGTTGAAACGATTTCGTCGTTTGGTTGTAACTAAATAAGATAATAATTATTTTATACCTTTTAGTATTTTATTTGTTGCATTTAATTTTTTGAAGTCGGTTTTTATTTTTTCTTAAAAATTATTTTTATTTTCTCTTTTTAGTGATGTTATTAATAGTGATCATATCATCAGAACTTGATCAAATTAATATGACACCATCCCTAAGACACCCCCATTTGATAAAAAAAGAACCATCGTAAATCGGTTCATAAAACACAAGAGGTTAGGTCTAAACAAACCTAATAAAAAAGGTCTAATAACCTATCGAAAAAAACGAAAAAAAAAAGTGGGACCAATCGGAAGCTAGACTGACCCGATGCAAAAATAAATTTTCAATTTAATTTGCTAAGGTTTCGAGAAAAAAAAAAAATTGACGGAGATATCAGAGGTAACATTTTCAGGCACAAAAAAAAAAAAAAAAAAAAAAAAAAATTCAGTCGAATAGAGAAACCTCCCTCCTTTTCTTTTGAAGTCGGTTAAAAAGATATTCTTTTGGGGTGTCCAAAATGGGGGGAGGGGGAAGGAGACTTTTTGAAAAAATATCACAACACCGATGAAAATCCTAGACCATTTGATCCGATTTATACGTAATTTCACATAAGAACCTCTACAACCTACTGATATTTTCCACTCTCAAATTTCCATGAAAATTGATAGTGACCAAGAAGGGCGGGGTATATTTACTTTCCAGGGGAAAAGAACGCACCAAGAGTATAAAGTTATAATAAAATTTTCAAACAAAAATATTAGAAAGATATGGAGTGTTCCATAAATAAAAAGTGATATTATTAATTAAGTGGGAGATAAATTTAACCGAATTTATCGCGCGGAGAATTTACCACTGCTCGAAGCCCCTAAAACCATTAGTAAATTGGATATTGAATTGTATCTAAGTTTCTGAGATTGGCTCGTGAGCCCGGCTTCTTTTCCTCTCTACTCTGTTCTTTTCACGATGGAGGGGCCAGCCCATACAGGCCTTTAGGGGATCCACCTTCTGGTGTATCTCCTTCTCACATCAATATCATTAAAAAAAAAAAGGTATAAATTATTTTATTAAATATAAGAGAGGGGGCAGATGTATGGCAAAGTTGTGTGTGTGGATTGTGGCAATCAGTTTACGAGTATAGTACTGTGATGATAAAACAAAAAAATAAAACTTTACCGATTGTTTCTTTTTGTTTTTGTCCCCTCCACTTCAACTGTGTTCATTATCCTAATTTGATCTACATCTTCTTTTTATCCTTGTGTGTGTGTGTTTTAATTTAATTATTATTTTATCGTCACCAATCTCCTTCTCTCGTGTTCTTCCTATTATGTTTTTTGTTTTTGTTTTTCCTTCTCCGTTCTTCACCCACTGACGAAGATGTTCATTTCCGCTTTAAAACACACCCAGCCATGCATCCATCTATTTTTTATTCAAAGTTACATTCAATTTTTTGCCCAATCTAATTTTCTATTTAGTACTAATAAAACTCGCCTAATTTATTATTATACTAGCTGCAAAGCCCGCCTTCGACGGCCCTCTTACTATCCAGGGGGCTAGCCAACCCACGAACCCCACCCTCACACTCCACTCCCACCCACCACACCCCTCGAAACCCAACCAGCACCCCTACCCCCCGCACCATGCACCCGTGCCCAACCCCCGCCCCCACACCACAACCACAACACTCCATCCGCACCCCACCCATCTCGGACCCTCAACCTCACACCCCACTCCCAGCCACCACCCCCAGAAACCTACCCAGCACCCCCGCACCGTTTTGACGTGAATCGTGAGCAACTTTTCGCGGAAACCACTGAAACAGACAGACAGGCAGGAATTTTGTTGAGGGTGTTTTCGTTCATAACTTTGCTTGAAACGTGTACAACCAAAATTTGGCGAGATTTGGAGCAATGTACAGACAAAATAAAACCTTAATTTTATATATATATAGATTTCTATATTTATAAGGTTTTATAATTTAAGAAAATACATACACTCGCCCACCGACTCAACCTCACTAAGCGCGCATACGACAAAGTCGTTTTTCTTTTAAATGGCCAAGCCGATATTTATAAAATAAATGATATATATTTAAATATAAAATATCTTTTTAAAGCTTATTTATTTAGCTTTATATTGATATCAACTTCAAGCAAATCGGCTCATTACTTTTTAAATTATGTGATCTGAATGACAATGAAAGGAAAAAGAAGTGTAAAGGAAAGGAAAAAGTAGGGATGTTCAAAATTAAAAAATAAAATCGACATTTTAAACATAACAAAGAAAATTTATTTTCTTAATAATTTGTGTTGCCCCCTCTAGCAAGCATAACAGCCCGCATACGACCCTGCAATCCGACCTGATGAGCTCCTCTATAAAACCTTGAGGGATGCCTTCCCATTCATCTAACAAAGCTGTCTTAAGCTCATCAATGGTCGAAGGTACCGAATTTCTGGCTCGAACCCTTTGTTTGAGGTGGTCCCACATATGTTCGATGGGATTCATGTCTGGGCTTAGCGCTGGCCACCTCTATGGTGTGGATAGCGACTTCGGTCATGTATTGCCGAGTGACCATCGCAGTGTGGCACCGGGCATTATCATGCATCAGTAAAAAATTTTCCCCAATAAATCCTTTATAAGGAACAACATGATGCAGAAGAATGTCAGCAATGTAACGGTCAGCTGTTAGACCCCTCCCCGGCCTCCACCAGGCACAAAAACAATATCTGTTTTTCCTCCAGAGAAATGCCACCCCAAATCATGCAGGAACCACCTACCATGTGACACTGTTTGAGAGAAAACAGCATTGAGAAAATCGCTCTCCCTGACGCCTGTAGACCCGACTTCTCCTGTCACTTCCATGAATGCACACTCTACACTCATCTGTGAAAAGGACAGCCCGCCATTGGTCGATACTCCAATTGAGATGCTCTCGAGCAAATTGAAGTCGAGCTTGACGGTGACGTGAGGTTAATTTTGGCCCAGAGGCAGGTCTTCTGCAAGTGAGGTTGGCTTCCTTCAAGCGTCTTCTGACTGTCCACCGACTGACAGCCAGACCTCGAACTTCTCTCAGCTGCTGCTGGACATCGACACCAGTGAGGTGGCGGTTTCGGAGAGACGTCGTGACGATAAAACGGTCATCCTCTCAGACGTGCACCGGCGGCGGCGGGTATTCGGTCTCCCGAGTGAAGGCACCAGTCTCCTGAAACCTTCTGTAGACTCTTGAGACAGTAGACTGACTTAAGTTCAATTGACGAGCGACTTCTCTGGCTAAGGCTCTGTTCCAACAGAGCAACAACTTGAGCGGCAACTTCTGGCTTAGTATCCATGATTTTCTAAAAACAATTGTGTCAATTTGCGTAGATGTGTTCAGGTCAATTGCTGAAAATCGATTAATAAGAATAATTGGTTACATTGGTTTTTATAAGGAAATTGTAACTCAATCAAGTAGCGGCAGCTAGGAACAGCAATTTTTCCAGTTCAGCCATTCAGATCACATAATTTAAAAGTAATGAGCAGATTTGCTTGAAATTGATATCAATATAAAGATAAATAAATAAGCTTTAAAGATATATTTATTTTATAAATATCGGCTTGGCCATTTAAAAGAAAAACAACTTTGTATGCGCGCTTAGAGGTTGAGTCGATTTAGCTGCTCCCGAGTGTATAATTTCGTTTATTCTTCAGGTAAATAAAATTCGAGTTTCATCTATAAAGAGAATTTATTAGTTATTTATGACATTATATTACATTATTTATATTATATACAATTTTACCTATAAAGAGAAATCGAAATTTTAGGTCCTTTATCTCTTGTAGTAATTTAGATATTATTTAGATTCAATATAGTAATTTAGATATAATAAATAAATTAACAATATAAACAATTATAATAATATATTTATCATTCATCTTGTATTGTCAAATTGTTGTCTTCCTATTGGTCGGCGTTGTGGCGGGGATTTCAATCTGTTGTTGGGGCTGCGTTGTGGCGCGGATTTCAATCTTCATCATCCTCGAGTATACAGTCCTAAGACTGGTTTGATGCAACAATCCGTCTCCACTCGACTCTGTCCCCCGCCAACTGTTTGACCTCTCTAAATGTCTGGCATCCCATATCCCCAATTATTTGGTTGAAATATTCTAATCTGGGTCTTCCCCTTCCCCTTTTCTTTCCCACCTCCCCCTCCAAGATATCCCTAAGCAGTCCCCCATGTCTCAGTGTGTGCCCCATCATCTGACCTCTTCTCTTCTTCAGACTCTTCCACAATGTTCCCATGTTATTTTACTTCCTAGGTAGCGGAATTCCTTAACTCCTTCTAGGTTTTCTTGGTTAATTTTGATGCATTCCTGTCTCGTTTGTTCTTTTTTGTACATACTAGGACCTTGGTTTTATTCTTGTTTATTTTCATTTTGATTTCTTCTATTAGGATTTGGTTAATTCCATTCAGGGCGTCCTCTAATTCTTTTTTATTGCTTCCTAGAAGGGCAATGTCATCGGCAAATCTTAACATAGCGATCTTTTGACCTTGGATTTCGATACCTGTATCAATTTTGTCTTTGAATTCTTTAATCGCTTCAAAGACAAAATTGAATTTCAATCTTACATATATATATATATACTGGCTACATACCATCTTCCCACCACCACCCCATCAACCCTATCTCCGCGCTCTGGACCCTCTCTCCCCTCTTTGATTACCATCCACTTTTATAGTTTTTTATGGGACCCACAGATTACATATATCTACAAAATTTAGTTGAGTTTGATCCAAAGGCCTATAGAATTTTCATTTTTTTGGCCCTCCGTCCATTTAGGTTGGTTTGTTTTTGAGTTTCCTAGGGGGGGCTCAGAGATTATGAATACAACATTTGGTTAAGTTTAGTTCAAAGACCTAGAATTTTTATTTTTTGACCCTCCTCTATTGGAAAATCATCTGAACCAAATATGAAATTTCATAAAAACACCTTCAGCAGTTTTTATGCTAATTGGGAACAAAATTTGCGCAGACAGACAGAAAACAGATAGTGCGGAATTTTTTCGAGGGTGTTTGTTTTCTTTCATAACTTCTGTTGAAACGTGTAATGTACATCCAAAGTTTGTGGTGATTTTGAACAATGTATACAGACAAAACCTTAATTAAGAATAGGAAAAAATTATTTATTGATTGTTTTATAATATTAAAAAAATACAAATCTTTTAGAAAACAATCTTGAAAAACATTTATTTTAAACCCAAACGACTCGGGAGGAATTCTCCCTCTATCAATGGAATTTGAAATTTGAAAAAAAAACAACAACAAAAAAGTTGCTTTTATTAATATTGTAAAAGCAACACTAGATTGTGTCCTCAAAGATTTGTATTTTTTTAATATAGATAGATAGATAACACAGGGTAGCCAATTGGCCCGGATTGCTAATTTTGGCACTCGGATTCGATTTCCGAGGGTGTTAAAAACAACCCTTTTGACATATAATCTTATATATAAAAGCCCTTGTCAGACAGTACCCGTGGCGCTGTCAGGTGAACATGTGGGAGAAAAAGCAACTAATATTCAATGACAGTTGCTAGATTGTCAAATTTTTCAAATAAAACATCTCTATTCTCTATATATATTATATCTTTAATATCTCTATATATTAATATATTCCTCTAATATAGCTTAGAATATTGGATTTACGGCGTGTCTCATTTGAAATTTTAGTAGACAAATTTATTAATTTTAAAATATATTATATATTAATATATATTTTTTTTAATTTCATTTTTTTTTTTGAATTTAAGAAAAATATAAATTCTTGAAATTTTAGTAGACAAATTAATTTTTAAATATAAATATAAATTATATATATTATATATATTTAATTTATAATATAAGTTTTAATGAGATATGATTTAATGGAATAATGAGATTAATTCTTAATTTATTACTGCGCGGCTCATTTGAAATTTTAGTAGATAAATTAATTTTAAAATTATTATATATATATTTAATTTAGAACACTTTTTAGATAAATTTAAATATTGAAATGTATTATTAAAAAAGTCGAAAAATATTAGTAGACAAATATATAAATTCTTTAAATTTTAGTATATAAATTAATTTCTTCTTCGAGAGAAATGGTTGCATGCTCTAATAAAGTATTTATAAAGCATTTACTGATATTTTTCATCTTTTCTTTGATCAATATTCATTATTCAAAAAAATATTTTTTTCAAAACATATAATTACGGACAGCTAATAATCACATCTCGAGACGCTGCCCGCCAGGGCCACCAGCCCGGAGGGCCGAGCGGTGCTGGGCGTGCCGTAGGCACGCCGGGTACTGCTCGTTAAAAATAATCTCAGATCTAATAGATGACAACCTCTTGGGATTTCCTTACTAATTTAAAGTCTACCTACTTCTATCTACAATTTCAACTCTTATATTTCACTGCTCGACAAGAATTGCTAACCGTAAACCTAACAATTGATTCCACTAAAGTTGTATACCCTGATTATCATGAAATGACGAGAAACCTATTTTTGAGTCCCATTAAATATTAAACAGCAATATTTGAAATCAAAATATGTTTGTTGACTTAATAGAAAACAGCTTCCTCTTTGATTTTCAAATTACCAGTTGAATTTAGCTCAATTAGAACTCGAGTTATAACTAAAAGACTAAGACCATATCTTTTGACGTGACAACGTCTTATAATTCGATGGAGCCGGCTGCAAGCACGAAAAAGCATGACTCGTGCGGCGTTACCTCGCTCTGAGGCGTTCCATTTAAGGCTTGAAGTGCAAGCGAGAGCGCGGAACTAGCGACAAAGATTGAGGCGGGCTTTTTAAAAAGCTACAGTTACAAAAATTTTAATGAAGTTTCCAAATTTTAAATTTTAAATTTAAGATTTATGAACAATAATTTAATCACAGTTTATTCTTATAATAAATTATTCAAAATTATTACTTTTTTAAAACAAATTACAATTAAATTTGCAAAAATAATTAAGTAACTAAATTGAACAACAACTTTTATTCAGTTTACTTGCTGAAAGAAATAATGTCAATACAAAATTTATTATTATAAAATAATAAAATCAAAAATTAAATTTTAACAGTCGAGTAGAAATTTAAACAATAAATTTTATTCAAGTATTTTGTAAATTTAAAATGATTTTCTGAACGAAGAATTTTATGAAAAAAATCGGTTGTCTGTAAAGTCGGTTTACTGACGATAGTTGAACGTGACAACGTCATAAGAAAATACCATTCCATCAGTATTTTCTTATGACGTTGTCACGTTCAACTATCGTCAGTAAACCGACTTACAGACAACCGATTTTTTATCTACGTATTTTTTATCCTTTATAATCACGTAGTTTTAGTTTTTTAGTTATAACTTGAGTTCTAATTGAGCTACAAACAAGTGGTAATTTGAAAATCAAAGAGGAAGCTGTTTTCTATTACGTCAACAAAATATTTGATTTCCAATATTGCTGTTTAATATCTAATGGGACTCGAAAATAGGTCAAAATGGCATTTTTCGTCTTTTTGACTGACAATTTAATTCATACACTAAAAGTCCCATAAGCAACGGTGTTTTTGTCACTATGACAGCGAAAAAAGTTTACCTAACTTTTCCAGCGACAAAACTGAACCTAGCTTTATTTTTTCAATTATGTTTTATTTATTAATTGGTTTTTTAATTTTAAAACCCACTAATAGGTTAAAGCAAATATTATTATATTATATTAAAATTAGAAATTTTTTGTTTGTTTTTAATTAACAGGTGTCTAAATCATAACAAAACAGGTGTGTTTACAAATAAAGTGGTTCAAGTGGCTTTTTTTTATATAGCTTGGAAACAAATCTTATTTAATTTTATGTTTTTATTTCAGATCCTATACGATTATTTTTTTATTTTTATTTTCCTATTTATTTTTTATCAAGTTGTTTATAAGAATTGTATTTTTAACAATTGTACTTTTCCTCTAAATTAAATAAACTAATTTATGTCTTAATTTTGTTAATTTTGTGATTTACGTATTGATTCATTAAATTGTCTTACCGAATTACACTCAAGCTTTTTTTGGGTCGAAGTAAACTTGATATTTTATAATTCGAGTGCAATTTAACTCAAAAAACTACCAGAAAAAATTACTCGTCCTACGGACTCGTAATTTTTTCATGGTGATTTTTCGTTTAGTTGCCAGGCAACAAAATTCTCATTAAAAAAAGCTCTCGTGTAATTATAAGTGATAATATCTCAAAACTCTGACGTGTTGTAAAAAATCGGGAAATAGGCCAATAATCAATCAGCTCATAAAACTCTACTGGAATCCATTGTTATGTTTACGGGGATAATTTTTGTTAATCAGTGTTATCTATTATTTTTTTTTATCCTCATAATGTGTACTTTCTTAGAGAACCTGTCGAAGCTGCACTCGCACTTGTCTACTTTTTAAAAAATGTATTCATTTTCCATTAAATAATAATATTTTAAAGCAAACAAATGCGAACTCTCTCTCTGCATCGATTAATAATCCTATTTATAGATTAATTGAATCATCGTCGAATCAATATAATGTTGTTGTTCTGTTTCTAGTGACCATTTAAAGATTCATATGAAGACGCATGACACCCAGAAGCCATTCCAGTGTACAATTTGCACCCGGGGTTATAACACAGCAGCCGCTCTCACATCGCATATGCAAAGCCATAAAAGGGCTGCAAGTGGATCTGATGGCCATCCAGCCGGAGCCGCTGGAATCAATCCCTTCCCCGACGGCACTGGATACAGGTGCCTACAATGCGGAGATGCGTTCAAACTCCCAGAACAATTACAGGTAATTCACCTACTACACCTACTCTACATATTTTAGAATGTTAAATGAAAATATAGCAAACAAAATATGATATCTAATTTAGAAAAAATACGATTTATTCACCCCGAATTAAATTCAGAATTCAAAAAAATCAAATCAGATATCTCGATCTTTTGAAAATGGAGACGTTATAATTTTTTATTTAGATATTTCAACTAAACTATATTTTTCCAATTCTCTGGAACCTTCTGATCCCACATATGCTAAAATATTTGTATTTGTATACTTCGATTTTTATCATAATTGCTTAAAAAACCGAATGAAACGAAATGTTGATTCATGGCATGGAACTCGAACAAGATTTCTAAAAACGTGAGATTTTTTTTTAAGAAGCCCCTTGCTTCTAATTTTTATCGAAATTTTACAAGGCTCGAATTATTCAAATATTTTAGTATATTTGAGATCAGAAGGTTCCAGAAAATTGGAAAAATATAGTTTAAAAAAATCATTTAAAAATAAAAAACAAAGCTGTAAAATTTCGAAATTTCAATGAAAAAAAAGAAGCAAGGGCCTTTTTTGAAAAAAAAATTCTCTGGTTCTTGGGAATCTCGTTCGAGTTACATGTCATGAATCAACATTTCGTTTCATTTGGTTTTTTTAGCAATTTTGATAAAAATCGAATTATACAAATATTTTAGTATATTTGAGATCAGAAGGTTCCAGAAAATTGGAAAAATATAGTTTGGTTGAAATATCAAAAAAAAAAAAAAAATATTTAAAAATAAAAAACAAAGCTGTAAAATTTCGAAATTTCAATAAAAAAAAAAAAGAAGCAATGGGCTTTTTTTAAAAAAAAAATTCTCTGGTTCTTGGGAATCTCGTTCTAGTTACATGTCATGAATCAACATTTCGTTTCATTTGGTTTTTTTAGCAATTTTAATAAAAATCGAATTATACAAAAAAAAAAAATATTAAAAAAAAAACCAAGGCTTATCATATTCCCTTGTAAAATTTCGAAATTTCGAAAGTCTTATGATTTTCTTAGAAAATTTAGATCTTTTTCTATCGGCAATTTGAACTCTATCATATTCAATTTGGAAAAGAATTTGTATTTTAAATATATTTATGTCTTCTCTTTTTTTTTTTTTAAAAAAAAAGAAAGGAATCTAGCAATAAGATCTTAACTGGGTGATGCAACCCAAAAAAAAAGACAAACAAAAGCGAAAAGGACAAGTCAAGTGACCCATAATAATAACTCCGATTTATGTTTAAACCTCGGGAAAGAAAAACAAAACAAAAAATAAAAAAAATGGACGGGAGAATTCAACAGGTGAAAGTTCATCATATAATATAAGATCCATATAAATGTTATTTATGTGTTCTTCAGCGAGAGAGGGTGATGACATCTTAACTGAAAGCAAGCCTAGGTGCTCTCCTCTTTCTTCTGATGCTGTCTCATTGATAAGCCAGAGAGATGAATAAATACAACGGGGACAATGACCTTGTTCTTGACCAATGCATGTTTAGAGATTCCAAATGCATGCTGGAATTACGAAATTGCAAGAATAATAAAATACTGACAGGGAAATAAATTTAAATTTCAAAACAATAACCATCATGCAATAAAGGGAGCGTTAGGTACTGTTAATAATGAATCAAGTGACCATCAAAAAGAAGATAACCCCCTGGAACAGAATTTCCCTACTACAATTAATCTCTCCTGAACTATTTTTTATCTGCCTGCCAGGCGGCCTTAAGGTAGTTGTTTCGCGACAATACTAGCAATAAAAATTTTTAAGAAAAAATAAAAACCGACTTCAAAAATTAAGTGCAACAAATATAAAAATACACTAAAAGGTATAAAATAATTATTATCTTATTTAGTTACAACTAAACGACGAAATATTAACACGAAATTACTTTTTAAAGTCGGTGCCAAACAAACTATACCTATAAGCGAGCGTACCCGCCAAACGTACTAAGTAAGATCCGTCGAGTGCGATTCATAAAAGGTATATGTTTGGCACCAACTTCAAAAGTAATTTCGTGTTAATATTTCGTCGTTTAGTTGTAACTAAATAAGATAATAATTATTTTATACCTTTTAGTGTATTTTTATATTTGTTGCACTTAATTTTTTGAAGTCGGTTTTTATTTTTTCTTAAAAATTTTTATTTTCTCTTTTTAGTGATGTTATTAATAGTGATTATATCATCAGAACTTGACCAAATTAATATGACACCATCCCTAAGACACCCCCTTTCGGATAAAAAAAGAACCATCGAAATCGGTTCATAAACAAAGAGGTTAGGTCTAAACAAACCTAAACAAACCTAATAAAAAGGTCTAATACCTATGAAAAAAAAATCGAAAAAAAAATGGGACCAATCGGAAGCTAGACTGGACCCAATGCAAAAAAAATTTTCAAAATCGGTTGACAATTGGCGGAGATATGAGGTAACATAGGCACAAAAAAAAAAAAAAAAAAAAAAAATTCAATCGAATAGAGAACCTCCTCCTTTTTTGAAGTCGGTTAAAAAGTTAATGCTAGAGTATATAGAACAGACAATAAGGAATCATAGTTCATAAGCCCAAAACTTTTGCTGTTTATGTACCACTACTAGCCAATCCCGTGCTCGTTTGACAAATTTGGCAACATTGTAAGAGATTGAATATTTTTATATTAAAATTACAGATAAAATACATTTTAAATTTTTATAAAAATAGTTTTGTTATTTTTTAACAAATTGTTTTAAGTCTAAATTTTTCATTATTTATTTCTTATTATCTCAGAAACTGTGTTGTAACTATGAATCAAAATTCTCTTAAAATGTGTATTGGTTATTGTGTAATGTTGGTTTAGTTTTTTATAAAAATGGTAAGAAGGGTTTCTTAATTATAATTAAATATGTTTGTAAATTTTCCGATATCCCGTATCTTGCAATGTTAAAGAGCCTGAAAAACTCGATTTTTGAAATTTAATATCTCCGGAACTGTATTGTTCATAAATTTAGTTTTGCCACCAATCGAGGCAGAAGTATTTAAATAATAATCTGTATAAATTTCAAAAAAATCCTAAGAAAACGCATTTGGCGGAACAACTACCTTAATTTGAAATCACTCAAAAAAGAAAATTGCGCACTTGTTGGGACACCCTTTATTTATTTTACTTAATAAAACAATCAAGGAATTATTTTCTTAAACAAATTAGTTATAATCTTATACTATTAAATGAGCAATTCTTGTATATATTCTATATAGGTATATATAATAAAGAAAACATTTTTTTAGAAAAGAAAAAATGTTTATTGATTGTTTATAAATTAAAAAAAAATAAAAATCTATATATATAAAATTAAGGTTTTGTCTGTACATTGGTCCAAATCACGCCAAATTTTGGTTGCACACGTTTCAAGCAAAGTTATGAACGAAAACACCCTCAACAAAATTCCTGTCTGTATGTCTGTCTGTCTGTCTGTCTGTTTCAGTGGTTTCCGCGAAAAGTTGCTCACGATTCACGTCAAAACGGCTGAAGGGATTATTATGAAATTTCATATTTGTATCAGAAGTCTTCTAACTTACGTTTTTAGCTATATAACGTTTTGATATTTTGACCCCAAAAGGGGGTTTGGGGGGGTGCATGAATGAAAATTATCAAATAACTCTTAAACTATTAACTCTACGGGAAATTTTATAATGAGCAAAGTTGTAGGGGATGTGATTTCTGACAACTTTTGTTTAAAAGAGTGCAAAAACTAACTACCCAAAATGGGGGGGTCAAAAATGAAAATTCTTGCCTCTTGGACCAAACTCAACCAAATTTTATATACATAATCTGTGGGTCAACTAGAAGGCTAGAAATGCAAAAACTGGGTGCGGGGGTGGAGTGGGGGTGGGTTAGGGCATGGGATGCGCGGAGTGGAATGGCGGTGGAGTGAGGGAGTATGGCGTAGTAGGGGGGGGTTCAGGTGGGGGTCCAGTGGCGTAGTGGGGTGGTACGGGGTGGGGGTCCGAGGTGGGGGGTGCAGGTTAGAGTGTTGGAGTGGTGGTGTGGGGGCGGGCGTTGGGGTGCTGGGTGGGTTTCGTGGAGTGTGGTGGGTTGGAGTGGGGGGTGAGGTTGGGGTTCGTGGGTTGGGGGCTCGAGGCGGGTGGTGGTGGGGGCGGGGGTTGGGGTGCTGGGTGGGTTTCGGGGAGTGTGGGGGGTGAGGTTTGGGTTCTGTGGTATGGGGGCGGGAGTTGGGCACGGGTTCATGGTGCGGGGGTAGGGGTGCTGGGTGGGTCGGGGGGGAGTGTAGTGTGAGGGTGGGATTCGTGGGTTGGGGGTCCAGGGGGCGTGCCCCCTGCTAGCAAGAGGCCGCCGAAGGCGAGCCTTGCAGCTAGTATTTTATAAAACAATCTTGAACACGTTTATTTTAAAACCGAACGTTTCGGGAGAATTTCTTCCCTTTTCTAAAATTCGTCTAAAATTCAAGAAAGCAACACTCTATATGGAATCGGTTTTTCGAATACTGCTTTAACGATTTCAAAGAAAATCCCGAATTAGAGGGTTTAATTAGATTTTTTTCTTAATTAAAGTAATTATTTACTGATGGGTTTGTCAATAAAAAATTAGTAATTAACATTTTTTTATTTCCTTTTATTATTATTATTATTATTTTTTTTTTTAATTTTAAAACCCACTACTACTTCATTACAAATATTATTATAAATATATTAAAATTAGAAAATTTAATTAGAGGAAGAATGAGAGAGGGTGGATAAACCAATCGACTTGATTGGGGAATAATGGAATTGAAATAATTATAGGAAAAGAGGTTTTTTTATCTAATTAGATTTTTCCTCTTATTAAAAACAAGGACTAAAGATGAATAAGGACACTCGATGGTGGAGAAGTAATCTCCGGAATCGAAGCAAAAAAATACAATGTATACATTAATTAATGTAAAATAAATGGTTTAATAAAATTTATAAAAAAAAATTAATTAGAGGAGGAAAGTAGGAGGATGGAAATTAATTGGATGGATTAATTTCCGCAATATGGTATTGGAATAATTATCGGAAAAGAGGTTTTTTTTCTATAATTAGTTTTTTCCTCTTATTAAAAACAAGGACTAAAGATGATCAAGGACACTCGATGGTGGAGAAGTAATCTCCGGAATCGAAGCTAAAATACAATGTATACATTAATTAATGTAAAATAATTGGTTTAATAAAATTTATAAAAAAAATAATAGATTAGAATGAGAGTGTAGAGGAATTGGAATAATTATCGGAAAAGAGGTTTTTTTATTTAATTAGTTTTTCCTCTTATTAAAAACAAGGACTAAAAAGATGTTGGCAAGCTCAAGAAGATTAAGGACAGTCGATGGTGGAGAAAGTAATCTCCGAAGTCGAAGCTCAAATACAATGTATACATTAATTCATGTAAAATAATTGGTTCAATAATATTATAAAAAAAAAAAAAAAATTTGGAGGGATTTTCTGTATGAATTTAAAATTTAAAACCACAAATTCCGAATAAAAGAATTTTGAAGATACAAGATAATTTTCATCCTTTTAGAAAAACCCGACGATTCGGAGGATCATCTGTCTTTCTTCGGGGTTTTAAAAATGATAAACTAAGGAACCTCTGTGTATAATTAATATTATTCTTAATTTCAATTAAGTTTAAAATTTTGTACACACCAATCGATGCCTTGATTATGACCGAAGCGGGTCAAAATTTTAGCTCAATTTTATTTAAATCTGACTTTAAATAAAAATCGACTTTCTGAATTAAAAATATTTTGAATACCTAGGTATATCGCTTCTAACCAAAGCAAAAAATTCCCAAGCAAAGCTCGGTCCCCGAAATACCAGGTGTACCGGAAAGTCATTACCGGTTTTTCTAACAGATGTCGCTAGGCTTAAGTATGCAATGTTATGATTTGACACATATGCATTTTATTCTACTGACATCAAGCTTCAAAGCTATACATGTTATATTTTGCGAAAGTAACACCTTCATAGATTTATACCTCTTTGAAAATGTCAAGTTTCATGCCTGAAAACGTGCATTTGCGGCACGCATTACTTTTCTTATTTAATCAAAAGAAAAAAGCCGCTGAAAGTCATCGTTTGCTGGTAGAAACTTACGGTGAGCATGCTTTAACCTTAAAAACATGTGAGGTGTGGTTTCGAAAATTCAAAAGTGGTGATTTCGATGTGCAAGATAAAGAACGTTCTGGTAGACCAAAAAAGTTTGAAGATGCGAAACTACAGGAGTTATTGGATGAAGACCCAACCCAAACTCAAAAACAATTGAAAAAACAATACACCGACAACAAATGATCAATTTGAACCACGCATTGATCGAAAAACGTCCAGAATGGGCCCGAAGACACGGTAAAGTGATTTTACAACACGATAACGCGCCGTCTCATAAAGCAAAACCGGTCAAGGAAGCGTTGAAAGCACTTGGGTGGGACATATTATCGCACCCGCCGTACTCTCCAGACCTTGCCCCGTCCGACTATCAACTTTTCGCATCGATGGGACACGCGCTTGCAGAGCAGCACTTCGCCAATTTCGAAGAAGTTAGAAAATGGCTCGATGAATGGTTTTGCTCAAAGGACAAACAGTTTTTTTGGGATGGCATCCATAAATTGCCAGAAAGATGGGCAAGATGTATAGAATCAAATGGCCAATACTTTGAATAAATAAATTTTCCATTTTCTTAAAAATTACGTAGTTTTTTTTTCGAAAAAACCGGTAATGACTTTCCGGTACACCTAGTACTATATCTTCAAAACTTAAAAACTAGAGGTAAATCTCTTAAATTTGACCATAAAAGGTTCACCGAATAAACCAATTGATCATGGATATCTTATCAGTGGACCTTCAAATTTTATCCCCCTATGCCAATGCTTTTTGGACTTAAGCCTTAATCCACTATTGTATTAGATGAAGGAGGAGATATTAGGCAAAGGTGGATGCGCTGGGTTCAATAAAACACCATGAATATAACGTTTCGGCCTGAATTTATTTGTCCATCTTCAGTTAATTGGGCTAAAAAATTTACAAATCCTCTATTGATTCACGTAACCAATACACAGTTCGAGAAACAATAGTTTTATTGCGTGAAAGATTATTAGGCCGCCTAAATCGGTGATGTGCACTTGCCGCCACGGTTATGTGATTTCACCTGTTAGCATAAACGTTTGATTTCACCAGAGAAAGTCATCTAGCGGGGTTTAATCGCATGGCACATCACTACTCTATTCAAGAGGCCTGCAAATTTGTCTCCAAATACTTAAAGAATACTATAGTATAATGCCAATTAATTTTCCATTCAGTTTAAAATGCTTCCTAGCGCATCTCTCCAAAGAATCGGTTGGTTCATAAAGGTTCCCCTATTATAGCTTATTTTTGCTAAAAACTCTACAATCATATTGTATTACTTTGACTACTAGAATGTCCTTTTGTCCTTGATGGAGTGATCTTTTTACTTTACCATACAGGGTATGGTCAAGTATTGTAATCGTGCATGAAAAAAGTGGTTTTTTTTCCTTCTTTTTTTTCAAAATATCTAAAAAACGGCTGAAACTATTTTGATTAAAAAAATTGAGCGAAACCATGGCATTTCGCTCTACAAAAAAGCTCTAATAAGTGACCATCGAAAAAATTATATTTTTCGAGATAATAATTGTTTTGTCAAAATGTCTGTTAGTCTGTCTGGTTGTCTAGTTAGTTAGTCTGTGCGTTACCAATTTTTTGTGGACGAGCTAGCTCAAAAACTAGTGTGAATATCGAAACCAAATTTCACACGTAGCTTTGGTCCATTGAGATTAAGAGCTGATTAGATTTTGGTGCATATCGACCCAAAATTAAGGGGGGTGGAAGGGGGGGGTTAAAAATTAAAAATCTAGGACATTTACCAAACTCAACCAAATTTTGTATACATAATCAGTGGGACTCCAGAAGTCTAAAAATGCAAAATGGGGGGCGGGGGGGGGGGGGGGTGTAATGTAAAAAAATGAAAATCTAAGCTCTTGTACCAAACTCAACCAAATTTTGTATACATACTCAGTGGGACCCCAGAAGTCTAAAAATGCAAAATGGGGGGCGGGGGGGGGGGTGTAATGTAAAAAAATGAAAATCTAAGCTCTTGTACCAAACTCAACCAAATTTTGTATACATACTCAGTGGGACCCCAGAAGTCTAAAAATGCAAAATGGGGGGCGGGGGGGGGGGGGGGTGTAATGTAAAAAAATGAAAATCTAAGCTCTTGTACCAAACTCAACCAAATTTTGTATACATACTCAGTGGGACCCCAGAAGTCTAAAAATGCAAAATGGGGGGGGGGGGGGGGGTGTAATGTAAAAAAATGAAAATCTAAGCTCTTGTACCAAACTCAACCAAATTTTGTATACATACTCAGTGGGACCCCAGAAGTCTAAAAAAGCAAAATGGGGGGCGGGGGGAGGGGGTGTAATGTAAAAAATGAAAATCTAAGCTCTTGTACCAAACTCAACCAAATTTTGTACAGTGGGACCCCAGGAGTCTAAAAATGCAAAAACTAACCCCCTCCCCTACATGATTACAAATAATTTTATTAAATATAAGTGAGGGGCCAGGTTGTATGGTAAAGTCAAGTGGATGGCCACATCAGAACACGTCAGCTTATTTTTTTTTGTCCTTGAAAATGAGTCGAAACATTTATGTACAATTTGTGCTCATTTAATAGCTTAGATTAGATATGTAGATAATATAAAGGTGGTATTTGTTTCAGAATCATATGGCCTCGGTTCACGTGAACGATTCTCCGCCCCCGCCAGGAGCGTGTTCGCCACCCCAATCAGCGTCCTCTGCAGCAGCCGCCGCTGCCGCTGCAGCTGCGTTCGGCCTTCTTCAGGCTGCAGCATCCTCTCGGCCTTCTTTAACGCAGCAGAGCCACTTGCCTTCGTCGCTTCATCAACATCTCCATCATATATCCTCGACAGGATCTACAAATAGCATCACAACGCTTAGTAATAGTATAGCGTCGCTGGGGCCGTCGCAACAGCAGCAGCAGCAGTCACTCCCGCCCCCGCACCCTTCTATCGCGCAGCAACTGCATCACTTGCCCGCCTCCGCCAAACTGGCTTGTATCTACTGCACTAAAGATACGTTCACCACCATGGAGCAGCTGCAGCTACACGTACAAGCCATGCACGGTAGATATCACAAACAATACCATATAGGTTGGTGAGAAAATAATTGCAGTTTTTTTTTGGATTTCGTTCAAATAAAAACCGGAACCCTATTAACGACGATACAATGCCTCTCCATTAGTCCCAGCCATGTGCTGACGATAAGGCAAAGCCTTCGAAACACTAGTCATTTCATTTCTAAATGTTATACAGGCGGGTGGGGCATTAAGCTCTCCCACATTTTGAAGAGGTATAAAGAAAAAATTGAACTAGAAAAAAACTGAATATATTTTTGAAAAGAACAAAATAAATTATTAAAGGAATCGTAGGGAGTTGGACAAGACTTTAAATTAAATTAAATACAAGTTTTGATTAAATATGCCATACGTTTCGTTGCTATTTTGCAACTTCTTCAGTGGCTCATTTATTAAACTTATTTGTCAGGATTTTTTACTACGAGAAAAAACATTTCAAACAATATTCTTTTTTCTATCACAATTCATTCAACTCATCAACCAACATAAAATATAAACTTTTAAACAAATTAATTGTTTTTTGTCAAAAAACTAAAAAGAATCAAATTGAACAAAAAAAAAAAAAAAAAATTTCTTTGTTCAATTTGATTCTTTTAGTTTTTTGACAAAAAACAATTAATTTAAAAAAAAAAAAAAAAAAATTCTTTGTTCAATTTGATTCTTTTAGTTTTTTGACAAAAAACAATTAATTTGTTTAAAAGTTTATATTTTATGTTGGTTGATGAGTTGAATGAATTGTGATAGAAAAAAGAATATTGTTTGAAATGTTTTTTCTCGTAGTAAAAAATCCTGACAAATAAGTTTAATAAATGAGCCACTGAAGAAGTTGCAAAATAGCAACGAAACGTATGGCATATTTAATCAAAACTTGTATTTAATTTAATTTAAAGTCTTGTCCAACTCCCTACGATTCCTTTAATTATTAATCATGGACACGAATAATGAAATATAACAAAATAAATGTTTTAAAATGTGTTTTAAAGATTATATCAGAGATTGGATCACAAATGACAATTCTACCCCTTTCGACCAAATTTTGTATACATTTGTGGGTGAATATGTTCCCCACATGCTGAAGGATCTGCGTGAGCTGGAGGGATATTTCGGGGTGAAATAATTCTCAAACAAAGCTTCCTTTAATAATATCTTTATTTACAAAAGTTAAGAAATATGTACAAGTTGTTCGAAGCGATACTGGTGCCTCTCCGGTAACTGATTACTGATAACTGGATAACTGTATTCACCAGATGGGAGACTTTTATGTCTGGCCGGATGGACGCTGGTCTAGTACCGATGCTATGCGCGCGGCTTCCGCCGGCTTGGTGGCGCTGGAGTGTTGACGGGAACTCCCGCGCTCTCTAGAAATCTTATTGTGGGTGAATATGTTCCCCACACATTGTTTGGTCGAAAGGGCTAGAATTTTCATTTTTGACCCCCCGCCCCCCATTTTGGGTGGTTAGTTTTTGCATTTCTAGCCTTTTGGGGCTCCACAGAATATGTATACAAAATAAGTACCTAGGTTATAATGAAAGGCGGTCCATAAATTATTTAATTTTATTCAATTTCCGACATTTCGGAGACTTTTTCTCTCTTTTTCTTCAGGGTATTGAATATTTATTATACTTGTTTGCCATTTGTCTCTCCTTTCAGTGATAGAAACAATATATTACAATATTTTCCAACATTATACCATAAGTGTACTTGGTTATCTAAGAAAATAAATAAAATTTGGTTAGTTTGCTCGAAAGGGCTAGAATTTTCATTTTTGACCTCCCCTCCCTTTTTTTATCTGATATAATGTTTAAAATTCATTTAAAAAAAAATATGTTCTTTTCAAAAATATATTTAGTTTTTTTCTAGTTAAATTTTTTCATTTTTTATACCCCTTCAAAATGTGGGAGATTTTTATGCCTTACCCTGTATATATATATATAGGAGATAAAACGGAGAAGAAAAAAAAGTATTCTATTGTATTTTTATAAGAAGTGATTTCTGTTCTGTTTTGTATTGATAAGGTTGTTATTATAAAGAGAAAAATTGTGTTTTTTGTGAATGTGTCAAATATCTTTTGAAAATTGTATTCTGATGGCCTTCAATGGTAACGAAGGTAATAAGAAAATTTAGACGAATGTGTGACATGACTATTTGAAGCCCTGAAGAAGTCGGCAAAGTCGACGAAACGTTGGTGGATAAATAAAAAAGTCTCACATAAAAAACTTGTCCTTATTTTCCCAATATAAACTTTCAAATTATAAATTAAATTATGGACGGAAATGATAATAATCTATATTTATTAAACATTTTGACATTGTTTTTATAAAAGACAACTATTTAATTTAATAAAACAACAAACAATAATTTATTTTATAATATATATACTTGTATGTTTGTATGCATCAAGCAGAAGGACACCCTCCTTGATTTACTCTTAGGGCCAGTTTCATAAAACTAAGATGACCCTATGCTAGGGAAGACCCTGGGGTTAGCTCTCGAAATATGTTTCATAAAAAAAAACATAGGGTTATCGCAGACTTAACCCCCCTATATTTAACTCTCCGAACTTGAGGGGTTAACCTTTATCCTGGGGCTAACTCTGTGTTTATTCATTGACAATTGACATTAGAAAAAGTTTTATAGGTTAGAGTTTCAAATCAAAAGAATTCAAAACAAATCGTTATAATATTTATTTTTATAATAATAATATTATTATTATTTTTATATAATATTAAATATAGCCAAATATACCTATATAAATGTATATAGAATTTTAATTTATGTTAACACGGAATTATAATAAAACAAAAGAATTCATTATAAAGGTATTTTTTTAAAAGTAAATATCTAATAAATTAAATTAAAAAAAAATTCTAACTAAAATCGAAGAAAGCAGATATTTCTAATAAAATCGTTAAATTTTTATATTTATTTCGTAGAATAAAATTAGATCGGAGACGATTGGAATCCCCAATTAAATTCTGATTCCAAATCATCCCATAATTTTTTCTTTAAATTAGCATCAGAATCTGAACGTTTAGATTCCAACACATCTTTATGTTTATTTACGAGGAAAACTAAACGTTTCTCCTCTTCTATGGTGAAATTTGAAGTTCTTTTATTTTTAATTGAAGATTGGTCCATATTCTATCTAAAATTTAATATTCTTTAAAGTTCTTTTATTTTTAATTGAAGATTGGTCCATATTCTATCTAAAATTTAATATTCAATTATTCAATACATTTCAAATTTTTAAAATTATATGATTTGTCTCAGTTTTGTTGTATCTATATACTTACTTTTTTACCACTTTATTTTTATATGTTTAAATAGAAAAAAAAATTGATTGTTTTTAAATAATAATAGGTTGGTTACAAGACGAATGTCAAAACAAAAAAAATTTAAACATATTTTTTTTTTTAAATAACTAAAATCTAGGGAATTTCGCCATTGCCAACCTATTTTTCTAACCTTGACTCGGGGTGAGCTAACTCGAAACTATTTTGCTTTATGAAATTCATATTGTTTGGAACTCCAGGATAACTCTCAACCTGGAGTTGAGTAAGCCGAGGATTATTTTTTTTTTATGAAACTGGCCCTTAGAAATATAATTTTAACTAAGATATACCTTTTAAAAAAAACTCAATTATGTTTCCACCAATCTTATAAAAAATATTAATTATTTTATTATTTTTATTTACTAAAGAAACAATATATTTTGTTGTTTTAGGTTCGATAGTAAATGGTGATTTGCGTGAATATTCCCCGGGTCCTCCGCCCCCGCCGCCACCGCCCCCTTCCTCGGAGTCTTCAAATCCTTACGCCTGCGATTTCTGTACAATGCGCTTCGCCTCTGCAAACTCATTGCGCAAACATTGCAACCAACAACATGCCACCGAACTCTCAACAGGTGGATCGCTCACAGGTGAATTAACACTAACACATACACGAGGTCTTGCTCTTCAAATTAAACCGAGTTTTTCGGGTATTCCACACTTCTGTCAAGAATAGAACATTACAATAGCCTTAATAATCAGTAGAGATTGTGGTGTTGGTGCAAGGTGAAACATCTTTAATAAAGATAAGAGTAAATAAATATTTTATTTAATATGGATTTACTATGAGTTAAGGATACTGGGTCACTTATTTCACATTAAAATTAAAAAATTAAAAGATATAAAAAAAATTTTCTTTTTCAATATATATATTTCGGGCTATCAACCCATCTTCAGGAAATACAGAAAGTAACTAATTTAACTTATTGAATAACAGGCTATATATGTGTTTATTGAACAGAGAGACAGAATTTATAAAATTATTTTAAAAGGACGCTTTCTCTTAAGCTATTGTTAAGAGAGAATATCAGGTTGACCTTTATTTACATAGGATTGTTTGGGTAAAAGGCAAGTTAGTAAGGTCATTGACTTATGTCTCTGGGTTGGGGATGATTTTTTCATTTGGATATTAAAAAATCAATAATTATATTTGGTTTTACATCTAGTTGATTGTTGAATGATGAAAATATTATCAACAATCAACTAGATGTAAAACCAAATATAATTATTGATTTTTTAATATCCAAATGAAAAAATCATCCCCAACTCAGAGACATAAGTCAATGACCTTACTAACTTGCCTTTTACCCAAACAATCCTATGTAAATAAAGGTCAACGATATTCTCTAACAATAGCTTGAAACGTCCTTTTAAAATAATTTTATAAATTCTGTCTCTCTATTCAATAAACACATATATAGCCTGTTATTCAATAAGTTAAATTAGTTACTTTCTGTATTTCCTGAAGATGGGTTGATAGCCTGAAATATATATTGAAAAAGAAAAAAATTTTATATCTTTTAATTTTTAATTTTAATGTGAAATAAGTGACCCAGTATCCTTAACTCATAGTAAATCCATATTAAATAAAATATTTATTTACTCTTATCTTTACAATAGCCTTAGCTGGCTTTATTTTCCTGCTGTATCACAAATCAAATATTTCCAAATTTCTTCCAGATCAATTGTAAATCTAATTATATCAGAGATCAGATTTTTATTTCGGGGAAAATAAATACATCGACTCTCGATAATTCGAACTCTTCAGCTGTTAACTTCGGTAAATCGAAAAAATGCTGTGTATTTTGATACGCTCGATAACTCGAAGTCCGTTTCGTAACTAGAGGGTGAGAGACGTTTCTATAATTCAAACTAGGCCACTTCCCATCTTTATAATTCAAATTTTTTTTTAATTAGGTATATTATTATCTATTGCAATCTTAATACATATGTAATTTTTTTTATTTTGTTTGTCGTTTTCATTATTTTTACTTCAGGCTATATATATAAAATCTATGTAAACTCATACATATTTTCAAAAATATAATAAAAACTCTTAATAATTCGAATTTTTACTTTACCATACAGGATATGGTCAAGTATTGTAATCGTGCATGAAAAAAAAGTGTTTTTTTCCTCCTTTTTTTTTTTGAAATATCTCAAAAAAGGCTGAAACTATTTTGATTAAAAAAATTGAGCGAAATCATGGGCATTTCCCTCTGCAAAAATGCTCTAATAAGTGGACATCGAATAAATTATATTTTTCGAGATTATTGTTTTCTCAAAATGTCTGTTAGTCTGTGCGTTACCAAATTTTTGTGGACGAGATAGCTCAAAAACTAGTGGGAATATCGAAACCAAATTTCACATGTAGTTTTGGTCCATTGAGATTAAGAGCTGATTAGATTTTGGTGCATATCGACCCAAAACAAAGCGGATGGCGCCCATCCCGGCTTTCCATCAGGGCACAAACAACGCCCTGCACAATCGCTGTTAGGACCCCATCAACTTGGTGGGGGGCGCGGACACGCACCACACAGCACTCAGCACTCACGAGCGCCCTAACAATTAAATTGCGATATCAGAAGGGATTCATCCCCTCCAGGAGTCGAACCTGAGAACTAATATGCTTTCCGGGCAGTCAGCTCACACACTCAGGTTCGACTCCTGAGGAAATGAATCCCTCTGATATCACGATTTAATAATATTTCTACTAAAATCTTAGAATTTGTCCTAAAAATGAAATTCTTTCTCTTTTAATAAACATTAATTAATTTTAACCTGAGGTGAATTTTTGAAAAACATTCCAACTATTTTCAAAAAAAAAAATGCTCAAATCTTTAGTTTTATTTGAATGTAATGGAAGGCAGCCCAGAGGTAGTGAGGAAAGAAAGAATTAACACATATCAAATAAGGTGTAATTTATTGGAATCCTTCCTCCTTTCCTTTCAAACCGACGTTTCGGAGGATTTTTCCCTCCTTCTTCAGGGTTTCAAAGGGTCAATGAATGAAACAAATAAAATGTTTTCTTCTTCTCTCCACAGTAGTGTTCAAAACTTTCTTCTTTTTTAGCAAAGACATAGAAAAACAATTTTTTTTTTCCTCCTTTTCTTAATTAGCCTTTGTTAAAAATGAAGAAAGTTTTTGAACACTACAGTGGAGAGAAGAAGGAAACATTTTATTTGTTTCATTCATTGACCCTTTGAAACCCTGAAGAAGGAGGGAAAAATCCTCCGAAACGTCGGTTTGAAAGGAAAGGAGGAAGGATTCCAATAAATTACACCTTATTTGATATGTGTTAATTTTTTCTTTCCTCACTACCTCTGGGCTGCCTTCCATTACATTCAATTAAAATTTCTACCAGTCCGTCTCTCTCCAGAGAAAATTTCGATGCTTTAGTTTTATTTTTAATTGTTGGACAAAATATTTTTCTAGAAAATTATACCTTTATTTTTGTTATATTGAATAAACAAATCTTCAATAAAGTATTAAAATATTTTAAAAATATAGTTTTAATTCGATTAACAATAGAAATTAAAAAATGACACTTGCTATTTAATTAAAGTTTCCTTGGGTCACAAAGCCTAGCTGTTATAAATCTAATTATGTCGTGGGCAATAAAAGGTTAAATACCACTGATCTATAATGTCAAAGATTGATGAATGGTTTTCAGGTTGGAGTTTTTATGCATCTCTTCTGAAGTTCCATTCATTTAATTCTCCTTTATTTCTTATATTGAAAGTTAAACAAGAAATATACCTAGCTGGACAAATAGAACTTATGTGGGTTAAATTTAATTTTAAAATTTCGGCGATATTACCTAAAGTGGCCATTTTTAGGTGATGACCATCGGTATGCGAGCTCACTATATTTATGTTTATTTACATCAAGCAGAGGACAACCTCAGTGATTCCTCTTTATGAGATTTTCTATGTTAATTAAGTAATTTCAATTTCACGATCAAATTATTTACAAACGCATTCGCCAACTCGTTTATCTTTATGACTTCTAGAGACTGGAACTCTCTTCCAGTACCCGTCTTTCCAGCCACATAGAACCTTCGGTCTTTCAACACCTGCATCCACAGGTACCTTCAATTCCGACCCAACCCCTGACATCTTTCACTTCTCTTTTTTCTTTTCACGATGCAGGGGTTGCAACATCTTGCATCACTACCATTTTAAAAAATTTAATAACTTTCTATTATATGGATGATTTCTTGTTTTCTAGATCCTTTGTCGGTGTCGTCGGGCGGTGGTCCAGCTCCGTTATGCTGCGCCCCTTGCGGTCTGCCTTTTGCCTCCACTGCTCAGTTCGCCGAGCATTATCTCCTTGTTCATGCAGCTGCTGCAGTGGCCGCTGCAGTTGAGCAATTAGGACCTACTGACCTAAGTAAACCGAAACGCTCCAGGCTGGATTACCCACCGCAAGGCCCATTGCTCTGCAATCAGTGTTCAGCCGCGTTGCCTGACTTCGAGGCGTTTCGCACTCATTTGAAAATGCATTTGGATGGCACGGTTCCACCCTCTTCGGGGCTATCCAACGGAAGCATCTGTCCGCATTGCTGTAGCGAGCTGCCGACGGATTCGCGACGCGCCGAGTTGCATCTTGCAACGCATTTTATGAGCGCCGAGACCGAATACGGATGCCAGAGTTGTTTGAAATTGTTCCAGAAACAGGAAGAGTTACAACGACATCTACTCGATTTGCATGCACATCATTTATACCGTTGTGCATTATGCAAAGATCTTTTTGATAGTAAAGTTGCAATCCAGGTATTATTATGGAGTTTGATTTTAATTTTAATGATTGTTAATCTTTGTAGTAAAATCAAATACCTTCAGTATTAAATTTACCTAGATCAGCTATTCTCAATTAAATTTTTCTCTCTAAGAAAATTACAAGAGGATGTCATTTTATTACTATTAGATTCGAGATTGAATGCATTCTTTTTAATTAGATGACAGAAGGGTTGTTTTTATCCCCTCGGGAATCGAATCCGAGTGTCAAAATTAGCAATCCAAGCCAATTTGTTACCCTGTGAGGTGAAGACCCTCTGATATAATTATGTATAAACTCATTAAATATTTCACTTAAGTTTAGTTGGTTCATGTCCATTTTAATAATAAATAAAAGATTCACGGGTTTTGGACAATTCTTTTTATTAATGTTAAAAATTAATTAACGTTTCGTCCTTTTCAGGACTTTTTCAAGTTTTTTTTTTAAATGATAATGATGAGAGAAGGAGTTACACCAAAAAGGTGCAACCCCTAAAGGCCTGGGTTGGCCCCTCCATCGTGAAAAGAAGAAGAAAGAATTTTATGGGTTGGGCGGGGTATCTGGTAGCAAGGTATCTGTGGATACGGGTCTTAAATAGCTGAAGGTTATAAGTCGCGGGAAAGATGGTGGCAGGGAGCGAGTTCCAGTCTCTGGAGGTCATAGGGATAAAAGAGTTGGCGAAAGCGCTTGTTCGACTTTTATCCAATTACTCAAAACATTAATCGTTGTTATAAGTTAGATATTATGAATATATTGTTTCTTGTCTCGATTATTTTACTATTTTATCAACAATTAATGTTTTGAGTAATTGAGTACTTGGAAAAAGTCCTGAAAAGAACGAAACGTTAATTAATATTTAACATTAATAAAAAAATTGTTCAAAAGTCTTAAATCTTTTATTTATTTCACTTAACAATTTAAATATTCATTTATAAAATTTGACCTCCTAGTGTTTCTAAATTTAAACACATAACCATTCCATATTGTTTAATTTCTCAAATTTTAAATAAATTATATATATATATGCATAAAAATTATTTATATTTGATATTTATATATATGTATATGTGATTTTCATCAAGCAGAGGACAACCTCCTTGATTTCTCTTTATGAATTAACAACTTTACTACTCTCGGCAAAATAAAATCTTTTCAATTAGAAATATATTTCATTAAAAACATATAATCTATTTAGATTCAACTTAGATCATAGTTTTTTAACCTTTTTATTTAAATACGAGCTTTTCGTGCGTGCCTTCGGCACGCCCTCGAAGCTCGGCCCTCCGGGCTGGTGCCCTGGCGGGCAGCGTCTGGGTCCAAAAATTTTATTCCTCTTAAAAAACCACACTCCAAATGTATACCCGTAAACTACCGAAAATACATCGTCTCTTGAAAGTTTCGCATCTTTAATTTTTGAGTGGCGAGGGGGGGGGGGGCAAGGAACAATTATCAATATATTTAATGTTTCTTAATTTAAAATGAATTGGAGTCTTTCATTTCAAAATTCGAATATATATATTTCAAATTTGCCTGGTTAATGAAAACCGATTGGAGCCATCACTTTAAAATCCGAGCTGAGAATTATATTTCAAATTTGCCTCGTTAATTAATATATATTTAATGTTTCTTAATTTAAAATCTATTGGTGTTTTTTCATTTTCATTCGAGTTCAAATGAATACAATATTATTTAGACACAAAGTCTAAATCAAAAATATATAGTTTTAGTAAAAGAAATCAAGATATAAATATCAATGTGACATTGGTCTAGTGGTTAGAGCTGATGACTATAGTTCAAGAGTTCGTCGGTTCGATTCTAGGCAAGAGGGTAATTTTTTTAGTGAAATTTCTCTAAGCGTTGTTACAAATTAATCTAGATAAATATATATAGTATTAAACTAAAGATTTGAGCATCTTTTTTTAAATTAGTTGGAATGTTTTTCAAAAAATCAGCTCGGGTTCAGATTAATCAAATGTATTTTAAATCTCAGTTTCGACTCCTGAGGGGATGAATCCCCTCTGATATCGCAATTTAATAACATTTCTACTAAAATCTTAAAATTTGTCATAAAGATTGAATTATTTCTCTTTTATTTAAAATTGTGTTAATATTGTTTCCAATAAATAAGAAATATCTATGGTTTTACTACAAATATTTCTCTAATCTTAATATTCAATTTTAATAATAAAATTGGTCCAAATAGATAATATTTTTTTTCTTTTATTTTTCTAATAGGTACATTTTGCTGTAAAACATTCCAATGAGTGTAAATTATTACGATGCACTGCTTGTCCTCCAGGATCTGCAAATTCCCTTTCATCATTGTTCCGATCTGAGATTGAGCTTTGCTCTCATATCAGGACAGCTCATAGTTCGCTCTTATCACCTGCTGCTGCTGCGCCAGCTCCTATGGTAATCTTTTTTTGTCTTATTTTATATATTGACCAAATCCTAAGTCATTTAGAATACAGATAAAAAAACAAATAAATATATAAATACGCTTAGACCATGAAATATATAGACACGCCCTGTTGTCGATTTGGTGAGGCCAACATCAACTAGAGAATGTGACGTCATCTGTAGGTAGGAATTCACCCAGAAATAGCATGGGTGCTATAGGAATTATTATACATTGAGATAAATTTATCGTAGTTTAGATTATTTATTTTGGATTCCAATAATCGCAAATTAATATTATATTAAAGAGCTTTTCGTGCGTGCCTTCGGCACGCCCTCGAAGCTCGGCCCTCCGAGCTGGTGCCCTGGCGGGCAGCGTCTCGGTCCAACAATCTTATTCCTCTTAAAAAACCACACTCCAAATGTATACCCGTAAACTACCGAAAATACATCGTCTCTTAAAAGTTTCGCCTCTTTAATTTTTGAGTGGCCTGGGGGGGGGGGGGGGGGGGAGGAACAATTATCAATATATTTAATGTTTATTAATTTAAAATGAATTGGAGTCTTTCATTTCAAAATTCGAGTCCAAATTAGAATTATATTTCAAACTTGCCTGGTTAATGAAAATCGATTGGAGCCATCAGTTTAAAATCCGAGCTGACAATTATATTTCAAATTTGCCTCGTTAATTAATATATATTTAATGTTTCTTAATTTAAAATCTATTGGTGATTTTTCATTTTCATTCGAGTTCAAATGAATACAATATTATCTCGACACAAAGTCTAAATCAAAAATATATAGTTTTAGTAACAGAAATCAAGTATTAAATATTAATGTTACATTGGTCTAATGGCTAGAGCTGCAACTCGCCCAGTCCATAGAGATTTAGAGTTAGCAAGAAGCATTTTAGTTTTGTCTTCAAAAGAAAGAACGTTGGCAAACTCTTAATTTCTAAGTGATTAATGGAGAAAAACCATACCTATGTGAATAAATGGATCTGTGCTAATGAATTGTTTTTATTTATTTTAGAATATGCCAGTATATCGGTGTCCATATTGTCAAATGCTCTGTAATTCTCAATTGGAAATGAAATTACATATGGCAGCCCATGCCAAACATTTTCAATGTCCCATCTGCAAGGAATCATTCCATGTTGAATTTTTATTAGATAGACATATGCATACACATCATGGCAAGGTAAAAAAATAATGGTGCTCAGTTGGTTATCAAAAAAGAAATTTCGACTGAGTTGATTGAATAAGGAAGGGACTTGTCAACTAGATGTCGAAACGTCATGCCTTCTGATAAATTCAAAATGTAAATCTAGTTGCTTTCAGCCGAAATTTCTTTTTTGATAATGAAATCAGCATCTATAATAATAAGAAAACCATACACTCAATAATTTTAATATAAAATAAATTGGAGCAATTAGTTTTATTCATAATTCTAAGATTTTAAAATTTTCAAAAAAAAAAAAAAATTGGAATTGTAACAAACTCACATCCTTAAAACCTTAATTATTAAATACGGTCTTATACTGAAATTGGCATTCAGTTTACAGCAAATCCCCCGCAAGGGGGGGTCCAAATGCACCTGTGGGTCCCGGGCCCGGACGTGACATTTTTTTTTTAAGAAAAAAATGCATAGGGTGACCAACTTTTTCCATTTCATAAAAAAATACATACTTATTCCATAAAAGAGGGCCCCGGGCCCGAAATTTCATGCGGGCGGGGGGGGGGGGCATCGTTCACAGCAAAATTTTACATTTTGATTTCTATTAAATCTAAGTGAGATTTATTTGCTCAATTTATAACATTATAACCTTATGTCTGAGGGACATATATATCTTTTATTTATTTATTTTATTTGATAAAATTGCAAAATAAAGTCCGTGACGTCACATGGAAACACTGTAGCCATGTTTGAAAATTTTAATTTGCGTAAGTCTTCTCCGTTTTGGTTAGAATATATTCAGTTAGGCTCGGTTCTGCAGTTAGGTGGCCTCGACTTGGGGCTGTCTTTTAGGAGGTGACGGTGACGGTGGATGTGGAGGGTACCGGAGATGGGGTGCAGTGGTGGAGGTCTGGGGGTAGGGTAAGGTGTGGGGTTTCGATGTGTGCTGTGTGGGTGTGTGTGTGGAGGTGGCGGTGTGATGTGTGGGGATGGAGTGGTGGGGGGTCCGGGGTTTCAGGGGAGAATGACGGCGGGTGGGTGCGAGGTATAATATATAGCTTTTAATGAAGCAAAAAGTTACCGAGCATCGCTCGGTGGCCAGGTACTAGACTATTAACGTACAATATAGGTCATAAATAAAACACGTCCATTCGGAAATTAACAAAAAATCTAATATAACTCAATTCACTCAACTGAGTGAATTGAGTTAAAACTCTCAAACGGCGCTCAACGCAAACAAATCCGTTAACTTGAAAATGTGCAAGATCTGTCTAATACCTAAGTACCTAATTATCAAATAACAAGGTAGTTTTAGAACATAACACGTCTTGCTTTTGCAGATGCAAGCTCATTGATCATTTCATTGTGATCGATGGCTTTTTTATTTTTTATTTTAGTAAATTCCAGTGTAGAAGCAAAGTGTAGAAGTTATTTACTTCTTATATTAGTTTACTGTTTCTTCCTGTAATCAAAGTTTACAGCTTGCTATAATTTGATTTTTAATACCTTTAATGCCGATTTTTCTTCCAATTAGAAGTGCGTTTTTGCAAGAGTAGCGAATAGTTGAATTTGGCGCCCCTTTGGCGTGCGGGGCATTCGCTGCATACCCGCCAGGAACGGCACTGCGTGCAAGCTTTGTTTCTGCTCTCCTGGAAAGTAACCAATATGAAGTTACGTTCCTCTGGTTCTGGCCCATCCACATGATATACAAAATAAGTTATTTAACACAATATACTTACATTTCAAATAATATAAGAAAAACATTTAATTATATTAATATTTTATATATTCATTAAATTTCTGCGGATATTTAAACAGGTGTTGGTTTTTTTCTTTTTTTGACAAAAATAACACAGGTTATATTTTATTTTTTATTAAATTGTCAACATGGGACGTTTCGACATTTACAATTATGCCATCTTCAGCCTAAAAAATATACATATCAAGTTAAAATACACAATTACAACATCATATCACACTCCTTCACATTATTCTTAACTATGACATTCAATCAGTACTTATCAAAGCAACATACTTTGCAACAATCTTAGACAGAACAATTGAATTACATTGAAATCTCCACATCTACACATATTATTTTATTTTACAATTATCTTTAATGATTTTATTCCAAACACACACAATGAAAATCGCCTGTCTCTTTTTAATATTTCATTTCTAAAAACATATCTGTAATATGATGTTGTTATCGTGTATTTTAACTTGATATGTATATTTTTTAGGCTAAAGATAGCATAATTGTAAATGCCGAAACGTCCCATGATGACAATAAATTTAATAAAAAATAAAAGATAAAAATATAACCTACCTGTGTTATTTTTGTCAAAAAAAGAAAAAAAACCAACACCTATTTCAATGAGAATTTATATCCTCAGAAATTTCAATGAATATATAAAATAAGAAATTCTCAAAATCAATCTGATAATTATATTTTATTTATTTTTATTTTATTTATTTAAATTTAAATGTATTTACATACATATATTATCTATTACATTATACTACACGAGCTTTTCGTGCGTGCCTTCGGCACGCCCTCGAAGCTCGGCCCTCCGAGCTGGTGCCCTGGCGGGCAGCGTCTCGGTCCAAAAATTTTATTCCTCTTGAAAAACCACACTCCAAATGTATACCCGTAAACTACCGAAAATACATCGTCTCTTAAAAGTTTCGCCTCTTTAATTTTTGAGTGGCGGGGGGGGGGGGGGGGAATAATTATGAATATATTTAAATTTCATTTTTCCTTTTCAAAACAAAAATAATGAAATGATTTATGAACTGCAAAAAATTCGCAGGCTGAATCATGGAAATTATTCAAATTTACGTGGTTCAATTAATTTAATTAATTACAAAAAATATATTTAATGTTTCTTAATTTAAAATGAATTGGAGTCTTTCATTTCAAAATTCGAGTTCAAATTTGCCTGGTTAATGAAAATCCATTGGAGCTGTCAGTTTAAAATCCTAGCTGACAATTATATTTCAAATTTGCCTCGTTAATTAATACATATTTAATGTTTTTTAATTTAAAATCAATTGGTGTTTTTTCATTTTCATTCGAGTTCAAATGAATACAATATTATCTCGACACAAAGTCTAAATTAAAAATATCTAGTTTTAGTAAGAGAAATCAAGATAGAAATATTAATGTCCCAATGGTGTAATCGCTAGAGCCAATGACCATAGTTCAAGAGTTCGTCGGTTCGATTCTAGGCAAGAGCGTAATTTTTTTAGAGAAATTTCTCTAAACGTTGTTACAAATTAATCTAGACGAATTTTATATAGTATAATTACAATTAATATCTTCTAACTTAACTTCTAATGTCTATGTAACGTTTTTCAATTATCACTAATATCTTTCCTTAATTTTATTTTAAATAAAGTTAAATTAGTTGAATTTTTACCTCAGAGGGCAGAGAATTGAATTCCTCAAGCCCTCGAAAATACAATGAGTTTTTCGTCAATTCTTTATTTACGTTATGTACATATATCCTATCATTATACCTGGTATAATGTTCATGCATTTCATTTACTATTGTGAATTCTAAATACTGAGGTACATAATTCCCTGTGATACAATTTGTAGACAAAGCTCATTGTTTGTAAGTACAGGAAATCACGTACATTCAGAAAACCTAGGCATTTCAGCGTGGTTCTAATCTATCACATTTCAAAATAATTCTCATACACTTATTTAGTACTAACTGTAGCTAATTTATATTATTTTTTGTACCAAAGTATAAGATTGTAGGACAATAGTAAAAATTGGGATTAATTATGCTCTTATAAACTGCAATTCTATTATTCATATTTAAGTTATTGCTGATTCTATTAAAATAATTAACTTTTTCATTTAAACTTCTAATTAATTAATATTGTTTGATGTTTAGCCTCCGATGACGCCGACAATGAATGGAGGTTTGATGGGGGGAATGTCCCCTCAAGATTCCGGATCTGCCAAGCCATCCCCTCGGCTGCCAACCCCCAATCCTCCCACCCCTGGATTAAATCAGAGCCTCACTCCACCTGGAGCAAGATGGTAAGCAACTTTCCCTTACGATCTGTTGTATAACAGAGATATATAATAATCAGCTCTCTATTTTGTACTCATCCATATCTAATTGAGCCATTTTGTATTGTTCTTTTAGCAACGGCCAAATATCTCCGACTCCTAATGTAAATCCAAATGATATCGTATTAGACAATGACGGCTTTTTAAGGTAATTTATCTAAGAATCAAAAATATATATATTTTTCCTTTCATTTATTTCTAATCGTTTAATATTGAAGTCATATTAGCCCCATATTACCAATGTGCCGACTTCCATTCATTGATTTCAACTAGAAATACTGAAGTCTCCTTGAATATGGCTAATTTTATAAAAACATGTATATGTTATAAGATCTATATAGAGAACTTTGTTTTAGGTTTTATTAATTTTCTATCCAGTAAAAAATCAGTAAATAAAAATACTGTGTAGGTAAAATAACTTTTATCCGAGACACCTGAAAGGCTTGAAAGCAGGCGCGGATCCAGACCTCTGATTTGGGGGGGGGGGGCGGTCGCCGGTATATAAGATCTACTTTTGATCTCGGAAGTGTGCTCTCGGCGTCTCTGCCCCCCCCCCCTCCCCCACATAGAACTTTATTTTCTTCAATTTTAAAATTTAATGTTATAAAAAAAAAAATTAAATAAACATATAAAAAATGTTGATCTCCAATGCTTTAGGGGGTCGCCCATCGCCCCCCCCTCTGGATCCGCGCATGCTTGAAAGGGGAAAAGGATCATTTTAATAAATGGTGGGTTGGTCAGGACAACCCCCCAAAAACAAGTCCAAATAGTAAGAATGAAGTAATTAAAAGGACAATATTAGAAGAAAATATTTCGTTTCTTGCTAAACTTGTAACATAAAGAAAGAGGACCAATATACTTCCTAAAAGTACTAAAAATAACACGTATCAAGTAAAATTACGAGGTAGTTTTCACATAAAATAAATTAAAAATGAATTTTTATCTCGATATATTTTCGGCCCATCTTCAGGAGTTAGAAAAGTTTTGTAACTCCTGAAGATGGGTTCGTAATCCGAAATATATATCGAGATAAAAACTCATTTTTAACCGACTTCAAAAAAGGAGGAGGTTCTCTATTCGACTGATTTTTTTTTTTTTTTGTCTATGTTACCTCATATCTCCGCCAATTGTGAACCGATTTTGAATTATTATTTTTTTTTTGCATTGCGTTCAGTCTAGCTTCCGATTGGTCCCGTTTTTTTTCATTAGTATTAGACCTTTTTTGTTAGGTTTTTCAGGCCTAACTTCTTTGTTTATGAACCGATTTCGATAATTCTTTTTTTATTGGAAAGGGGTTATCTTAGGGATGGTGCCATATTAATTTGGCCAAGTTCTGATATTATGATCACTATTAATAATATCACTAAAAAGAGAAAAACAAAAATAATTTTTAAGAAAAAAAGTAAAACCGACTTCAAAAAAATTAAATGCAACAAATAAAATACACTAAAAGGTATAAAATAATTATTATTTTATTTAGTTACAACTAAACGACGAAATATTAACATGAAATTACTTTTTGAAGTCGGTGCCAAAACATATACCTTTTATGAATCGCACTCGACGGATCTTACTTAGTACGTTTGGCAGGTACGCTCGCTTATAGGTATAGTTTGTTTGGCACCGACTTCAAAAAGTAATTTCGTGTTAATATTTCGTCGTTTAGTTGTAACTAAATAAGATAATAATTATTTTATACCTTTTAGTGTATTTTATTTGTTGCATTTAATTTTTTGAAGTCGGTTTTATTTTTTCTTAAAAATTATTTTTATTGTTTTATTTTATGTGAAACCTACATCGTAATTTTACTTAATTTATTATTAGTGTAGGTAAAAATAAACCGACCATGTTGATAGAGAAGCCAATCTCAAGGTCAATGTATTTAATTTTTTGTAATTTATCATTATTTCATGTAATATATTTATTTATTGAAAATAATAATTTCAAATTAAATTAAATATAGAGAATCTGAAAAAAATATTTCTTAAAAATGACGTTATAATTAATTCTCTTTTCGTTTTCAATCTATTATAAACTTCTTTTTTTCGAAAAACCCTAATATCCGGAAAATGTGATCCAATGTCTAGTAAAATTTGATAATAATTGATTTTAAATAACTACCTAACTTTATTTCCTTTTCTTTAATGGGTAGGAGACCCTTTAAATGTAAAAGACAAATGCCGATATTAGTAGCTTTAAAAAATTACTATAGAAAGAGAAACAACCCTTCTGACATAATAAAAATAATCCATAGCATTTCGGATCTAGTGACCACGAGAAACATTTACGTTTTTGAAATAAAAAAACAATATTAATTTTTCAAGATACTATTTATTTAACTTAAGTTACATAGTTGTGATTATACGCCATTTACTTTACGTAGAAAATGATGTCAGGAAGGTGACGTCCTTCTTCCCTGAGGCAATTTTCTATTCTGTCCAGGAAGCTCCTCCACAGGTCCTGACAGGTCACCTGATTTCAAGATTTGGAGATGTGCACTGGCCTCCTCGATCTCCGGACCTCTAACATGTGTGATTTTTATTTGTGGGGACATTTGAAAGAGCAAGTTTATCGACATAAACCCCGTACTTTAGATGACTTGAAAGCGGCGATACGTACTGAGGTGGCGTTGATCACTGAGGATACACTGGAACGAATGTGGAGGAGCTTCCTGGACAGAATAGAAAATTGCCTCAGGGAAGAAGGACGTCACCTTCCTGACATCATTTTCTCTACGTAAAGTAAATGGCGTATAACCACAACTATGTAACTTAAGTTAAATAAATAGTATCTTGAAAAATTAATATTGTTTTTTTATTTCTAAAACGTAAATGTTTCTCGTGGTCATCCTGTAGTAGACTAGATCTTTTGAATTTCTATAGTAAAAGTCTTTAAACATAATAAACTAAAACTGTTGTTGTTGATTAATTTATGGCAAGTATCTAACATACATGCTAATAGATCTAGCGCTCTGGACTGTGAGATCGAATATATAACATCTGAGATTTCAAATTCACTTGGTGATCCATCCGAATGTCTAGCGGGCTATACGCGAAATGACGTTGGATTGTAGCTAAATGGATCACATCTTTTTCTCTCTTGGTCCAGACTTGAGACTCCGCAGACTCTAATAGCGTAATCCGCAGTAGTCTCGCGATAAATATCTTTTTCAAATAAGCGCGGTCAAAAACAATTCTCATTGATAAATCAATTATTCTTTGATATATTAATTAGAAAAATTTATAAAACTGTTATAGTTTGTTTTTTTCTTTTGATTAAATAGAAAGTCTTCATCTGGTCTGCCCTTAAATGGTGGAAATAATATTCCAAATAATACAAACGGGAAATCTTCGAAATCCTCCTCGGTGAATGTCTCCCTTCAATGTGCATATTGCAGCGAGGTGTGTAAGACACGCACCGAGCTTGAGAACCACATGAAAACGCATGCAGGCCAGGTGGGCTCTTCGGCTACAAGTACTACAGGCGTTTCAGGCTCAAATGGCCCCGGGTCAAACACCGGCGGCGGAAATAAACATAAATGCAACATTTGCGATGAATTGTGTCCAAGTGCGGCTGTGTTAGCTGAACATAAACTCACACATTGCAAGGTAACCAGCCTTAATTGAAAAGTTTTTGTTTTGCCGAGAGTAGCAGAGTTGTTGATTCACAAAGAGAAACAAAGAGGTTGTCCTCTGCTTGATGCAAATAAACATACACACATATATATATATCGAGATGATATATCTGTATATATATTATTTATTTGTTTGAGACTATAGTTTCGAAGACTTGGTCTTCATCATCAGTCTTTCTTCAATTATAAATGTTTTTCATGGAGTCAATATCATATGGATATTGAAAACTTGGTGTTCTTTCGTCACTGCTGCGGTGATGATGAAGACCAAGTCTTCGAAACTATAGTCTCAAACAAATAAATAATATATATACAGATATATCATCTCGATATATATATATATATATATGTGTGTATGTTTATTTGCATCAGCAGAGGACAACCTCTTTGTTTCTCTTTGTGGTAACCAACCTTGTTGATCTTTTCTTAATTTATTAGTTTACACATACATAATAAAATACATAAATTTATTATCCTCATAGAGCAGTGGCCTTAAGGTCTTTGGACCTAAATAGAGTTCACACACTCAACTCTATTAGCCATTTCCTGGACTTTCATGCAACTGAGCAAAAATACATTTAACTAAAATTCCAAATTATCACAATACTTTTTCCGTAATATACCTATTAATAATTACTCGTATATTTATTTTCTTGATTTAGTAGTTTTTAAGGAATTTGGTGTTGGTACTTGGTGAAACATTTTTTAAAAATTATTGGATAAAAATACTTGGTAGGTTTCACATTAAGATATAAAAAATAAAACGAATTTATTTTGGAGAATCTTAATCGCGATATATATATTTCGGGTGACTAACCCATCTTCGGGAGAAACAGAAAGTAACTGTGTAACTGTGTTACTTTCTGTTTCTCCTGAAGATGGGTTAGTCACCCGAAATATATATATCGAGATTAAAGATTCTCCAAAAATAAATTCGTTTTATTTTTTTATATCTTAATGTGAGAACCTACCAAGTATTTTTATCCAATAATTCTTGATTTAGATCTATAATTTTTTATTTATAAATTTAATAATTAAAGGAATCGTAATGAGTTGGACATGACTTTAAATTAAATACAAAGTTTTTTATTTAAATAGGTCAAACGTTTCGTTGCTGGTTTGCAACTTCTTCAGTGGCTCATTTATTAAACTTATTTGTCTGAGTTTTAACTAAGAGAAAAACCATTTTCAAACAGTATCCTACAATTCCTCAATTTATCAAATAAATATCAAACATAAACTTTTTACAAATTACATTGTTTTAAAAAGTTTATGTTTGATATTATTTGATAAAATTGAGTGAATTGTAAGGATACTGTTTGAAAATGGTTTTTCTCTTAGTTAAAACTCCAGACAAATAAGTTTAATAAATGAGCCACTGAAGAAGTTGCAAACCAGCAACGAAACGTTTGGCGTATTTAAATAAAAACTTTGTATTTAATTTAAAGTCATGTCCAACTTCCTACGATTTCTTTAATTATTAATCATTGACACGAATAACTGAAATATTATAAATTTAATTTTAAAATTTCGTTTTGGTATCTATATTTGTTTTTGAGCCAGAGCGTGCGTACACATAATTTATATAATAATAATAATAATCTTTATTAGCTATTTTCAGCTATAATATTTACAATAATAATATGCAAGAACATACAATGATAATATACAATGATAATATCACAAAAACAACAAAGAAAACAATACAATTTAACAATACAATACAATAATGAAGCAATCACAATACAACATTATAATTTAGTAACACATGCAGTCACTATTAGACATTTTGACGAAATAATTATTATCTCTTAATTAAATTTTTTGATAATTCATGTAATGCGGAGAGATAATTCATGGGCTAGTTATCTGGATAAAAATAAAGAAAAAAGTTAATACCGGAAACGCTTCTTTTACCAGCTATCTACCATTTTATTTTATTTTTTTACTAAATAATTTATAAATTTTTATAATTTTTATAATTAATATAACAAAGAATAATTGCTATATCAATGATAATTGTTTTTGACAGCGCTTATTTGAAAAAGATATTTTATCTCGAGACTACTAGTAATTCTTTGTTATATTAATTATAAAATTATAAAAATTTATTTCAGATCATTATTTCAAGTTAGAAATATATAAGTTAAAATATTATTTTCACTCAATATTTGAAAAAAATTCCCTACATTAGATTCGCGATTGAATCAAATGTAGAAAACATTCGATTAAATAATTTATATCTCTGGAACAGTTTAACCGATTGTTTTGAAATTTTGCACGGAACTCATCAATGTAAAGACCTAGATTGGAAAAAAATATCAATTTGATCCATTTATATATTTCAAAATGGAGGGCATTTAAAATTTTTAAATGAAAATAACTAAAAAAAAAGTAAATTTTTTATAAAAAACTTCAAGAGTAATTTTTGGTAGCCCATTTAATTTCTTATCGAATGACTGTTAAAACTATCAGACAAAGGATAAAAGTTCTTCTTGAGTTTAAATGTGATATTTAGATTAATAGTCATATGACTATAGCCTTCCACTCGCAACAATACACCAATAGACAGTATTTTACTGTTAACCTTTGTTCGATAATTCGATGGTAAATTAAACCATCTACCGAAAATTCTCTCTTGCCTTTTTTTATAAAATTTTTGAGTTATTTTCATTTAAAAATTTTAAATGTTCGCCATTTTGAAACGAATTATTCGATCAAATCGATATTTTTTTTTTCTAAACTAGGTCTTTACATTAATGATGATTTCAAATCAATTATTGGATAGCTGATAAAAGAAGCGTTTCGGAACATATGTTTATATAAACTTTTTCTCTCTATTTTGACCCATAGAACCACTTTTTTTACTTAGAGAAAGTGGTGTAGGTTTTAGGTGAAACATGTATTATTTAATAAAGTAAAGGGTGTGTAGTTTCACAGTGAATGAAATAAAACTCAAAGAGCTTAAAACTGTTTTAAGCTGTAAACTCCTGATGATGGACTAATAATCCGAAATATATTGAGTTTGTATAAACCTCTTTGAGTTTTATTTCATTCACTGTGAAACTACACACCCTTTACTTTATTAATTCATAGAACCACTATCTGAATATCTCTTTGCATTATAGACACACTCTGTATAAGGCTTTATTGAAGACCGAGATGCCTTGAATTGCATCATTTTATTTTATTTTATCAAAATTGTTCCACCCTTTTTTAAGATAAATCGAAAATACGAACCAAAAACACAACAACACTTTTTTCATGCATGAGATTATAATCAGTGGCGGATAGCGGATACCATTTGAGAGGCTCCAGGGCGCAATTCAATTTTGAGGCCCCTTCTAAATATTTTTATTACATTTATACCTTACAGTTCATTTGTCAATTTAATATAGGGAATAGTGTTAAATTATTAAATATTTTTATTTTGAGCCCCTCTTGATTTATGAGGCCCTAGGCGCACTCATGCAGAAATCCGCTACTGACGATTACAATACTTCACCAAACCCCGTATGGCGTATGGTAAAATAAAAGTATTTCTTTAACCAATAATGTTTCCTTTGTTTAATATCTTGGATTTAATGAATGTTGTAGGTGGTTGGCGGAGCTCTCTGCGCTCATTGTAAATCGCCCTTAACATCAGAATCGGATTATCAACAGCATTTACGACAACATCAACCTCAATTGCCTGCCGCTTGTATTGTTTGTAGACAAACATTAGGATCCGAATTAGAAGCTCGACTTCATGCACGCTTTCATTTACAGGTAATCAATTAATTAAACCCCCTCCTCTCGCTTCATTCATTCTTTCTTTATAAATATTTAAATATTCATTATAAAATACAAAAACTAGAATATCATTCAACATTTTAATGATCATGAGAGAAATTTTAACTTTAACTAAATTAGCCTTTTGAGTAGGGGGAAGAGGGGCAGTGTTCCCCTACAAAACTCCCCCCCCCTTAGAAAAATCGAAACTCCATTATTACGAGGCATCACTTATGTCAGTGATTCTCAACCTTTTTTTTTGTTGCGGCACACTTTTAACAATTTCAAAATTTGGCGGCACAGTAATAACAATAAGATTTTAAAATAAAAATAATTTTGTCAAAAAAATTATTATTAAAAAAGACGAATCATATATATTACCTTTGAATACGTTTTATTTAAGTTTGAGAACATAGCAAATATATGGTATACATTTATAAATTCAACACACAGCAAGCAAGTAAACAGCAAACTGAACTACACTCGCCTTCATCTAAATCGACCCAACCCCTAAGCGCGCATACAAAGTCGTTTTTTTTTTAAATGCCTAAGCCGATATAGATATATATTTTTAAAGCTCATTTATTTAGCTATACATTAAATTTTGTGATCTGAATGGCTGAACTGGAAAAAATAATAACTGATTAGATAAAAGTACATACAAAATAATTATTTTTATTGTTTGAATTTCTTAAATTTCAAGAATTTCGCGGCACACAAAAGTGCCGCGGCACAGTGTCGGCACTCAGTCGGATCGTTGCCTCGCTTTTGCATGAGCGAAATATATTCAGCCATGCTATAATTAAAGCGACTCGATTCGACTGGAGGAGCGAATGGGATTCGGACATTCGAATCTGGAGGGGCCAAATGCCAACCAGCAGCCCCTCCCCTGCACCACACCTAACAATATCTGGTGACCGCCCGACGTGATTGCAAAGCAAGCAGCCTCTTGACCCGCCAGCTAGGTGGATAGAGCCTTGCCCGGCTGACTTAGTCGGTAATCGGAAAATCACACAAGAAACAAAGGGTGTGGTGTAGCGGCCCGCTCTTATGGCGACGAGCCTTGAGACACGGCCGCTAGATGACTCAGTCGGATCGTTGCCTCGCTTTTGCATGAGCGAAATATATTCAGCCATGCTATAATTAAAGCGACTCGATTCGACTGGAGAAGCGAACGGATTCGGACACGCGAATCTGGAGGGGCCAAATGCCAACCAGCAGCCCCTCCCCTGCACCACACCTAACAATACAGTGGTTGAGAATCACTGACTTATGTATGTATTTCTCATTAAATTATTCCTTTACTTCCAAAATTTGTCAATTCTACTAAAATGTTAGTTGCTCTCTAATCGGATTATCGAAATTGAAACCTTGTGGTGGCTAATCAGCTGGCTGGATGCCCCCCCCTAATAAAACTCCCTAATTACGCCAATGCTTTTGGGTCATGGAAAATATATTTGTTATTGTGTAAGATATTAAAGGGTAATATCTCTAGCAATAGGGTGGATGATTTTTTCCACTATTTAAAACAAAACAAAAAATATATTTATTCTTTATTAACAATTATTTTTACAAACAATAAACACTACTTGAAATTTGATTCTAAAAACATTTATTATATAAATCTGCTTAATTTGAGCCTTAGATTACTTTATATCAAAAATCTTATAATGACTAGTTACCCAAGTTAACACTTATACCCGAGGGGTGAACCGCGTACACCTACTTCCACTTCCACTTTCATTTCCAAGTAGAAGACAATAGATTATCTAATGAATTCCAAAGTAATTCCAATAATTCCAAAGACGGTGTACACTTAATTCCAATCGCGGTACACCCCTCGCTTATATCTTACTGCTTCTAAAATGGCTCTTTTTATTTTTAAATGATTACAAAAAATATTTTTAAGAAATTCATTTCTATAAATGTATTTCTATTAATACTAAACCTTGTCCAATATCTCAAGACCTGGGTTTTTTTTTTCAAAATTTTCCCACAATTAAAAATTTAAAACATGCACGATTCCAATACTTGACCATTCCTCCCTGTATAGTAAAGTAAAAATAATTAAAATAATTAAAAAGACATTGTTGTAAATATGGACATGGGTAGGGAGTGTTGACTCGATGCTCAAATTATTGTAAAAATCATAACTATGTAAGTTTTTTAGATTTTGAAAATAAACACATTTTGTTAAAAAATTCAATATCTAACATATATAAAATGTTTTCTGCCCCTTACATTTGGTCAAACTAATAATTTTCTATCTGGAAAATGGTACGGTCAATCTGGCTTCTTCTTATATATATCGAAGTCGAATTCCTTAGTCCTGCAAATAAGATATACTTTGAAAATTGATAAAATGTATTATAAAATTGAATAATGAAAGAAATAATTAAGATACCCTTCTTTTTGAAAATAATTTTTAATCCACTCCTTGAAATATTTTAGCAATCTCAGCACCAGCAAGATACATCCGTTGGTGGGAATCGACAATGTTGTGCCCTGTGCTTAAAAACAACCGATTCTCCTCTCATTCCAGCAGGTATTCAATCAAATTATTCATCTCTATACCGGGTGAGTTTTTTTATCTTGAGACAGTCTTATAACTCAAAAACAATGCATTATATGAAAAAAAGTTTCAAATAAAAGTTTATTTATCTGGAGGGGGAAACTAAAATACGCTATTGTTTGTTGACCTAGAACAAGCTTCTCAAGGTTATTTCGAGGTCAACTTCTGTTTTTTAAATGGAAATGGATATATTTTTCTTGGGTGTATTCCTATATAGTTACTATATAGTTTGAAACATTGTGCTACTAGGGGTATTACTATAATAAAAATGGAATATTTTTTTTTTGAAGACAGAATTGAAATGGTCTTAATTAGTTACTATATAGTTTGAAACATTGTGCTACTAGGGACAATATAACTATCTACTGGATAGACACGAGAAATGAACTTTTTTAAACTCAAGAATTTCAACTAGTTCTATTATTATAAATAGAAAATAATCTCTTAAATCTGAGTATAACGAACTTTTAATATCATTATAAACACTTATTTTCATTGTTGTGACTTTTCAATTTAATAAATATTTATTTAATAATTAATTATTTAATCATTATTATTTGATAATTAAGTTGAATAATTTTTAAAAATAATTATTAAGATTTTTTTTTGAGATCTAATTGATTCATGTATTTTGTTTATTTGATGTCGTATAAAAAATAGTTCTTATGAAAGTTGTTCAGTTTTTATTGTAGAATATGGTGATGTAAAGAAAAATATAGGGTTCTATTTAAAAACCACAACTTGACCTTAAAATACCCTTGAAAGCTTGTTCTAGGTCGACAAACAATAGCGTAGTTTAGTTTCCCCCTCGATATAAACAAACTTTTATTTAAAATGAAAGTTTTTGCCGAGAGTAGCAGAATTTTTATATATTGAAGGAGACAATAAAAGAGTGTGTCTTCTGCTGGAATTATAAATTTTATTTATTTATAATAGACTGAAGAAAAGGGCAAAACCCTCGAAACTATAGTCTCGTTATAAATAAATAAAATTTATAATTCCAGCAGAAGACACACTCTTTTATTGTCTCCTTCAAACTTTTATTTGAAACTTTTTTCCATATAATGCAGTGTTTTTGAGTTATAGGACTGTCTCAAGATAAAAAACTCACCCGGTATACACACTTTTATCTATTTATAATTTATTGCTTATCTACTAGTCTAGCTAATTTTATTTATTTAATATTTATTTTTTTATTCTTATAATCCATTAACTTTATTTAATATATCAAAAATTAAACTTGCTACCATGTTTTTTTTTTTATTTTTTAAGTTCATTTTGAGAATTTGAATCAATTTTTAATGTTAAATGTCAAATGTTTCACTACAGGGCAACATTCGCTTAGTTTAAATTAATTTGTTGAATATTCTCTAATTCGTTTTCAGGGAAAATATCAAATTGACCGAATGAATTTATAAGAATAAATTAAAGAGTGTGTCTTCTAAGAAAATCAGGATGATCATCTACCTACTCTACTAGATCCGAAACGGAATTGATAATTTTTTTAATTATATAATTTCACTCAAAGATTTAAATTTTCATTTGTAAAATTGTCGTTTTTATTCATAGTTCGGAAAAAATTATTTATATTAACAGTTTGAAAAAAAATTATATGAATATTACTCGAATATTATTCCACTTATTTTTTCTGAAAAAAAAAAAGAAATTCAAATACTTAAATTTTTTAAGAAGTTATACCAGAATGATGGAATGTTATATATATATATTTCAAAAATTCAAAAAAAAATAGTAAATATTATTTGCCCATGATCAACCGTGGCTTAAAAATATATGTAGTAAAAGGTATTTATATATATATATATATATGTAGAAAGCGGGGGGGGGGGTTTCACCCCTTACGATTCATCCCGGACAGGCCTCCACTTGTAGAAGGGGGCGGGGTTTCACCCCCTTCGCTCATAGGGGTGAAATAATAATAACACACTGAATTCATTTCTTTATATATATATTTATTTACAAAAAAGGGGGTTATACATATTCGTGTCTAGGGGGTCATCGTGAAAACATCGTAATACACATCATCTTATAACTATCATCGTACACTTGCTATCAAATCGACAAACTAACACACTGACAAGCATGTCATTTCGACCAGGGCTCGTTTTCAACTGACTGACTTGCAGTTGCAACCAACATTCCTTCAGCAGCACACACAACACATAAGCACATGCATATGAGTGTCATAATATTATTTATTACCGAAAGCTTTTAGCCTGGGCACAATGGTTCCTAAAAAGAAAGAATGCCGCCTTCACAAGGGCACAAAGCCCAGCCGGCCATGTGGCGAACATATGATTTTAAACAGAAATCAAGAATTCACCAAATTAAACACTTAATTTCCCACATATATATATATATATATATATATATATATATATATATATATATATATATATATATACATTATAAAAAAAATAACCAAGGATATATAAACAGGTTTGAAAAAAGGCTTTTAATTTTTTCAATGCGAAAAACTTAGCTATAAAGATGTTTTTAATATTTTTTTTAGATATTTTTTTATAAACTGATGATTTTGAAAAAAATAAATAAAATAAAAAATGAAATTGATTGATTTTTGACAAACTTATTCACTTTAGAATAAAGTGCCTCTCGAATTTTCATGAATATATGTATATAAATATTAATAACTCGCGAGAAATTTGAACCAACGCGCAGAAGCTTCATTTTGATACACTTTACAAGATGGCAAAGTTTCATTTGAATTAAAAATCCGAAAATATTTTGGCGGACGGTTTGGCGTGGAATGCCCCATATACACCATATATGGTATATACAATACAATTCTTCATAAAAACAATCTCAACACGTTTAATAAAAATTCAAAACTTTTCAGGAGAAATTCTCCCGTTATCCTTTTTTCTCCCGAAATCTTTTAAGATTGTTTTTTATAAAAGATTTGTATTTATTTTATTGAATAAAACATTCAAGAATTTATTTTGAAATTCATTATATACGAGGTCAAAAATTCCCTACACTTTTCGTTCTACAACTTTATTAAACTAAGATAGGAGGCGGCCGCATGCGTTGAGTTGGCGCGTCTGTGGTTACGTGTGCGGAATTTAATCACGATCGCGTCAGTTGTCGTCTAGCTACAACAGCATAAGCATGTCAGCTCCGCTATCAGATTGCACCAAAGAGGAGCAACGAGGAGTGGTCAGAGAGTGTGAAAGGTGCTGAAATTCACCGGAGACTTTTGTCACAATACGGGGAAAGTGCTTTATCTCGTAAAAGCGTTGTTTTATGGATCGAAATGTTTAAAAGTGGCCAAACGAGCGTAACACAAAATGAGGGAGCTGGGCGACCGTCAACTTCGACCACTGAAGATAACATTCAGCAAGCTCAAGAGATGATTACAACAGATAGGCGACTTACCATAGATAAGGTAGCATCTTCTTTAAACATTAGTCACGGTTCTGTCTATCACAGTATCCACGATGAATTCAAATTCAGTAATAGTTCGGGATGCGGTGCAAAAGTGGCTTCATGACCAACCGAAAACCTTCTACCAGGAAGGCATCCGGAAGCTTCTGGCTCGCTGGAGCAAGTGCATTGCTAAAGGTGGAGACTATATCGAAAAATAATGTATCTGTTGTACACCTATCTTAGTTTAATAAAGTTTTAGAACGAAAAGTGTAAGAAATTTTTGACTTATCCTCGTATATAATGAGTATATTTATTTACATAATTCATATGATTTTTGATTTATTCTTATCAAAATATAATTAATAAGAAAAAATTCTCTTTTTAATCTCTCCTAATATTTGTGTTCTATTGTAAATATTGTTTTAGGAGCGAGCGGTCTGTTTCTCTGCACGGATTGTATAAGTCGAGCGTCTCCTCAGCCAGCCAATAATAATTGCCTGCCTCCATCCACCTCCTCTTCCTCGTCCTCGACCTCTCCAAATATTAAAAACTCCATGAGCAACTCGGCTACAACAACAACAACAACCTCTCAACATCGATGTAGCGAATGCCAAGTGAAATTTGAAACAAAAGAAGCTCTTGATGCGCATCAAATGCAAGCGCACCGGATCAACTTTACAGTAAGTCGAGCATAAAAATAATGCATTTAAAGATATCACGATTTCTCTGGAAATACTAATACTATAAATTTTGTATGGATTTTTTATGTTACTTTCAAGACGTAAATGTTTGCTAAGAAATGTTTTTATAAAATTTAAATTATTAAAGTAGTTGTTTCGCGACAATACTATTAAAAAGCTAATGCTATAGAGTATATAGAATTGACAATAAAGATTCATAAGCCCAAAACTTTTTGCTGTTTATGTACCACTACTAGCCAACCACGTGCTCGTTTGACAAATCTGACAACACTGTCTGAGCTTGTATATATTTTATCTTAGAAATGTCAGATAAAATACATTATAAAAGAAGATTTATAAAACAAAAAGTTCTTAATAAGCGAATGAAAGCTGTTATGACAATGGCTGAAGCGAAAAAACGTCAAAAAAGTACTAAAGTTAATCCACTTTTTAGGTTAAATAAATCCGTTGTTGCAAGCTTGATTTTAGTGTAAATTTTTCATTTTTCATTATTATCTCAGAAACTGTGTTGTAACTATGAATTAAAATGTTCTTAAAGAATGTATTTGTTATTGTTTAATGTTGGTTTAGTTTTTTATAACAATGGTAAGAAGAGTTTCTTAATTATAATTAAATATTAATTGAAAGTAATGGAAGGCAGCCCAGAGGTAGTGAGGAAAGAAAAAATTAACACATATAAAATAAAGTGTAATTTATTGGAATCCTTCCTCCTTTCCTTTCAAACCGACGTTTCGGAGGATTTTTCCCTCCTTCTTCAGGGTTTCAAAGGGTCAATGAATGAAACAAATAAAATGTTTCCTTCTTCTCTCCACAGTAGTGTTCAAAAACTTTCTTCATTTTTAACAAAAGGCATAGAAAGACAAATTTTTTTTTCCTTCTTTTCTTAATTAAGAAAAGAAGGAAAAATTTTTGTCTTTCTATGCCTTTTGTTAAAAATGAAGAAAGTTTTTGAACACTACTGTGGAGAGAAGAAGGAAACATTTTATTTGTTTCATTCATTGACCCTTTGAAACCCTGAAGAAGGAGGGAAAATCCTCCGAAACGTCGGTTTGAAAGGAAAGGAGGAAGGATTCCAATAAATTACACCTTATTTTATATGTGTTAATTTTTTCTTTCCTCACTACCTCTGGGCTGCCTTCCATTACTTTCAATTAAAATTTCTACCAGTCCGTCTCTCTCCAGAGAAAATTTCGTTGCAAAAATAATTAAATATGTATGTAAACATTCTGATATCCCATATAGTGCAATGTATAAGAGTCTGAAAAACTCTAAATTTCGTTTTGCCACCAATCGATGCAGAGTATTTAAATTTCAAAAAAACCATAAGAAAACCCATATGGTGAAACAACTACCTTAAGGGGTGAAAAAATTTTTAAGAAAAAATAAAAACCGACTTCAAAAAATTAAATGCAACAAATAAAATACACTAAAAGGTATAAAATAATTATTATCTTATTTAGTTACAATCTAAACGACGAAATATTAACACGAAATTACTTTTTGAAGTTGGTGCCAAACATATACCTTTTATGAATCGCACTCGACGGATCTTACTTAGTATGTTTGGCGGGTACGCTCGCTTATAGGTATAGTTTGTTTGGTACCGAATTCAAAAAGTAATTTCGTGTTAATATTTCGTCGTTTAGTTGTAACTAAATAAGATAATAATTATTTTATACCTTTTAGTGTATTTTATTTGTTGCATTTAATTTTTTGAAGTCGGTTTTTATTTTTTTCTTAAAAATTTTTATTTTTCTCTTTTTAGTGATGTTATTAATAGTGATCATATCATCAGAACTTGACCAAATTAATATGACATCATCCCTAAGACACCCCCTTTCGGATAAAAAAAGAACCATCGAAATCGGTTCATAAACAAAGAGGTTAGGTCTAAACAAACGTAATAAAAAAGGTCTAATACCTATGAAAAAATCGAAAAAAAATGGGACCAATCGGAAGCTAGACTGGACCCAATGCAAAAAAAATTTTCAAAATCGGTTTGACAATTGGCGGAGATATGAGGTAACATAGGCACAAAAAAAAAAAAAAAAAAAAAATTCAATCGAATAGAGAACCTCCTCCTTTTTTGAAGTCGGTTAAAAACGAAAAAGAAATCACATTTTTATCATGATTTCTCAGGAAATATCTGGAGCTATTCACGAGATTTAATATAGATGATACTTTTAAAATTAAAATGCTTGCTAAGAAAAATTCCGAGTTTCAGAGGGGGTTTAGAGGTCCGAGGTAGTACATACGTATATGTATATAAATATATTGAGTTTTTTTTTAAGACACATTTTTGTTTTCTAGGGTGGTGATTCTCGTCTAGAATGTCGTCTATGTGTTCGACTTTTCCCAACGCAGACTCATCTTCAATCTCATTTGATTGAGCACACATTTGCTGGATGCGGCGCCTTCACTTGCTATCTCTGCTCGGCTGTTTTCACAACAGCTCATGGCTTACAGGTAGATATACTATATGCCTGTATTCATTTAATAAAAGATACGATAAAGAAATGCAGTTAAAAGCCATTACATCAAAAATTCTCTAAAAGTCTCAAATGAAATAATAATACGTTGTTAAAATTGTTAAACTTCAAAATGTAATCCTTTTTAGTTGGTGGCTATCAGAGTAGTAGTGGCAAAATTTTCAGTGTGGGAACGCTAAACTACCGAATCTTAATCTAAGTAAACTATTAGAATATTGAAATTCGGGTAGGTACGGTGCATGGGTGCCAAGGGCGAATCCAGGAATTTTTTATTGGGGGGAGGGGAGAAAGAATGTATTAAGGTATACTAGATATACTTTTTATCTCGGAAGTGTGTCGCGATCGAATTGTCCAAGCGGGGGGTCGGAGACGCCCCCCCCCCCCCCATACACGCACACATATAACTAGAACTTTATTTTCCATTATTGTTGTTTTTGGTATCTGGAAGATTCAGTGTCACAAATCCAAGGTTTCCGTTTATGAATTATTAATCTTTGGAGTGTTCTGAGGTGTTTCGGAAAATGTTTTTTACTGGATGTTGTGTAAAATAATTTTTAGAAAAACTGATGTTGTTGTTTTTATTTGTGTATTTTTTCTGGTGTACAATTTGGCCCAAAGAGTTTCGGGTTCGTGGCAACCCTCTTCATCACCTGTCAATTCATAACAATGATTTTTACAAAACCACATATATGTCTTTAAGTCAAGAGTCAGATTAATGCCTCTATCAGTCTACACGTCCCTCCATTCAAAATTAGACTATTTAAAAATCAAAAAGGCATTAAAAACCTTCCATAGTTGAAAATGTTTAAATTTCGGCTGAGAGCCACCCGTGATGATTTTATCGAAAACCAATACAGAAGCGACAATTTATTTGTTACTTATATATAATGGAGTGACATTAAACAGCGGCAAAAATCAAACAAAAGGAAAATTAATACGAAACAGAGCCGTTCAATACCTGGCTGACCTTATTTTCCATTTTAACAAAATTTAAAAAAAAAAAAACATTTTTTTTTTTTTTACAAATTTTTTTTGCCAGGCACGGGCCTCTATGGGGGGGGGCGTCTGACCCCCTGGATCCGCCCTTGATGGGTGCTGATGCCTCAAATCAATATATGAGGCACACATTTTTTAAGATATTATTTTATTTACTTGCGTAAGTGATTTTAATTTTATTTGTTATTATTATTATTATTATTTTTTTACTGAATGAAACCAGTGTGGGAACGCCGTTCCCACGCGTTCCCGCTCCACTACACCCCTGGTGGCTATAAACTCTCAATTTCTCTTTCCATTTTTTCTAGTAACTCTAGAATTCAAAATAACAAGTGACAAAAGTCTCAATTTAGAAGTTGGACAACAGGCCCTAAGGCAACCAGAATATCGGGATATTTATTTATATTACCGGGTAGTCCAACATATTTTTAAGAATCGAACATAAGGTGGCGTATGAAGCTGAAACAAGATCTGACACTGCAAAAACTACTATAACGGAGAACTTAAGGAGAATTGTTAATAAAATTAGATTGGACAAAATTAGAAATCCGGAAGAGATGCGAAATTCAAAACATCGGCGACTGAGTTCAGAGAAGAAGATTTCATGACAAGGCAGAATTGTCAGAAGGGTGAGAGACAATGTGCCAATAGGAAGAAGTCACGGTCCACCAATGAACAGATGGAGTGACACTAGAAAAATACAGGTCTCCGACCTACATAAAAGGAAGAAGTGGATGTTTTCTAATTCGTCTTAAAATGATATAAACTTTGAAGACCACATACAACTCTGTTAGATATGACTTAAATCGAGATCTGTCAAATGTTAGAAACTATTTAATAAACATTCTCCCCAATGGGATTTATCAGAAATGAGCGAGTGCGCAGTGGCCTTATATATAATATCTGTTATGAAAAACTTCGAAACAAAAACTCTACCAGTACTCATATACAATACCGTCTTCACCATAAGGGCACACGAGGCCCGTGCCCAGGGCCCCCATTCTCAGGGGGGCCCGAAGGACCGACAATTTCTCTCACACATTTATTCTCAAAACATTTTTGTCGGGCACATTACACTTGACACATTAAATACACAATTAAAAAAACGTTCGGCAGCATACCAAGAAGTTTTCTTTGTCAGTTAACAACAATCGAATCTGGTGAGTTGACCAAAAAATGCAAAGAATTTGCAGAATTTTATCATGAAGATATTAATGCAGATGAGCTCAAAACAGAATGTTTTCATTTAAGCCAATATTTAAAAAACATAGCAAAGCAATCAGCGTATTTAAATATCTCAACCTTACATAACCTAATAAAATCAGATAAATTGGAAGAAACTTTTCCAAACGTAGAAATTGCTACAAGAATATTTCTTTGCCTAATGGTTACCAATTGTAGTGGAGAGCGGTCATTTTTGCAGCTTAAGAGAATAAAAAATGAATTGCGAACAACAATGTTACAAGAACGACTGAGTAATTTGTCAATTATGTGTATAGAAAGTGATATCCTTCAAAAAATTGACTTTAAGGATATAATAGAAGATTTTGCTCAACAGAAATCCCGAAAGAAACCGTTATCGTAATCGTACCCAAAAAACCAGCAGCATTCTAATTTCATTAATGACATATTATATCATACTGTATTTGATTACCTATAATAAATGCTCATACTTAGTAAAAAATGTTATTATAATTCGCTTTTTTTACTTTCCAAAAGGGCCCTGTGTGCCCAAGGGCCCCAGCCTAGTTTAAGACGAGCCATATAGTTTCTCGATGATTTTTTAAGGTTTCAAAATGTTTTTATTCAACATATGTTAGCTGTTGGTTGAAAAGCAAAGCACCACTTCCAAAAAAATTTATTTCTATTTTATTATAATATAATTATAGCTTGTGATTTGTCTGATGTGAATTTATTTTTTTTAATATAAATCATTGAATCCTTCAAAAAAAATTTCATACATGAAAAACAAAAAATTTGATCTGAATAATGTGAATTTATTAGTCATATTATTAATATACTGAGTTTTTGGAATTTTGAAAATATTTCCACCTTTACTGGAATTAATATACTATATATATTCATCTAGATTAATTTGTAACAACGCTTAGAGAAATTTCTCTAAAAAAATTACCCTCTTGCCTAGAATCGAACCGACGAACTCTTGAACTAAGGTCATCAGCTCTAACCACTAGACCAATGTCACATTAATATTTATATCTTGATTTCTTTTACTAAAACTATATATTTTTTATTTAGACTTTGTGTCTAAATAATATTGTATTCATTTGAACTCGAATGAAAATGAAAAAACGCCAATAAATTTTAAATTAAGAAACATTAAATATATATTAATTAACGAGGCAAATTTGAAATATAATTCTCAGCTCTGATTTTAAACTGATGGCTCCGATCGATTTTCATTAACCAGGCAAATTTGAAATATATATATTCGAATTTTGAAATGAAAGACTCCAATTCTTTTTAAATTAAGAAACATTAAATATATTGATAATTGTTCCTCCCCCCCTCCCTCGCCACTCAAAAATTAAAGATGCGAAACTTTTAAGAGACGATGTATTTTCGGTAGTTTACGGGTATACATTTGGAGTGTGGTTTTTTAAGAGGAATAACATTTTTGGACCGAGACGCTGCCCGCCAGGGCACCAGCCCGGAGGGCCGAGCTTCGAGGGCGTGCCGAAGGCACGCCCTCGAAGCTCGTTCTTAAATATTAAGTTTACTTAAAAAATAAAGTAATTAAAAGCCAGTATTAAACATGTTTAATTTAGATGTCAATAGGGTTAACCCCCTTGGGAATTGAACCTCCAATGAGTCAATAGCGAAATTTTAGAATATAATTTTTCGTAACTGTACATAAATTATACAATTCATGCCAACTGCCCTTATAGGAAGTTTGACCCTTGGGATCGACTTTCGGCTGGGTGAACTCTTCTAACATCTAAATTAAAAAAAGTAAATAAAATTTGTTTTTAGACAAATTTACTTTAAACTTTAGTTTTTAATTTTTTTATTTTTAAATAAATGAACCTCGTAAGTCAAATAATTTTTTTATTCTTTAATTTCTTACTGGTAATTCCTGTTAATTCTACAGATCTAGAAATTATTTATTATTAAAAAAAAAAACAGAACATGACCATCCGACAGGAAAATAAAAAATAACAAATAATTTCTAGCTCTGTAGAATTAAGTCAGAAATTAGTTAATAAATTATTTGACATACGCTGTTCATTTACTTAAAAATGAAATTTGATTGATTTGATTTTGTACATAGCATTTATCTAATTGATATAATTGAAATCTGGTCAATCCCTATCCTAGCGTTAATATCGGTGTGTGAAATCATTTAATCAATATACATATTTCTCTGTGTTTATTATTTGTTACTATATTAATCTATAATTCTAAATGATTTGTTTTCAGGCCCATATGCCTGAGCATGGAGCAGCAAGTCGTCCATATGATTGTCCAAGATGTGGCGTGAAATTTTTCTTCCGTGCTGAATTAGACAATCATGCTTTCTTGCATTTGGACTCGGATGCAGCAAACATTTCCGACACAAGCACAAGCTTACCATGAACAACAAAAGGTATAAATTGTTTAAACAAATTAAATTCCAGAATTGATTGAAAATACTTTTTTTACTAATTGTAGCAGAGTTGTTGATTCATTAAGAAAAAAATAAAAACCGACTTCAAAAAATTAAATGCAACAAATATAAAAATACACTAAAGGGTATAAAATAATTATTATCTTGTTTAGTTGCAGCTAAGCGACGAAATGTTAACACGAAATTGCTTTTTGAAGTCGGTGCCAAACAAACTATACCTATAAGCGAGCGTACCCGCCAAACGTACTAAGTAAGATCCGTCGAGTGCGATTCATAAAAGGTATATGTTTGGCACCGAACTTCAAAAAGTAATTTCGTGTTAATATTTCGTCGTTTAGTTGTAACTAAATAAGATAATAATTATTTTATACCTTTTTAGTGTATTTTTATATTTGTTGCATTTAATTTTTTGAAGTCGGTTTTTATTTTTTTCTTAAACATTTTTATTTTTCTCTTTTTAGTGATGTTATTAATAGTGATTATATCATCAGAACTTGACCAAATTAATATGACACCATCCCTAAGACACCCCTTTCGGATAAAAAAAGAACCATCGAAATCGGTTCATAAACAAAGAGGTTAGGTCTAAACAAACCTAATAAAAAAGGTCTAATACCTATGAAAAAAAATCGAAAAAAAAATTGGACCAATCGGAAGCTAGACTGGACCCAATGCAAAAAAAATTTTCAAAATCGGTTGACAATTGGCGGAGATATGAGGTAACATAGGCACAAAAAAAAAAAAAAAAAAATTCAATCGAATAAAGAACCTCCTCCTTTTTTGAAGTCGGTTAATAAAGAAAAATCAATGTGGTGTCTTCTGCTTGATGCAAATAACGAATATAAATATGTATAGTATATTTACCGTGGCACTTAGGTATCTAGAACGTTGTTAATTAGAATTCACCGTTAATTTGAAATTTTTCGTTGATTCCTAAATTTTTTTTTAAATAGTATAAATGAAACATAAAAATTCGAATTTTTTTTTTTGTTTTATTCGAAGTTTTCATCGTCAAATTGAGCTTAAGATTTTAAAAATATACAGTGCGATAGGAAGAAAATAATACTTGAATGAACTAGGTTACGTTTTTGAAATCATAATAAAATTTAAAAATTTAACATAACTAAAATTTGGTTACAAACTAGTAAGTATGTCCGGTTGGTTAGGTCGGTAGTTTTGACTTCGGACAAGGGCAATGTTCTTGCCTTCGCCAGACTTGGGATTGACCTTCGCCTGGGTACTAGCATATAGCCACGACGGAAAAAGGTGGTTGGAATGGGAAAACAAAGAAATGAGCAAGCCATAGAGTTATGGTGAATGCTGAATGCTGAATTAATCGAAATCGATTCGCCCTACTTATAGCATGGCTGAAAACATTTCGCTCATGCAAAGTGCGTAAAGCAATCCGGTCACGATTAAAACATCTTTATTAATTCGTAATTGTTTGTTTTGTGAAATTAATTATGAACAACGTTTATACAGATTGAGTATGTTCATATAATAAATAATTAAATATATTAATGTGTAAACATTATGTGAAGTTGTTGATTGCTAGCCGCAGCGATCGGACTGAGTCATCTAGCGGCTGTGTCCGAAAGCTCGCGGGCCGCCACAAGTATAAAATTCAATTTTGCAATTACATATAATATTAAAAAAATTAAAAAAAAAATGTAAGAATAACAGGACTGTTTCCGTCGAAATTAAGCCCTGATCCCATTCAGTATAACTAGTAACGCTGTTTAGTAAAGAATTAAGAGGGGTATCGTGTGTATACCTATTTAAATTTAGACGCTGTTTTGTGAAATTAGTTTCGTGAATATATCTAACCCACGTGTTCAATATAAAACGTTGACCATATCCGAAAATATATTTCTGTATCTTAACATGTCTATTTTATAATAAAGTTATAGGTATGTAATTGACTTACCTGATTTCATACATATTTTCCTTAATTCGAATTTTGGATAATTCGAACTTTTCTGTTGGTCCCTTAAACTTCGAGATATCCAAGATCTACTGTATATAATTTATTTGTTAGAGACTAGTTTGTCATGTGAACAACTTGCTATGATAAAGCAAATTTACCTACATCCAATCGTTTATTTGAACCCATGAAAATTAACAGATAAAATATTTCTAATTAAAAAGACTGACGATGAAGGTCAAATCTTTAAAACTATAGACTCTAGCAAATAAATTATACAGGGTGTCTGGTGGGAAATTTATATTTTTAAATACGATTATTTCAAAAAGTAATAAACGGTGTGGGGGGAGGGTGGCGCCGTTGGAATTATCGTTCGTGCGGATTTGTCAGTCACGATGTCGCAGTGGTCGAGTGAGCATCACTCGTTCTCTGTGGAGACATTTTTTAAGAGTAATGATTCTTACGTAATTGCTGATGTTGTAGCGTTTTCGCTCTGTAAATCCCATTTTTTGGAGCGACGAGGCTCATTTTCACTTAAACGGCCACGTCAACAAGCAAAACTGCCATTACTGGTCTCCAAGAACCCCCAACCCTCGATTGAAACATAAAAAACCCCTTAATTCTTTCTTTAAAAGAATCCATTGAAATTTTAAAATCCTTGGAAAAAAGCCCAATTGAATCTTTAAATGAAAAACTAGAAATTATCAATGACCCTTTTTAAAAACATTCCATTCATTCAGGTAAAACTCTTTAGAAAATGCCTAAACAAAAGAGTAACCCAGATATTGATCCAGTTATATTCTAATCTCCCAAGAAGAAACATGAAGAAAAAGACATTATATATTTTTCAAAATTTTCTATGTATAAATCTTAATTTGTAACTAATTTGAAATATTTGTGATAGACTGATGATGAAGGCAATGCCTTCGAAACTATAGTCTCTAGAAATAATTAAAAATTATTTTATTTAAAAAACAGAAGACTCTCTCATTTTATTTTATTTTTAACCTAACATAAAAAACCATTACATTGCCCCAGGGTAACTGTTTGGTGTGCCTTATCCACGCATGAGATAATTGGACCATTTTTTTTTCTCGAAAATTCTCGAGGCCAGGCGAAAGAGAAGAAAGAACTCGACGGAAGACATCTGGATGACATACTCATTAAAAAATAAAATCCGCATTTCTATTCTTTCGTTCAATGCTCTTAATAAAACTTTATGTCAATTATTACGTTTTTTATTTAAGTTTGAAAATATAAATCTGCTACCAGACACTCTGTATATTATATACAACTTTATATTCGTTATACCATAAATATGTAGATGTTTGTTTATTTCCCTTAAGCAGAGAACAACCTCGTTGATTTTTCTTTATGTCATCTTCCCTTTTTTTTCTGCCCCAGTCGTGGAACTCTAGGCTCTCCTTTTATTTTACTTTAATTATCTCTCGAAGGTATAAACTAAATTTAATTAGAAAATATATTTTTGAATGAGTAGTTAACAGTGGTTGTGCATTGTTATGTTTTAGCGCAATGGGCTCGGGTCCTTGGGCCGTTCTCCTCGTCCGGCGAGCCGGAAAGGCTCAACTTCTCCCGGAGCAGCAGGCGAATCCGGTGGAGGCCTTTTGCCCTGTAACGAATGCGGGAAACAATTTGCCTCGCCGAGAAGTTTGGCTACTCATGCGAAAAACCATAATAATCCATTGAATGGCTCCGCCGAAATTCAGGTAATTCGAATAAAAAAAAATGAAAAATTCATAGTAATTTGTTTTTTAATATTTATCAAGCCTAGATTATATAAAAGTTTGCGTGAAAAATAAAAAATCTCTTCAAGAGAAATCAATGAGGTTGTCTGTCCTCTGCTTAATGCAAATAAACATATACGCAAATATATATACCAATATAAATATGAAGTTTAAAAATTCACCAAAAAGTGAATCTTGAAAATTTTTGATCTAGCGGGTTTTAATTCTAAATGCCTCAAATAAGCAATTGAATTCGATTTCCAAGGGGAGAAAAACAACCCTAAAAATAATCCATTCCATCTCGAATATATTAAAGTGGAAAACCTTTGTGATTTTCTTAAAAATTTAAAGTCTACTTCTTTCTATTGGCAATATTTATTTTTATTTTTTTTTATATAATGATACTGATACAAGAAGAAGTTGCACCAAGAAGGTACAACCTCTGTAGTCCGTGGTGGACCCTTGTAACGTGAAGATAAGGGGAGATTTAGTGATTGGGTAGAAGTCGAAGGTATCTGTGGATGCTGGTCTTGAAAGATTGAAGGTCATAAGTTGCTGGAAAGACGGTCGGGGGAAGAGAGTTCCAGTCTCTAGATGTCATGGGGATAAATGAATTGGCGAATGCGTTTGTTCGATTAGTATCCAGTTTAAGCGCGTAGGGGTGTTGAGTTTTAGAAAATCGTGTATTTCGCGCAAATGAAGCCCTTGGTGGGATTATCGATTTAATTTCGTCAGAACAAAAGCCATGGTAGTATCTATAAAAAAGGGAAAGGGCGGAGACAGATCTACGATGGGCTAGGGAGTCGAGAGTGTCAGTTAATGTAGGATCGCCTATCAGTCTGATAGCTCGTCTCTGAATTGCGTCCAGGGTTTCAAGAGAATACTTGGGGGCCCCTCTCCACAAATGCGAACAATATTCAAGACAGGGGCGAATTTGAGCCTTGTATAATATAAGGAGTTGAGTGGGGGTGAAAAATCGTTTGGTTGGGAAAAGAAAGCCAAGCTTACATGCTGCAGATTTTGCTACTGAGATAATATGGTCATTCCAAGAGAGGTCAGAACCTAAGGAGACACCTAACAATGATATTTTATTACGAAATTCCAATGAGCTCGAATCAAAGGAAATGTCCGGAAGGTTCCTATCTGCGCGCCTAGAAATTAGGCAGCATTGTGTTTTACCAGCATTAAAGTTTACCAAGTTGTGGGATCCCCATTTTTTTAGCATGCTTAAGTCTGAATTTATTGAGGAGGTTATGTTTGCGCGATTGTCTAGTAAGGATTGACCGTTGTGGAGGGTGCTATCGTCAATATAACACTTATATTCAATTCCCAATTGTCTCAATAAGAAGTCACTCACCCAGTTCATATTCTAAATAAATATTTGAGTTTACCTAATTATTAAAAACAGCCATGACTGGCTCTCGAGACAATTATTTATGGCCCGCGACATAATAAGTTAATTTCGTGTACATTTCAATTATCTACTTTCTGAACGAACCATGCTGGCGGCATTTTATCCATGTTTGGAAGTTCATATGTGTGTGAACAGATGTTTTCCACAAAGAATATTAATAAATCTAAATACCGTTCAAGACTTAAGCGGCTCCTACACGATCATTCTGACTGTCAGTCAGATTGAATCAATCCGACTGTCATTCGTAACTTCAATCATGCAGAACCCTACACGATCATTCTAACTGACAGTCAGATTGAAGTTTTTTTTGGCTAATTCTACAGTGACAAACGTTTTAAAATCAAGTCCTTAGCACTTAACTGGTCACCGGTATTAACAAATATATCTATGATATCTTCATCTAAAAAGTTCTTCCATGGCTGCTTAGTAAAATGATAATATAAACATTAATAAGGCCTTCTTCACACTTTAATGTATTCAAGTAATTATTTTAAATTATTATTGATTTTTTGATGAAATTTAATTTAATTTTCAAATAATAAAATGAAAGTCTAACTAATAATGATCATATTACATAATTATCAAATACATTAAATATTTGAATTCTTAAAATTGTATATGTTCTCGACTGATGCAAAAAGAATGACGGTACCATTACTCGCTTCATTCAGCACTGTCAATCTCCCATCCTTTTTACATGATTGAAGCTCGGATTTCCGGAAATCCGTCAATCTCATTCATCAGTCCATTAGTTCTACCCTCACACGCTCAATCGGAATGTCAATCTTAGACAAGACTGACAGTCAGAATGATCGTGTAGGGGCCGCTTTACAGATGAACATCTTCAGTACATTTTGAAATCAATAAACAACGTTGACACCAAATATCGAGAGATAATGAAGCGTAAAAAATGCCGTGTTTCTGAATCCTCAAAATAATCTTTCGGCTTAATACGTCTCTTCTTCTTCTTCTTCGATTGCTTATCCATTAATGGATGTTCGCGACCACATTCCGCATTCCTTCTCTGTTCCTAGCGGTGTGTAGAAGCTCTTGAACGCTTCTGAGACCCGTCCAGTGTCTGATATTCATGCAACCAAGACATCTTCCTCCTTCCCCTTCCTCGCCTGCCCTCTATCTTTCCTTCTATAATCAGCTGTAATAGTTGGTATTTTGCACTTCTCATTATATGTCCCAGATAGGCCACCTTCCTCTTCTTCACGGTGTTGTATAGTTCACGGCCTTTGTTGATCCTTCTTAGTACTTCCTCATTACTTATTTTTGCCGTCCATGGTATCTTGAGGATCCTACGGTAGACCCACATCTCGAAGGCTTCTAATTTATTAATGGTGTTTACTTTTAGGGTCCAGCCTTCCATCCCGTAGAGAAGTACTGACCAGACATAGCACCTTGCGAACCTTAGTCTGAGGTTCAGGTCGAAATCGGTGCAAGTGAGCACTTTCCTGCAATTAAAAAAGGCGTTGCGAGCTTGTTCAATACGGCTTTTGATTTCAGTGTCCGATGTCCATTCTTCGCAGAGCCATGTTCCTAGATATTTGAATTTGTTGACTCGTTCTATAGGTCTTCCATTGTGCATTATTTCAGTATTTGTGAACATTTGGGGCTCTCTGGTGATGATCATCACCTTCGTCTAGGTTATGTTAATGTTTAGGCCCATTTTTCTACTGTGTTCCCCTACCCTGTTGACCAGTTCTTGTAGATCACTAACGTTGTCAGAAATTAGGACTGTATCATCTGCGTATCTTATGTTGCTGACCCAAACTCCATTTACCTTTATCCCTTTTTCTACGTCTTCCAGAGCTTCTTTGAAGATGATTTCTGAATAGAGGTTGAAAAGAAGCGGCGACAGAACACATCCCTGCCGTACTTCTCTTTGAATTTTAATGGGGTCAGTCAATTCATTCTCTACTCTTACTTGTGCTGTCTGGTGCCAGTATAGGTTCTCAATACATCTTATATCCTTGATACAATTTGATGGCTGTATATGCATATAATAAGTAAGGGTTCAGCCATGGGTAGCCTCGCTGAATAGAAAACCCAACTGTAGAAAATGCTCGGCTTTAATTAAATAATGCCATCATCGTTCCTGAAGAGTTGATGAGTCCTTGAAGACGAGCCGCATATACGTGTACAAGGTGCCGATGTACTACTTCTCAGTGGTTATAACTGTGCTTATAACCATTGAGGAATATCATCGTGCTCGGACACTCTGCATACAAATATGGGGCTCGTCTTCAAGGATCTCATCAACTCTAGAACTGATGATGGCATTATTTAATTAAAGCCGAAACGTTTTCTATGATTGGGAGTTTTTTATTCAGCAGAGGCTACCCATTGGCTGAATCCCTCTCCATCACTTAATTACATCTTATATCCTTTTGGTCGATATCAAGTGTCCTCAAATACGTCTCTACTTAAAAAAAATTAAAACTTTTTCTTTAATAAAATCATTTTTTATATACTTCTTACTTATACTTAGTATTATATTTGTATTTTATTTTTAATCTGACCCCCTGACATACTCGAGACAAAAAAATTAGCGCTTAAGGAGTTTGAGTTTGACACTTTTGGTTAAAAATAATATTGTGTTTTTTAGGTGAAACGAGAATTCAAGGAAGAACCATTAGAAAATATCTCGGACCAGGAGACCAATATTGAAACGAACGCAATCGCTGACGAGCACGAGCCAGAGGAAGATATTGATGTTACAACCTCCTCGCAAACTGATTCACATCCAATAGTCTCTTCATGATTATCTTTATTAAATTAATTAATTAATATTCAATATATATTACATATATGAAATAATTACATTATACAATTACAATATTCAATTTTGCAATAGAAAACTAAGAAAAGAAATCATTAGATTAAAAAGTAAATAATAATATAATAACTATATTGGTTTATTTGAATTGAAGTTGGAAAAAACATAACCAGATCTTTATTTGAAATTTAAAAGGAAAAAAATCATTTTTTGATTTTATATAATAAATTCAGTGCCGTAACACTAGCCAAATGAAACACAAAAGCCCTCGCGATAAAAGAATAAATTGCTAAATAGTCAATATTCTTAATAACAAAATTAAATCTTTTTTTTTTTTAAGAAGAAATCAATGAGGGTGCTCTCTCCTTAATACCTTCAAATAAACACAGCTATATATAAATAAATACAAATCTTTTAACAAACAATCTTCAAACGAATTATTGAAATCCAATATTCCAATTATTTGATTATTATTATGACTAGAACGGACAAGGGTTCTGTGACAGTTATAATGAATAAAAGAGATTACATCAATAGAGTTCATTTAATGCTAGAAGATAAAACTACATATAAATAAACTGCAACGGATCGTTGCTAAACTTTATCCAAATTCATTTGAAATATTAATATGTTCTAGAGTAAAGTACTTTAAAATATAATTTTACTAAAAACTTTATTTAACCTTTTTTGTATGTCCCAAAGGTACTTAATTAGGATATTAAATTTCATCAAAATTGGTTAAGTCATTTTCAAGATATTTAGAAAAAACTAAAAAAGTACTGAAATAAAGTACTAATGTTTGTGGACCGATATGTACCAAAAACTAATCAGCGCTTCATTTTGTTAAAATACTGGTAGGTTTTCAATTTCAATTCATTCGGTGCAACGGTGTGGAAAAATTCGTGGACGAAAAAAACGATAACACACCCATCACATACATCCATCCATCCGCACGCACTTCCAAAAAAATGGCACTTTTGGCCTCTCGGCGAGATCCCAGGTAATTTTTGGCAAAACCGTCACGTGCTAAAATTCAATCTCATTGAATACTTCAATTTGTGACCTTAATTGAGTATATGGGTTCCGTAGTCTTTGCCTGAGGACCCTTTGAAGTCGCGCTTGCCGCGAGAGCGATTCCAATACTTTCTCCCATGCTTCGCATTGGATAAAGTAAAAACTTAAAATGACCCCCACCATTTCCATACAAAATTTTGTAAACACATTTGCAAACAAATTAAAATTATCAGGTCATATATCAAAAGTCAAGGTAGTTCTTTCACAAATGCAAAAGTTCAAGAAGTCTTTGAAACTTGGAATATAATTCATTGAAAGCATAATACACATACTGTTAAAATTTGAAGACGATTTACCACACCAAACATGATATAATTGCAATTAAAAATGAAATTTTTTACATATGGTAGACTGTAAAGGGTGGGAAAATTATCATTATTTTATTTTTTTTTCATTGAAGGACTTTCACCATCTTGATGAAAAACTAATATTTGTTAGAATAATATATTCGGAGTAACTCAAAAAAAAAAATTGAAATTATTTACCTCGTAGTTTTGATAAAAAATAAAAATATATTTGGCCAATTATTTTTAATGGAGGGGATACCATATCAATGGCTTGGAAACGATCCATTCATAAAGAGAATATAGTAGTGTAAAAAGTACAGTCACGTTAAAAAAACATAACCTAAAATTTTAGCACCGTTAATATTTATAGAGTGGTTACGAGGCTAAAATTTTTGTGTGGATTGTCGCGAGAGAACCTCAGTAAATACAATAAGATAAATTGATTTTAATAAACGTTGGAAGTAAAGATAAGAGTAAATAAATATTGTATTTAATATTCATTTACTATGAGTTAAGGATTCTTATTTATATATTTGTTATTTTCTGTACTTCCTGAAGATGGGTTGATAGCCCGAAATATATATATATTGAAAAAAATTTTACATCTTTTAATTTTTTAATTTTAATGTGAAACAAGTGACCAAGAATCCTTAAATCATAGTAAATGAATATTAAATGTAATATTTATTTACTCTTATCTTTATTAAAGATGTTTCACCTTGCACCAACACCACAATCTCTACTAATTTATAACGTTGGAAGATTGTTTTTTAAAAGATTTGTATTTATTTATATTATAAAAACATTCTTTAAAATTTTTCATAGTATAGTGTATGCATATACCGGGTGGTGACTTGGCCGACGCAGCAGAAGCGATTACAATGTCACACTTTTGAATGTGCATTTATTTGCTCCCTGGTTCATTTTAGAGTTAAAAGTCCTTACAGGTTCTTTCTAGAGAAAAAATACTGAATCCTAACATATTTTTGTTTTCAAATTTTGAAATTTCAGAACCGTAATAATCAACATTATAAATAATTGTATTTTTACAAAAATCACTGAGGCCATCGAATTATTAAAACAAACAAGGCATTTTCATTTGTTGTTTCTAAGTGACGTTTAGTAGTGATGTCTTTAGTGATTATTTTAGAGCATAATAAGAATACAAAAAACTGAGAAGAATTAAAATTCTAAAAGATAATTACATCAGATTTTGTCTAATTCATAATTTAAAAGTCCAAAAAAACGTTTTTAAAAATGTAGATATTTATTTAAAAAATTTAAATTCAAAACTTTTATTGTTGTTATTAAACAGTTAATTGTTGTTTTATTTGATTGTTATTTTTTGTTATAAAAAATTAAATTCTGTTTACCTTACTAATTTTATTGTTTTAATTACGTTTAAAAATATTACTTATAATTTCGTTGATTATTCTTGTGAAAATTTAAAAGCTCGTTCTAAACTTCATCTACGTGAATCTACTATTTTTATTTATCAATGACGAATACAAAATTCAGCCCATTCAAATTTAACGAGTTTCTCATTATGGTAATCAATAAATTCTAATAAGAACTCATTTTAAAAAGTTCAAATATAACAAACGTCAAATAGAAACAACAAATGAAAATGCCTTGTTTGTTTTAATAATTCCATGGCCTCAGTGATTTTTGTAAAAATACAATTATTTATAATGTTGATTATTACGGTTCTGAAATTTCAAAATTTGAAAACAAAAATATGTTCGGATTCAGTATTTTTTTCTCTACAAAAAACCTATAAGAACTTTAACTCTAAAATAATTAGGGGAGCAAATAAATGCACATTCAAAAATTAACATTGTAATCGCTATGCTGCGTCGGCCAAGTCACCACCCGGTATATATAATATATATCGTCGCTGTTATATCACAATGTATGTCAAAATTTTATTGAAGAAAAACACTTGTATTTGTTAGCTACATCTGCTCTCAAATTGTTGTATGTTATCAGGTAGAACTCAAGTTACAGATTAAAAACAAAACAAAGTATTTAGGGTTAATATAAATGAAAAACAAAAGTTTTTCTTAGCTACTGAAAAATGTTGATTTTTACATACAACATTTTAATATAACAGCAACGAAATGTATAATTTTAATTTCATTTGATAGAGACTATAATTTCGACGGCTTGACTTTCATCTTCAGTCTTTCTTAAAAAATTCTATTTGTTTTTTGTAAACTTCAAAAAAAAAATAAGGCAAAAGAATATTCTGCAAATTAAATTTAAATTCTAAGAAAAAACGCTTAACATTTCTTGTTTTAATAGAATGGTTTAAAAAACCACATTATGCACTGTTTTTCCCTAAAGCCCGCCCCGAAGTATCTCACACAACGCAGATTTAGTGATGGAAATTAATCCTCGAACCCTCGCCCCCCGGACCCCACCGCTTCACCCCACCTCCTGCACCCCCACATCTACCCCAACCCCCGCCCACGCACCCAGTTTTTGCATTTCTAGCCTTCAGTGGTCCACATATTATGTGTATATAGGTATATAAATAAATACGGTATTATTATTATTTTTAATTAAATAACAATTTTAGAGTTCATCAATTAAATTGTCAAATTAATATTTGTGGGATGTAAAACTAGATTTTTAATCCATAAAATTGCCCAATTTTTATTATATAATAATAATTATAATGATCTTATTGTGGGATATAAAATTTAAAAAACAATTATTTATTAAAAGGAAATTGAATAAAAATGTAAATAAACATTTTTATCGAGACAAAACCACCTGTGAATAATTGTTTCAATTAACAAAAAACCCATCAAAAACAACTTAGCCGAAGATGAGACCGTGACAGATCGAATGTCCAACACAAAACCCTCCTAACCAATGAATTTCATCCAAATCGTTAAAGCCGTTTTCGAGAAACCGTAATAAGATATTTAACAGTGCATTACGTGGCTTTTATCAAAGCCTTCTATTAAATTATTCAACCATCAAGGCTTTAATCATTTCATAATAAATTTTTGTTTTATTGAAATAAAATATTTAATATAAACATATATTAGATTTGAATATAACACCAAGCTCAGGGGCCCTTCAAAGGCTAGTTTACGGCACTGCATAAAATATTCGGCATTATAATAATGATTAAGTTAATGTGGCCATCCACATGACTTTCCCATACCCCTGGCCTTTCTCGTAAACTTATATTTATATAATTTTATTTATAATACCCAACAAAAAGACCTGTGATTGTAATCATAATAATTTTTTAAAATAGATATCTCAAAAAGAATTAAAAGTATTATGATAAAAAAATGAAGCGACATCAAGTCGTTGAGGCATATAAAAAAAAAGCCTAAAATCTATAATAAACATTGTAAAAATTATTGTTTAAGTGATATTAATTATTTAAAAAATATATATATATTTATATAACTATAAACCTATTTCAAAAGTAAACGTCAAGTATAAGTGTTCTGATTTCAACCAAAATCTATTCCTCTTTGAATCTCAATTTAAAACAACTAAATATAAAATTTAATATCAATATTTTTATTGGTTTTTGAGTTAAAACCGGGGCAGCCAAGACCGTCGATCGCGAGCTTTTGGGAGATATTTTCAGTGCGCTCGCGGAAAGTTGCCTAAGATTATTAAAAATATTGCTGAGAGTGTGTCATATTTTTAATAATTAAACCAAGTTTTTTCTCATTTTTATGATAATATATCTACACTAGAAAGCAAAAATTCGAATATCACTTATGTCATTAAAATCAGAAAAAAAAACTGCGCTGGGTCTCATTCTCCCACGATTAATTTTTATTTACATACGACTTTTAAAAAAATTTCCACTAAATCTACGATAAATCTAAAATGATCAAAATCCGCTACTTTTCAGAATTAAATAGAAACGTGGAAATTCCTGCAATTTTTTTTTTTTTAGTAACATTCCTACCTCTTTCTTGTTTGATTAGTACAAAACAGTATCTATTTTAAATCATTTTTTGACTCGCCTATAATTAATTTTTCGAAATACAACAAGATTGCTTTCTAGCCACGAGATAAAGATTGAAAATTTTTGTATTTTGAAAAATATAAAATCTTTCCGAATTCGGAATCACTGGAAATATTTCTTAAATTAAATTAAATTAAGAAAAAAAAAAAATATTAGAAGGACAATATCAAAGATGTTAAATATATTAATTTAGATGTCAGAAGGGTTCAAGGGCGGATCAGAGGGGGGGAGGGGCGATCCCCCTCATGAGGCCCGTGCCTGCCAAAAAATTTGTAAAATAAAAAACATTTTTTTTTTTTAATTTTTAAAATTGAAAATAAAGTTCTACATGTGTGTGGGGGGGGCTGACCCCCCCGCTTGGACAATTCGATCGCGACACACTTTCGAGATAAAAAGTAGATCTTATATACATCGGGCGCCTGCATTCACCCCCCCCATAAAAAATTCCTGGATCGCCCTTGGAAGGGTTCGACTCTTCGGGGGCCGAAGCTAAGCGCCAAACATGCTATCAGGTTCCTTGAGACATGTATTTATGTATACAGCTAAAAAAAACTCATTAAAGTTAACAAAAACTGTGTTGTAAAATTCTGCTACTGCTCGAATTTTTTTATACCGAGTAGCTACTTAGGGCGGATCCAGGGGGGGGCGACGGGGCGACCACCCCCCCCCCATAGAGGCCTGTGCCTGGCGGGAGTGCAACACGTGCGTCGCACGCAGAGGCCAAAAAACGGCGGCCAAATCGACAGGGAATTTATAACAATTTTTTTTATTTTAATGAACTTAAAATATCTGAGATATGAAATTTGTAAAAAAAAAACATTTATTTTTTAAAAAATTTTAAAATTGAAAATAAAGTTCTATGTGTGTGTGGGGGGCGTCTCTGACCCCCCCCTCCCGCTTGGACAATTCGATCGCGACACACTTTCGAGATAAAAAGTAGATCTTATATACATCGGGCACCTTATATACATTCTCCCCCCCCCCATAAAAAATTCCTGGATCCGCCCTTGGTAGCTACTAATATAATATCGATTCAACCCTTCTGACATCTAAATTAAACATATCTAACATCTTTTATATTTCAAGAAATCATAAATAGGTTGGTGTCATCTATTAAATTCGATGGAATTGAAATTAAGATAACAATCTTTGAGTAAAATATTTTACGCGTGTACAATTGTCGAGAGGTTGGCATCCTGCAGGTGAGCCAGGTGGCCCGGATTGCTGTTACTGGCACTCGGGTTCGATTCCCGAGGGGGTGAAAAACAACCCCTCTGACATATAATTAAAAATATTCCATTCCATCGAATTTAATGGATGACACCAACTTATTTATGATTTCTTGAAAATTTGAATCTATTACCATCGGCAAATTAATATCTTTCATATTGGTTAGTATATAAATATTTATTATAAGGAAAAAAAATACTTTCCAAGTCTCAATTTCATTATCTGACAAATTTCAATCTGGCCTTGGTATCTCATCAGATATTTTTAGAATTGACAAATAGCTCCATAGGCTTGGGGATGCCGATCAGCTATAGTGTATATAAATTGATAAAACTTTTCTTTAGGAGACGGACTGGTATAAATATACAATTGGATGTTGATGAAGGCAGTCCAAGGTGGTTGTAAAAAAATAAGACTATATCAGTTTTACTATTTTACATTTATTCGATAACCGACGTTTCGGAGATTTACTCTGTCCTTCTTCAGGGTAACGAAAAGTCAATAAAAGCAATTTCTATCGAGATGAAATTTTATAATGTTTTCTTGGCATTGTCAAAGGAGACAGGAAGTAATTATGAGTTGATATACCAGGTGTACCGGAAAGTCATTACCGGTTTTTCTAACAGATGTCGCTTAGGCTTAAGTATGCAATGTTATGATTTGACACATATGCATTTTATTCTACTGACATCAAGCTTCAAAGCTATACATATTATATTTTGCGAAAGTAACACCTTCATAGATTTATACCTCTTTGAAAATGTCAAGTTTCATGCCTGAAAACGTGCATTTGCGGCACGCATTACTTTTACCGCTGAAAGTCATCGTTTGCTGGTAGAAACTTACGGTGAAGCATGCTTTAACCTAAAAACATGTGAGGTGTGGTTTCGAAAATTCAAAAGTGGTGATTTCGATGTGCAAGATAAAGAACGTTCTGGTAGACCAAAAAAGTTTGAAGATGCGAAACTACAGGAGTTATTGGATGAAGACCCAACCCAAACTCAAAAACAATTGAAAAAACAATACACCGACAACAAATGATCAATTTGAACCACGCATTGATCGAAAAACGTCCAGAATGGGCCCGAAGACATGGTAAAGTGATTTTACAAGACGATAACGCGCCGTCTGATAAAGCAAAACCGGTCAAGGAAGCGTTGAAAGCACTTGGGTGGGACATATTATCGCACCCGCCATGCTCTCCAGACCTTGCCCCGTCCGACTATCAACTTTTCGCATCGATGGGGCACGCGCTTGCAGAGTAGCACTTCGCCAATTTCGAAGAAGTTAGAAAATGGCTCGATGAATGGTTTTGCTCAAAGGACAAACAGTTTTTTTGGGATGGCATCCATAAATTGCCAGAAAGATGGGCAAGATGTATAGAATCAAATGGCCAATACTTTGAATAAATAAACTATCCATTTTCTTCAAAATTACGTAGTTTTTTTCGAAAAAACCGGTAATGACTTTCCGGTACACCTGGTACTTTCATTGACTTTTCGTTACCCTGAAGAAGGAGAGAGTAAATCTCCGAAACGTGGTTATCGAATAAATGTAAAATAGTAAAACTGATATAGTCTTATTTTTTTACAACCACCTTGGACTGCCTTCATCAACATCCAACAGTGTATATAAAATTTGATAACTAACTAAAATTAATATCGCTTAAAATATTATTTTTTTTGATTGTCTATTACTCTTAATTGTTTTTTTTTTATTATATTAACCATCGATCATTCCTTATAAAGGAATAGAATGCTTTTTTATAGGCATAAGGATTAATAATAATTTCACTAAAAAAAAAAAAATAGTTTAAACACTTTTTGAGATATTTATAATTAAAATCAACTCAAAAAACATATTTCTTACACGGTTACAATCATACTGCATATGAAAAAAAAATAATGAAATATTAATTGATTATTTTCCTAAGAATAGCAGAGTTGTTGATTCATAAAGAGAAATCAATGAGGTTGTCCTCTGCTTCATGCAAATAAACATAAACAGTACACATAATTATATATCGTATATAGGTATTGAATATATACCTATAATCTATTTGTTGGTGACTATAGTTTCAAAGTTCTGATCTTCAACATCAGTCTTTTTAATTAGAAATATTCTATCTGTTATTTCTGATGTAGCGGCCCGCTGTTGCTCTGGCGACGAGCCTTTAGACACGGCCGCTAGATGACTCAGTCGGATCGTTGCGACACTTTTGCATGACTGATAATATATCAGTCATGCTATAAGTGAAGCAACTCGATCTCGGCTGAGCATCGAATCATCAATCGAGCATCGATCGCATCAATCGATCCAATCGATGCAGGGGCCATCCACCAACTAGTAGCCCCTCCCCCGCTAATTAAGCGGGTGGCGCCCAACCCGGCTTTCCACCAGGGCACAAACAATGCCCTGCACAAATCATTGTTAGGACCCCACCAACTTGGTGGGGGGCGGACACGCACCACAACGCACTCAACCGAGGCCCTAACAATCTGGTGACCTTGCCAGGTCGATTCATGCGATCGATTGGAAGGAGGGGCCAACCGCCAACTAGTAGCCCCTCCCCCGCTAACAAAGCGGGTGGCGCCACATCACTCATGAGTTCAAATACCCGAATGGATATAGAAAAAATCGTTTTGTTTGTTATGTGACCACCTTGCTATAACTACAAAACGAAATTACCTATATTCCAGTCAGGTATTTGAACCCATGAGAAATAACAGATAGAATATTTCTAATTAAAAAGACTGATGATGAAGATAAGAACTTTGAAACTATAGTCTCCAACAAATAGTTTATATATATTCAATATATTTAGGTATGTTTATTTGCATCAATCAGAGAACAACTTCATTGATTTCTCTTTAAAAATATTAATATTTAAATATTTTCTATCGATTTTCTTTTGTATAATTTAATTGAATCAAATTTTAATTAGAATAAGGTATATGGTCCGAACAACTGAAAGAAAAACAAGTAGAATATATAAATACGTTCTTTTAGTAGAGAACGCAACTCTTATATCCTCTCAAAGGGGATTTCGCTGTTTGCCAACTGACGTCCCTAAATCAAACATCTCTGTTCGCCTTTAATGACATATATAGGTATTTTACTAATATTCGCATATAATGTCAACAGTGATGAAAGCACCCTTCTAGAAATGTGTGCTGGGACTCGATTACTGTAATATGAGTGTCGATTTGAGTCAAGACTTTTAACTCGACTCCAGTTTTGAGCTTGAGTATATAATTACGAGCTTTTCGTGCGTGCCTTCGGCACGCCCTCGAAGCTCGGCCCTCCGGGCTGGTGCCCTGGCGGGCAGCGTCTCGGTCCAAAAATTTTATTCCTCTTAAAAAACCACACTCCAAATGTATACCGGTAAACTACCGAAAATACATCGTCTCTTAAAAGTTTCACCTCTTTAACTTTTGAGTGGCGGGGGGGGGGGGGGAGGGATAATGATCAATATATTTAATGTTTCTTAATTTAAAATGAATTGGAGTCTTTCATTTCAAAATTCGAGCCCAAATTAGAAATTAGAATTTCAAATTTGCCTGGTTAAAGAAAATCGATTGGAATCATCAGTTTAAAATTCACGCTGACAATTATATTTCAAATTTGCCTCGTTAATTAATATATATTTAATGTTTCTTAATTTAAAATCTATTGGTGTTTTTTCATTTTCATTCGAGTTCAAATGAATACAATATTATCTCGACACAAAGTCCAAATCAAAAATATCTAGTTTTAGTAACAGAAATCAACATAGAGATATTAATGTTGCATTGGTGTGATCGCTAGAGCTAATGCCCATAGTTCAAGAGTTCGTCGGTTCGATTCTAGGCAAGAGCGCAATTTTTTTAGAGAAATTTCTCTAAGCGTTGTTACAAATTAATCTAGACAAATATATATAGTATTCATCTGAACTCCTTTGTTTAGGCATAATTCAGAAATGATGCATGTTGCCCACTTTGGATTGACCGGCTTCAAAAAACAAACATATTATTATTATTATTATTTTTAAAATCTGCAATCCGAATTTACAAAATATACAAAAATTGTATGAGAAAACAAAACAGTAGTTCAATAAAAGTTCAAAATTTGGTAAATCACGAGACTGTTCTTTCTAATGAATCCGCGCTGTTGTGGATAATTTTTATTACATGTTAGAAGGATGATTGTATTCACTGCTTTGGGAATTGAACCAAATGCCAAAAAGCAATCCCACCCTGAGGCGAAACAGTAGAAAACAATTTCGTGATTATAACATTATTTTGTTGCCATAAACCCCCAAAAGGATAAGCCAAGTCAATACAAAGTGAAAAAAATGAATCCTCCATACCCACGTTTAATTAATAAATATTTGGTGTTGAAGTAATTTTTGGAGACGGACTGATAAGTGAATTGAGTGAATATTTATGAGGCAGTCGAAAAAAAGATAATTTACACTATCTTTTTATTAATAAACCGACGTTTCGGAGGCTTATTCACTCCTTCTTCAGGGTTTTTTGAAAGGTCAGTGAAGGAAATCCAATGCGATATTCCCCTCTGTCTACTCTTTCAATGGCAGTAACAAGGGCGGATCCAGGGGGGGGGCGACCCCCCATACAGGCCCGTGCCTGGCGGGAGTGCAACACGTGCGTCGCACGCAGGGGCCAAAAAACGGCGGCCAAATCGACAGGAAATTTATAACAATTTTTTTTTTTTTTTAATGAACTTAAAATATGAGATATGAAATTTGTAAAAAAAAAACATTTATTTTTTTAAAAAATTTTAAAATTGAAAATAAAGTTCTATGTGTGTGTGGGGGCGTCTCTGACACCCCCCCCCCCGCTTGGACAATTCGATCGCTACACACTTCTTCTTTCGAGATAAAAAGTAGATCTTATATACATCGGCCACCTTATATACATTCTCCCCCCCCCTCCCCCATAAAAAATTCCTGGATACGCCCTTGGGCGGTTTGTGTGTCCTTTAGAGAATGTGGCATTTGATTTCCATCACTGACTTTTCAAAACCCTGAAGATGGAGGGGATAAGCCTCCGAAACGTCGGTTTATTAATGGAAAGATAGTGTAAATTATCTTTTTTTTTTGGACTGCCTCATTAATATCCACCCAATTTATTGGTTGTTTTTAGTTTTAAATAATTACCGTTCTTATAAATACAATTTCGAGATGGTCTTATAAGAAATAAATATATAATCTTATCGTTAGACTATTGTGTTGATTATCTTTAATCGAGTGAGTCAACTAAGATTTTATAATCATATATTTTTGCTCCCAAACTCATGCTCAAAACTCTAATCGAGTGAATTCTCAAAATGTATGTATTTGAATGAAAAAATACTCAAGTCCCAACATTATTAGAAGCTATGTGTGTTGTTGGCCTAATATAGACTCGTAATCCCAGTCATGCTGCTTGTATCCTACCAGAATTGATTGGTCAGGACTGGGAGTTGTTAACTTTGCTAGAATTGCAACGGCTATTCCCCACCCTTATCAGTAGTTAGCCTAATAATATATAAATATATACTAGAATTAATACTTTGAATTAATCTAATGGTTTCTTATTCCAATTAATTTTATCTCCACATATTAAACTCAATGTTTACAATTCAGAATCCGATATATACAACAAGTTGTAAAATTCCTAATCCGATTGAACACACAATTAATTACACACAAACACACACACACACATAAAACAATAAACAATCACACACATATAGAGACATGCTATAGTGCATTTCTAAATTTCATAGAGAGATATAAAAGACAAAATAAAAAAAAATGAAACAAATAAGAAATTTCAAGGAGTAAATCCCAAAGAAAGAACAAAAATAAATCGTTATGTATATTTAAACAAAAAAAAAGAACGACTTCCAAAAAATAAAAATTCCGAGATTCCATCCAAAAACAAAAAAAATTAAAAAAAAAAAATTAAATATTTGTCTATAATACATTTAGATTATTATTAATATATTATAAAAAAAAAAATCTATCATCATTCATGTATATATTCTATGATAAATTTTCGAAAATGATGGAGATCTCTCACTTCTTTCTCTCTATGGCGTATTCGAGTTGCACTGCATTCGGTCGTATTGCGCATGCGCACTTGACTGGAAAATTTCAAACTACGCATGCGCAATACGTCTGAATGCAGTGCAAATTCGAAATCGCTATTATTCACTCTTTAAAACACTTTCTCTCTCTCGCTCTCTATCTCTATTTCTCTCTAACTATTACCTACTTTCTTTTTTTTTCTAAATACAAGAACACAAATGAACACAAATAATATTTAGAAGAGAGATAGATGAATAAAACAAAAATGAGAAAACAAAAAAAAAGAATATTACTTGTTGATAATCGTTTATAATTATTATTATTATATATCATATTATTATTATTATCCATTAACTAAATGTGTAAATGTGTTTTTTCTATAAATAGTCTGCAATGTTGTTGTAGATTGCACTCAGGTGGCAAGAAAGAAAGAAAAAAATGGTGGCAGTTTTTTTTTTTTTGAAATAAAGAGAAATTCCTAAAAGATATATTTAGGGGATTTTTCCTTAATGATTGCGTTTATATTTCCCACCATTATTTTTGTTTCAAATCCTTTATATTTTATTTAGGGGTGGCTGTGTTCTGAAACTCAGCCTCCCCTCCCCCTTAGATGATCCGTTTGCTATTTTATCCTTTTATTTTTATTTTTATTTCAGAATCATCATCACAAATTAAGGTAGTTGTTTCGCGACAATACTAGCAAAAAGTTAATACTAGAGTACCTATATAGAACAGACAATAAGGATTCATATTTTCATAAGCCCAAAACTTTTTTTTTTTTTATAATGATATTGATACAAGAAGAAGTTGCACCAAGAAGGTACAACCTCTGAAGTCCGTGGTGGACCCTTGTAACGTGAAGATAGGGGGAGATTTAGGGATTGGGTAGAGGTCGAAGGTATCTGTGGATGCCAGGGAGGTAGGGAGGAAAGGCTAGCTCGAGAAAGTGTCTCCACATGACGTCACCAGCCGCCCATCGCAAGATGGCGGCTGGAGGGAAATGCCTGTCCCAGGGAGGTAGGGAGGGAAGGCTAGCTCGATAAAGTGTCTCCACATGACGTCACCAGCCCCTCCAGTCGCCATCTTGCGACTGGCGGCTGGAGGAGAAATGCCTGTCCTGACTGGAGACACCCCCACTCCTGCTTTTCTAGCCTAGCTGTTCCTCCTTAGCTCCTTGGTGGATGCTGATCTTGAAAGTTTGAAGGTTATAATGTTTATGTACCACTACTAGCCAATCCCGTGCTCGTTTGACAAATCTGGCTTGTATATTTTTTATCATAGAAATGTCAGATAAAGTACCTACATTATAAAGGAAGATTTATAAAACAAAAAGTTCTTAATAAGCGATTGAAAGCTGTTGCGACAATGGCTGAAGCGAAAAAACGTCAAAAATAGTACTAAACTTAACCCACTTTTTAGGTTAAATAAATGCGTTGTTGCCAGCTTGTTTTTAGTGTAAATTTTTCATTATTTATTCATTATTATCTCATAAACGTGTGTTGTAACTATGAATTAAAAATTTTCTTAAAAAATCCGGATAGGATATATGATCCGAATCCTCAAAAGCGTCATGGAAAATTCTGGATATCTATTATATAAATCTAAGAATTTTAACAAAAAAAGTGGTCCAAGTAAACGTTCAAGTCAACAAAACTTCCTAGACAATGAGATAGGAATCAAGTTGCTAGGATAAGTGGTTTTCATTTTATGAAGGAAAAATTTCGATTTTTTGCAATAAATTGCATTTTTTCAAAACTTCAACCTCATGTTACCATTATTTATTTATTTATTTATGTAGTGTTATGTTATGGATAAAATTACAAATCAGAAGAAGTTCTTGGAAGAATCGGAGAAAGAAGAACTTCGTGGAAGAGTCTGAAGAAGAGAAGAGGTCAGATGATGGGGCACACACTGAGACATGGGGACTCGCTTAGGGATATCTTGGAGGAGGTGGGAAAGAAAGAGGGAAGGGGAAGAACCAGATTAAGAATATTTCAACCAAATAATTGGGGATATCGGGATGCCAGACATTTAGAGAGGTTAAACAGCTGGCGGGGACGATGAGTCGAGTGGAGACGGATTGTTGCATCAAACCAGTCTAGGACTGTATACTCAATGATGATTATGTAGAGGGCGGTTTACCCGCTTAGCTCATAGGGGTGAAACTAACACACTTATTTATTCTTTAAAATATTTATTAACAAAAAGGGGGTAATACATTTTCGTGTCTAGGGGTCATCGTTTAAACATCTTAAAACTCTCATCTTAAAATTAACATCGTACACTTGCTATCAAATCGACAAACATGTCGTCTTAATCAACACTCGTTTTCAACTGCCAACTTCCAGCTGCAACTCATACACTCTTGGCAGCACACATACACATAAACACATGCATATGAGTGTCATAATATTATTTATTACCGAAAGCTTTTAGCCTGGGCACAATGGCTTGCTAAAAAGAAAGAATGCCGCCTTCACAAGGGCAGAAAGCCCAGACGGACATGTGGCAAACATATGTATGAGTAATCAATATAATTCACTAAATTAAATAATTAATTAAACAATTAATTTCCTACAAATTTATTTATTTCGACGGCATGTGCTTTTAAAAACATTACAAAAAGTAATACAAAGAAACACTACTTAGTAAAAAGTAGAGAAAAAAACAATAATGTTAAACATACAAATAATAAACAATAATACAGAGTAAATCAGATATAATAATTATGATAGTGAGTATTTAAATATATGAAAGTGTGTTTATTTTTATAATTCTAGACATTCTGTTGGTATCTATAGTAAAATTCAAAACGCATGTTTTTTGGGAAAGGGCGTTATAAGCGATGCTTAATCTATAAATAGGGTTGGTTTCGGAATGACGTGTAAATGGAACTGGTGGATAGAATGGAATAGAAAATTATCCAATTAGAATGAAACTTTATTTAAATTGTAGCAAATTTAATCCTAGTTTAAAAATGTATAGAGTCGTCTTTGTCGAAAACGTGCTCCTTCATGGTCAAAATGGGAAAAAATCGAGAAAAAGTATTACTTTTAGGGGTATTCAAAAGTGATCCCGGGGGCTGTTTATTGACAGGCGCAGGTACCGGTTCTACTGAACCTAAATAGATTAAATTTTTATCATTTTTCGCGTAATTTAAAGAGCTTTAATTTATCTAATAGACATCTTTTTGATTTGATAAGCCGTTTTAGAATTATTTATGGAAAACTTAAACAACTCCGAAACTTTCTCATTTTTGAGGCGCGTAGAAAATTTTTCACAACACAGATTTGGGGGAAACCTTAGGGTTGTAATATTGGAGTACCAATAAAGGTATTCCAGCAATAAAATCTTTATCGGGGATGATTTCCTGTTCAAATCGTAATTTGCCTGGACTACAAAAAATATCAATATATTTTTTTTTCTAATTTTTTAAAACATAAGTCCGACAAAAATATTATTTTTCTCCAAAAGTATAGTATTTATTGTTTTATTTTGAAAACTGATCAATAAATAAATAAATCTTTATTCCTCGACCTGCTTAGAGGCACGAAGTCCTCGGTGGCTAGGTCCTCCAAACATCAATACAATCTAGCTACAATACATTAATAAACATCAGCACAAATTAATTACAACAATTTAACAAATAATAAAACAAGTAAAAAAAGAAAAAGAAAAAAAATAGATATGTATGCTGATTAACAAATAACATGACCATAGATTTCCATCAAAAGACAAAAAGTAATTTAAAAATTCCGCGCAAAAACCCGATACCAGGAACAAGCGACGCATTAGCCATCCCGGCATTTGCCATAAGTTGTTAAGGAAACCTGGTCAAAACCTTAACAAGGATGGTATGACCTCTCTCTACCTCACCTAATCTCTGCTTGTGAGAACTAAATAAAATTTTGCACAACTCTAGGACATTAGGACTTGACAAAATTTATAATTGATTTAATCATAGGGGGCAGAGGACTATAATCCCAAGTAGTAACAGACAGACTGTTCCACAAATCAATGCCAGATCCTACAAATGAATGTAAACCGATATTTTTCAAGAATCTTGGCTTACGAATCTTTTTTCTATGATCAGCTCTACCTAAATAATTTGGTTCCTGAAATCTATTCGTTATTTCCTCCCAACTCCTAAAACCTTTATACGCTTTGAAAATCACTTTCAATTTAGCCCATTCCCTTCTCTCCAATAAGCTCATCATCATTGAGTATACAGTCCTAAGACTGGTTTGATGCAACAATCCGTCTCCACTCGACTCTGTCCTCCGCCAGCTGTTTAACCTCTCTAAATGTCTGGCATCCCATATCCCCAATTATTTGGTTGAAATATTCTAATCTGGGTCTTCCCCTTCCCCTTTTCTTTCCCACCTCCCCCTCCAAGATATCCCTAAGCAGTCCCCCATGTCTCAGTGTGTGCCCCATCATCTGACCTCTTCTCTTCTTCAGACTCTTCCACAAGGTTCTTCTTTCTCCGATTTTTCCAAGAACTTCTTCATTTGTGATTTTATCCATCCATTTGATATTCATCATTCTTCTGTAGCACCACATTTCGAAAGCCTCCAATCTCTTTCTCTCCGCTTTTCCAATTGTCCAGGTTTCACACCCGTACATGGCTATGCTCCATACATATGTCTTCAATAGCAACTTCCTGTTTGCTAAGCTGATTGAGGAGGAGCATAGTAGTTTTTGTTTTGAATTAAACCCCATTTTTGCTTGGGCAATTCTTGATTTAATTTCGTTTTTGCTCCTCCCATCCCATGTTATTTTACTTCCTAGGTAGCGGAATTCCTTAACTCCTTCTAGGTTTTCTTGGTTAATTTTGATGCATTCCTGTCTCGTTTGTTCTTTTTTTGTACATACTAGGACCTTGGTTTTATTCTTGTTTATTTTCATTTTGATTTCTTCTATTAGGATTTGGTTAATTCCATTCAAGGCGTCCTCTAATTCTTTTTATTGCTTCCTAGAAGGGCAATGTCATCGGCAAATCTTAACATAGCGATCTTTTGACCTTGGATTTCTATACCTGTATCAATTTTGTCTTTGAATTCTTTAATCGCTTCTTCTATGTATAAGTTGAAAATCATGGGTGACAGCACACATCCTTGTCTTACACCTTTTTTTATTTTGGCTTCTCTTTGTTCATCACCAATATTTATAATTGCCGTCTGGTTTTGATATAGATTGTAGATTAGTCTTCTCTCTCTGAATTTTATTCCCGCCTGTTTTAATATTTTAAACATAATTTCCCAATTGACGTTATCGAATGCTTTTTCTAGGTCTATGAATCCGATGTAGACAGATTCTTCCCTGATAAAAGCCCTTTCTATTATTAGTCTAAGAGAGAGAATTGCTTCTCGGGTGCCTCTGTTTCTTCTAAAGCCGAACTGGTCTTCCCCAGATTTTCTTCAACTCTTTGTTCTATTCTTCTTTGGATTATTTTGGTTAGGATTTTGGAGGCATGTGAGGTTAGGCTAATGGTCCTGAAATTTTCACATTTATCCGCGCCTGTCTTTTTGGGAAGTGTGACTATTTTGTTTTTTTCGAAATCTTTTGGGATGATTCCCAATTTATAGATTTTGCTAATTAGTTCAAAAAGTTTGTCACGTGCCTTTTCTCCAGAGTTCTTTAGGATTTCAGCTTGTATATTGTCTATTCCGGGTGCTCTATTATTTTTTAGTTCCTTCAAAGCTGTCTCGAATTCTGACCTGAGTATGGGGTCTCCTAATTCGTTTTCGTCACAGATTCTTCTTCTTCTATTGGGTTCATTGTTTTTTCTTCTCCATAGAGTTCTTCTAGAGTGTTCCTTCCATCTATTGCCTGTTCGTTTTCGTTTAGAATAATGTGGCCTCCTTTATCTCTATGTTCTTGCTTTGTGGCTTGTCTTCTTGAAAATTTCTTTTTATTGTCCTATAGGCTACATCAACTTTTCCCAATACTAGATTTTCGTTGACTTCTTTACATTTTTCTTGAATCATTTTTCTCTTTGCTTTTCTGCGTTCTCTTATAACCTTTTCCATCTTAATTTGCATATCATGTTTCTTTCCCTTCTTCGTCTTTTCTGTTCTTAAAGTGTCTTCGTTCGTCTAAATCCAGTTGCCGTATCTTCGTCTGTTACCCATGGCTTTTTAATTTCGTTTTCCTTCGGGTCCGAAGGACTTCGTTAGCTCGTTTCGGTCAGGCTCGGATTTACAAATGTCATTCCATTCTTGTTCGATTTCATCTTCTTTGTTGTTTGATGTGTGTTTTTTCTTCCAGTTTCTTGTTCATTACGTTTTTCGAAGAGAGTTTTCGGTTTCCTTATTTTTTAAATTTAAGATATATCCCAGTTTTTTCGCGACCGCCCGTTTTTATTAGTTTTTTTAAGGCTTACAGATTTGGCATTTCATCGCAATTAGATTGTAGATCCACCCTAGCTATATCAGCCCCAGGATAACTTTTTTGCAGTCCTTTAATTGATTTCATGAATCTTCTGAATCTGACTAATACTACTATCATCTGTTGAAATCTCCCCTTGTCTAACGGCATTTTCGCGATGTGGAGTCGCTAGCGGATGGATTGTTGGAAGGAGTGTGTTTGCTACTACTAGACTGTGCTAACCATGCCAAAATTCGAGGTAATCTTTCGCCCCTAGCATACTATTTCCTAGACCGTGTTCGCCCACCACTTTTCCTTCTTTGCCTTTTCCTACTCTTTGCATTCCACCCATAATTATTAAATTTTCATCCCCTTTAACGCGCTTCATCAGGTTTTCAATTTGTTCGTGCATTTCTTACTATATCTTGGTCCTCATATGATGTAGTAGGCGTGTATACCTGGATTATCACAGTATCTTTCGGTTTCAGAATCCACTGTAATCATAAGCAATCCTTTCGCTTACCTGTAGATAATTCTTTACGCCACTTTGCTATTTTTATTCATAATAATGCCCACTCCTGCCCTCATTCTGCCCCCGTGTAGACTGTTCTATGGCTGTTTTCGGACAAAATCTCCCTCTTCTGGATATCTCATTTCACTAATCCCAATAATGTCCAATTTGTGTCTATCCATTTCCGCTTTAAATTCACTAGTTTATCGTCTCCCATAGCGTCTTAACATTCCACGCTCCGACTCGTAGAGAGTCATTAATTTATTTTTCCCTTTATCGTTGGTCTCTCCTCAGGTAGCCCCTTCCCGGAGATCGAACGAGAGGCTGGTTACCTCCGGAATTCTTTACTCGAAGTATCGTCATGTTGCATATTCTCGGGATTTGTAATGGTGGTTTCCGTTGCCTTCACATGTTGAAGAGAGAAAATGAAAAAGGAAATCGCTCTAGCCCTCGAAAACTAATAGCGTCAGAGTCGGTAAAAAAAAAAAAAAACAGAAGAGTTGGCAAGGAGGCCGTATAGGAGAGAAGAAGCCTGACACAAGTAAGTGGAAGCAATGTCAGACTTAGCTCGGATAACCCGTGGTCGCAATCGCACGTACTCATCGAAATGAGTTCCTAGATTATTTTTAGTTTGAAAATATTATAATTTTAATTTTTTTACCACCCTTAATTTTGGGTCCACGTGCACCAAAATCTAATCAGCTCTTAATCTTAATGCACCAAAACTACATGTGAACTTTGGTTTTGATATTCACACTGGTTTGGGAGCTAGCTCGTCCACAAAAATTTGTTAACGCACAGACTAACTAAGTAATAGACAACCAGACTAATAGACATTTTGACAAAACAATTATTTTCTAGAAAAATATAATTTTTTCGATGTTTACTTATTAGGGCTTTTTGCAAGACAAAATGCCATGGTTTTGCTCAATTTTTTCTAATCAAAAATAGTTTCAGCCGTTTTTGAGATATTTCGAAAAAAAAGAAGGAAAAAAAACACTTTTTTCATGCACGATTACATACTACTGTATGGTAAAGTAAAATTAGTCCATTCCTCCATGTCTTTCCTGCAATGGTTACCAATAATAATTGAAACCTCAAAAATGCAAAGTAGAATGGTTATTCCCGGCTATTCCTCAAGAATTAGATGAGAATCGATGTCTCTTTCTGATTTTTAAGTCAACATTGACTTCAAATAGCCAATGATATCTGATTAATAATAAAGGAATAAACATATTAATATTTCAAATGACTTTGGATAAAGTCTAGCAATAATCCGTTGCAGTTTTTTTTTTAACGAATACTATTGAAGTTCGAGTTGACTATACTTTTCTGTCTATTTACAAAATTTGGTTGAGTTTGCTCAAATGGCCTAGATTTTTAATTTTTAACCCCTCCACCACTTTTGGGTCGACGTGAACCAAAAATCTAATCAGCTCTTAATCTCAATGGATCAAAAACTACGTGTGAAATTTGGTTTCGATATTCTCACTAGTTTTGAGCTAGTTCGTCCAAAATCCAGTACTGATGTGGCCATCCATTGACTTTACCATAGAACCTGGCCCCTCTACTTACATTAATATTTAATAAAATTATTTATAATCATATAGAGGATGGGGGTTAGTTTTTGCATTTTTAGACTCCTAGAGGTTCACTGATTATGTATACAAAATTTGGTTGAGTTTGGTAAATGGCCAAGATTTTCATTTTTTGACCCTCCACCCCCCCCATTTTGGGCGGTTAGTTTTTGCATTTTTAGACTTATGGGGACCCACTGATTATGTATACAAAATTTGATTGAGTTTGGTAAATGGTCAAGATTTTCATTTTTTGCCCCTCCTCCCATTTCGAGACGGTTAGTTTTTGCATTTTTAGACTTCTGGAGGGCCACTGATTATGTATACAAAATTTGGTTGAATTTGCTCAAAGGACCTAGTTTTTAATTTTTAACCCCCCTCCCCTTTAATTTTGGGTCGATATGCCAAAATCTAATAAGCTCTTAAGGTAGGGGAAGGCGGCCGGAGGGTCCACCCATGTTTAGGGCCGGGTGTAGAAAAACTGAGACGACAGGGCATATTCTCCAGTCGTGTGGGAGGACGCACGATGGAAGGCTCAGGAGGCATGATGCGGTGGTGAGACGTCTGGCTGATGAACTAATTAAAAAGGGAATGCGGGTCGAGCTCGAATATTTATATCAGAGCTCGGCCGGGAATAGAAGCCAGAACATCGTGGCGAAGGACAGGTCGGGGACGGTGTGGGTTCTGGATGTTCAGATAGTGTCAGCGCTCCTCGGACTGGGGGTTGCCCACAGAAACAAAATCAATTATTATAAGGGCAACTCCAGTCTGGTGAGCAACATTGCGGCAAGGTTTGGGGTGGGCTCGGGTTCTGTGAGAGTTGAAGCCATCACACTCTCGTGGAAGGGAGTGTGGTGGCATAAAGCGGTGCCTCCCTTGTCGCCCTGAGAATTTCTCAGAGAACTTTATGCGATATGACCTTCAGGGCGATGAGGGGTTCATTAATGAATTTTTTACAGCTTCAACAGGAGAACTTATAGGGAAATCGCCATGCGCTAGAAATTGTATATAAAAAAGAAAATAAAGAAATTTTTTTTTGTAAATATATTATGTTAATATTCCTATAATTATGTAAATAATCCTGTAATTAAATTCACCCGTTGTAAATATTTCTTGTTAGTGGAGGCCCCCACCTGCGTGGCCCAATAAACGAAAAATCAATGGACCAAAACTACGTGTGAAATTTGGTTTCGATATTCACACTAGTTTTTGAGCTAACTCGTCTACACAAATTTGGTAACGCTAAGACTAACTAACTAACAACAGACATTTTGACAAAACAATTATTATCTCGAAAAATATAATTTTTTCGATGTTCACTTATTAGAGCTTTTTTGTAGACCGAAATGCCATGGTTTCGTCCAATTTATTTAATCAAAATAGTTTCAGCCGTTTTTGAGATATTTCGAAAAAACGAAGCAAAAAAACCCTTTTTTTATGCACAATTACAATACTTGACTATACCCTGTATGGTAAAGTAAAAATATAATATAAATAAATAAAAACAGGAAAATCCCATATAAAAATTAATAATAAAATATACACATAGTATTTAAAATAAATAATTTACCTTGAATCCCAATTATCCGTGCCGACATCATATTTATAGGTCGGCTTGAAGGTCAAATCGCCCTCATGATATCCAACAAAGACCGTTTTTGCTTGTCGTTGTTGAAATAGTTGATCCGCCTTGATTATTTCATGAAATGAATTATTTTCTATCAATTCCTTCACTTTTTGTCGATCTAAATCCGTTATTCTATAGTTTAAGTCACCAAGCCAATAAATATGTTCGTGATCCTTGATCGTTTTGGGGGGCGTGAACGCCGTGAATGACATCCGCGAGCAGATGTCATGGAAATCTTGATTTCGTCGCTCGAATTCTTCCACGTGGGCGGCCAAGTGGGAATTAATAAAACAAATGGAAGACGAATGGAGGTCGAAACGGATGCTCACGCCGCCCTTGTTGCCCTCTGTATTATCGAATATTATCCAATAAGCTAGACCATCCTAATTCATTAGTGAGATTAGTCAGGATTTCGTGAGAAAAATTAGAATAATAAAACATGTAAATTTGTAGCCACATCATAATTTAGGGTAGAGTAGCGATTTTCACCATTTTCAAAAAATGCCTGCCTATAACTCGAAAACTATAAGACTTTTATTTAATTAATAAAGTAAAGGGTGTGTAGTTTCACAGTGAATCATTCATTGTGAAACTACACACCCTTTACTTTATTAATTAATATCATGTTTCACCTAAAACCTACACCACTTTCCCTAAGTAAAAAGACTTTTATTTAAAAAAAATTATGTTCAGGACCGTCGTAAATTGCCCTATCCCCTGTTCACGGTTTATCGTTGTGATACGGGACACCCTGTAAATGTGTGTATGTTTATTTGCATCAAGCAGAGGACAACCTCTTTAATTGAAAAGCTTTTGTTTTGCCGAGAGTAGCAGAGTTGTTGATTCACAAAGAGAAACAAAGAGGTTGTCATCTGCTTGATGCAAATAAACATACACATATATATCAAGATGATATATCTGTATATATATTATTTATTTGTTTGAGACTATAGTTTCGAAGACTTGGTCTTCATCATCAGTCTTTCTTCAATTATAAATAAAAAAGCGGTGACGAAGGAACACCAAGTTTTCAATATCCATATGATATTGACTCCATGAAAAACATTTATAATTGAAGAAAGACTGATGATGAAGACCAAGTCTTCGAAACTATAGTCTCAAACAAATAAATAATATATATACAGATATATCATCTTGATATATATGTGTGTATGTTTATTTGCATCAAGCAGAGGACAACCTCTTTGTTTCTCTTTATGAGATGAAATAACCGTGGTATTCAAAAGTGATCCCGTGGATTGTTTTTTGACAGGCGCTAGTACCTGTTCTACTGAACCTAAATAAATGAAATTCTTATCTTAATTTAAAGAGCTTTAATTTATCTTTTTGATTTGATAAGCCGCTTTAGAGATATTCAAGTAAAACTGAAAAAACTCGGAAATTTTCTCATTTTGAGGCGTGTAGAAAAATTTCACAACACAGATTTAGGGAAAAAGTTAGGGTAGTAATATTGAAGTACCAATAAAGGTATTACAGCAATAAAATCTTTACCCGGAATTATTTCCTGTTTATGTCATTTTTTCACGTAATTTGCCTAGACTATAATAAAGGAGAAATTTTCCCGAAACGTTTGCAGAATGTTTTTTATAAAAGACTTGTATTTATTAATATAAATTTATTACTAGGATGGCTCTAGACTATCTGCTAAATTTTCGGAGAGCGTACCGAGTATTGAAAAAGTATTCACTTTTTTTACTTTATTTACTTTATCCAATGCGTAGCTTGAGTTGTTTGCCATAAAAGAATTTAGTCTTTTTGATTTTAAGTCGATTCTTCCACGTTTCAGTAGAGGTTGCCATTAATAGTCAAAACATCAAAAATGGAATGGAATAAGAATATTCCTCTAGTATTAGATAAGAATCGATCGTTATTTTTGATTTTAAGTCGATTCCTCGATCTCTTCAGCAATGGTTACTAATAATAATCGAAACGTCAAAAATCCAATGTAGAATGGTTATTCCTCATCGAGTATTAAATAAGAATCGATTATTATTTTTGAATTAAAGTCAACATGGACTGCAAATAGCAAGTGATATCTGATTAATAATAAAGGAATAAACATATTAATATTTCAAATGAATTTGGATAAAGTTTAGCGACGATCAGTTGCAGTTTATTTGTTATTAGCTGCAAGGCCGCCTTCGGCGGCCCTCTTGTTAGCCATTTGGGTGTTTAGTTTTTTGTATTTCTAGCACTCTAAAGGCCCATAGATTATGTATACAAAATTTGGTTGAATTTGCTTCACGGACAAGAACTTATATTTTTTCTCACCCCCTTTTTGGGTGTTTTTTTTTTTGGGGGGGGAATTTTTTTAAACAAAAGTTGTCAGAAATTACATCCCCTACAACTTTGCTAATAATAAAATTTTCCGTAGAGTTAATAGTTTAGGAGTTAATTGATAATTTTCATTCTTGCGCCCCCCAAACCCCCTTTTTGGGTTAAAATATCAAAACGTTATATAGCTATAAACGTAAGTTGGAAGACATCTAATGCAAATATGAAATTTCATAATAATCCCTTTATCCGTCTTTACGTGAATCGTGAGCAACTTTTCGCGGAAACCACGGGAACAGACAGACACACAGACAGACAGGAATTTTGTTGAGGGTGTTTTTGTTCATAACTTTGCTTGAAACGTGTGCAACCAAAATTTGGCGTGATTTGGAGCAATGTACAGACAAAACCTTTATTTTATATATATTTATTTAATTAAATTAAATTTAACATCATTCGATCGGCCAATTGAAATTGCTTTCATTCGTTGTTGACAAAGAGCTTGTGACTTTTGCCGCTAGATTTCAGGAAGTTCGCCCTTCTCGCGTTGAATGTAAACGCGACGACCGTTGATACAAAAGAGCGAGCGAGAGGCAAAACAGCCAATCAGTCAGTCACTATCGCTCTAACTAGACACTTTATCATATTTTCAAAAAAGCTAATTATTTTATTTGAGTTTATTATTCACGAGAATAAATATATAATTAAACTGAATGGTGACTTGAAAACTGATTGATTTTAAAAGAAAACAAAGGATTATCTGCCATGGGTGACGACGATTCTTCAGTTAGGGTCGCAGTCCGGTTAGTAAATACAACCACCTTCTTCTCTTCTAGAAACCCCCAAAAAATCGCCCCTTTTATTGATTTACAAATCTCCCTTAACCGATTGTATTTTTTTACAATTTTTAATTTCTAATTTTGTTTATTTACATTTTATTTTTCAAAATCTTATTAATGTTCTTTGCATTTCAATAAACAATTAATATTTAATATTCTTTGTTTCATCTGATTCAAAATGAAGCTTTTTTTTTAATTTAATTTAATGAAATATCTTACATTTTTCATTTTAAATTAGTGTATTAATATGTAAATCAAAATTCTCTCATATAATTTCAATATATTTTTAAGTTGAAAGAAAAATTGCAATTTTGAATGATAATATTATAACATTATCAGTTAATTATTGAAAATGTTATATATTTTCAATTTATCATAAAAAAAGCTTTTAAATTTATTTTAATTCAGACTATAGGTATATATAAAAACACCCAAACAAATTAATATTCGTTGTATAGGTATGCATAATGTCAAACGTATATTTTGACATTTTTGTCAAAAGACCGGCATCATAACTCTTTCTTATCTTATATCTGATTTTTTTTTATGTTTCTTTTTATTTATTTATATAAATTTTTTTAGTTCTGTTGAATATTACGTTTTTTATTCTAATTTATTAATAAGTATTGATTTGACAAATGACAATTTTGATTTTATCTATTTTTCATTGTCATTGTCATTTTTTCAACCTTTTTTTTCTGGACATTTTTCATTCTAATTTAATGAAAATTAAAATATATAAATATATATATATAATAACTAAAATTGTATATTTTAGTTATTATATATATATTCAAAATTTCAATTTCTTAAATGTTTTTTGAATTTAAATCAACAATTGGAAATTTTGATTGTTCTTTGTTTTTCATTGACAACAAAATGAAGCTTGTTTTATTTTTTCAATTTTATGAAATATCATTTATTTTTTATTTTTTTAAAATTCTTGATTAATTATTGTGTGATGTTATAATAAACCAAATATAAATATATTCTCGATATATCAACTATTTTTAAGTTGAAGAGAAAAATTGAAATTTTGAATGATAATATTAAAACATTATCAGTTAATCATTGAAAATGTTATATATTTTCAATTTATCATAAAAAAACCTTTTAAATTTATTTTAATTCAGTTATAGGTATATAAAAACACCCAAACAAGTTAATATTCTCATTAATATATTAAAGAATAATCAATATATTAACGAAAATTGTTTTGACCGAGCTTTTTAAACAAGATATATATCGCGAGACTATTGGTGGTTGAAGCTATTGGAGTCTGCTGAGTCTTAAGTCTGGACCAAGAGAGAGAAAAAGATATGATCCATTTAGCTATAATCCAGCATCATTTCGCGTTTAGCCCGCATGACACTTGGGTGGATCATCGGTCAAAACAATTCTCGTTAATATGTTGATTATTCTTTGATATATTAATGAGAAAATTATAAATTTATTTAACTTCATTATTTCAAGTTAGAAATATATAAGTTCAGATATTATTTTCACTTAAATATGACAAAAATCACCTGCTTTCGATTCGCGATTGAATCAAATTTAGGAAAAATACTATTATGAATGATTAAACCTTTTAGATCAAGAGCCCACGACTGCCAGACCTTCGTTATTTTATAAAAGCTGAAAGTTTTTCTGTGCATGTCCCCTATACAGGTAAGAACGACCAGCGACTATAGAGTTTGGGTTGTGGTTACTTTGGCAGGTAACAGGTAATAAAGGTGTATAAAATAGTACTTTAAATTCGTTAAAGTATAAAGCTCAATTTTTATATTTTCTTCGGGATAACTTTAGAAATCTCGTCATCCATTGCCGGACACTTATGACAGTTGCTACCCCCTGCCAGACACCCCTAAACTTTAATAAATTATAATTATACTTTCGTTATAATATAAAAGATAAATTTTATATATGTTACTTGGCGACCTATAAAAAAATGTTACCTCAATAGGCGGACAGTTTTAATGGTTTTTACATAGAATTTTTGACATTTCGGTTATTATTGATAACCATTGCTGAAGACATGGAGGAATCGACTTAAAATCAAAAATATCCATCGATTCTTATCTAATAATAGAGGAATATCCTTATTGCATTCCATTTTTGCTGTTTTGACTATTAATGACAACTTCTACTGAAAACGTGGAAGAATCGACTTAAAATCAAAAGACTAAATTCTTTTATGGCAAACCACTCAAGCTTGAGTTTCTTAAAGTTTAGGGATGTCTGGCAGGGGGTAGCAACTGTCATGAGTGTCCGGCAATGGATGACGAGATTTCTAAAGTTATCCCGAAGAAAATATAAAAAAATTGAGCTTTATACTTTTATCGAATTTAAAGTACTATTTTATATACCTTTATTACCCGTTACCTGCCAAAGTAAACACAACCCAAACTCTATAGTCGCTGGTCGTTCTTACCTGTATAGGGGACGTGCACAGAAGGACTTTCAGCTTTTATAAAATAACGAAGGTCTGGCAGTCGTGGGCTCTTGGGCAATTTCTATGACATACGATTAAGTTAATATTCGTTATATAGGTATGCATAGTGTCAAACGTATATTTTGACATTTTTCTCAAAAGTCCGGCATCATAACTCTTTCTTATCATAAGATATAAATCTGATTTTTTTTTATGTTTCTTTTTATTTATTTATATAAGTTTTTAGTTCTCTTGAATATTCCGTTTTTTATACTAATTTATTTAAGTATTGATTTGACAAATGACATCTTTCATTGTTTTGTCATTTTTTCAAACTGTTTTTTTTTTTTTTTTTTAATATTTTTCATCCTAATTTAGGGAAAATTTTGAAAAAAATATTTTAGTTAGTTATATATTCGATATATATATTTTCAAAATTTGAATTACTTAAATGTTTTTTTTTTTTAATTGAAATCAACAATTAGAAATTTTGATTGTTCTTTGTTTTTCACCTGACAACAAAATGAGGCTTGTTTTATTTTAGTAATTTTATGAACAATATAAGTACATAAATGTTTTCTTTTTTAAAATTCTTGATTTATTATTGTGTGATTTATAAACCAAAATTCTTTCATATATTCTCGATATATCAAGTATTTTTAAGTTGAAAGAAAAATTGCACTTTTTATTCATGGTAATATCATCACTTTTAATATTTAAGACTTAAATAATTTAAACTCACCTTTAAAATTATTATAATCTATTTTTTAATTCATACTATTAAAAAAAAACACCCCCAAACAAGTTCGTTATATATTTATCTTGTCAAACGAAAATTTTGACATTCATAAATTAATTCCTGTGAATCATTTGTAATAGACTGATGAAGATGGCAAAGCTCTCGAAACTATAGTCTCGTTATGAACAAATTAAAAATTAATAATTGCAGCAGAAGACACACTCTTTTATTGTTTCCTTCAATTTGACATTTTTGTCAAAAACTTGGCTTCATAGATCCTTCTTGGAAGATTATTTGTTTTGATTTTTTTTATTTAATTTGTATTTGTTAAGTTTTTAATTATTTATTTGATTTGTTCGTCATTTATCTATCAAGTTTTATTTATTTATAAAGTACCTATTGATTTGAAAAATGACAAGTTGACTTATTAACTATTATCTTTATTAGTTGTCAATTTTTTCCATATTTTTTTCATTTCTAATTTAATTTATTTTTATCTATTGACATTTGTTTTTTCAAAATCCTAATTAAATGTTCTTTGCGATCAACAATTAGAAATTATGATTATTCTTTGTTTCTCCTGAAGCTTTTTTTCATTTATGAAATATCTTAAGCTTTCTTTCTAACTTTTGGATATATCATTTATATGTTATAGGAAAAATTGCACTTTTAATCAAAGTTAAGTCAAGCACTCATTTTTAAGTGATCTTATTAAATCTTTTATTTTAATACTGACTAAAAACAATCCAAACAAGGTTAATATACGTTATGTATCTATATTATTGTCAAATATTGACATTTTTATTAAAAGAGCCCGGCATCATCAATCTTTCTTATCCTGCAACTTTATTTGAAATTGTTTTTTAATTCTAAAATTATATGTTTGTTTTTATTTATTAAAATTCTTAATTATTGAGCTTTTAATTATTAAAGTTTATAAGTTCATTTATTAAGTATTGTTTTATAAATCGTCACCTTAGAGAGTAAACCTGCCAACTCACAAGGAAATTTTACAGGGCAGAGAAAAAACAAACAAAATTTAATATTGTTGTTATGGAAAAAACTATTTTTATTTATATTTTTTCTACAACTTACGATCATAATTTAATTTAAGTAGCAGTTTTACTTGGACGATGCTGGATCTGTTTTTCTTTTCAACGGTATTGAGGTAGTTCTTTCACAAATGTAAGAAGTCTTTGAAACTTGGAATATAATTCATTAAAAGCATAATACACATACAGTTAAAATTTGAAGACGATTTACCACACCAAACATGAAATAATTGCAATTAAAAATGAATTTTTTTACATATGGTAGATTGGGAAAGGGTGGGAAAATGATCATTATTTTATTATTTTTCATTGAAGGACTTTCACCATCTTGATGAAAAACTAATATTTGTTAGAATAATATATTCGGAGTAGCTTAAAAAAAAAATTGCCTATTTACCTCATAGTTTTGATAAAAAACAAAAAAAACATATTTGGACGATTATTTTTAGTGGGGGGATATAAGATCAATGGTTTGGAAACGATCCGGCAAGTATGTGTGTATCCATATAGATATTTCTTAGTGTGAGTGGTACAGTCACGTTAAAAAACATAACCTAAAATTTTAGCTCCGTTCATATTTATAGAGTGGTTACGAGGCTAAAACTTTTTGTGTGGATTGTAGCGAAAGAACCTCCTTAATATCTCATATATGATAAAAAATGGAGTTTGCATCTTTACACTCTAAGCCGACGAAATGACAAGTTTCAATTATTAATCTATATCTAGTGACGTCTAGTTGTCATTCTCTTCAACTTTTACCCATATTTTTTTCATTTCAAATTTAATTCAATTATTAGTTGAATAAAAGATTTCACTGTCGATGGTAACAGAATTGTTTTATTTTAGGTTAAAAATAAAATAAAATGAGAGAGTCTTCTGTTTTTTAAATAAAATAATTTTTAATTATTTCTAGAGACTATAGTTTCGAAGGCATTGCCTTCATCATCAGTCTATCACAAATATTTCAAATTAGTTACAAATTAAGATTTATACATAGAAAATTTTGAAAAATATATAATGTCTTTTTCTTCATGTTTCTTCTTGGGAGATTAGAATATAACTATATATTATATTCTAATCTCCCAAGAAAAACATGAAGAAAGACATTATATATTTTTCAAAATTTTCTATGTATAAATCTTAATTTGTAACTAATTTGAAATATTTGTGATAGACTGATGATGAAGGCAATGCCTTCGAAACTATAGTCTCTAGAAATAATTAAAAATTATTTTATTTAAAAAACAGAAGACTCTCTCATTTTATTTTATTTTTAACCTAAAAATGATATCCATTATTTATATGTATATATATGTCAAAATATTAATTAAATATTTTTTGCAGTAGGGGCAACAATTAGAATTTTTATTATTTATTTATTTCATCTAAAATAAATGAAGCTTTATTTCATTAATTTCATGATTATTTATAATTATTTAATGTGTCAAATGAAATTATAATCGTGCTTGGAAAAAGCGTTTTTTTTTTCCTTCGATTTTTTTATTTTTTGGATAATATTATATCCTTATAATATGTTGAATTAAATTCTATTGATCATTCATAAGATGACGATTTAATCATCAAAATATTTAACTTTTTCAATGTTTTCATTTATTTTGATTGATATTTGGAATTTTTATTTTCATATTGTCTTTCAGAAATTTTGACATTTATTATAAAAAATCCTGCAAAACCATATCTTCATTAAATTTTTTTTATTTTATATACATATATCGTCGGCTTAGAGTGTAAACCTGCTAAATCCATTATTTTTTTTATTATATATATCATATCATTCGACTCAAACTCACTAGAATTCAGGGATAAAATTTCAATGCTAGGCGTAACTCTAGGGTCTGACCTTTCATGGAATGACCATATCTCAACCACTACTAAAGCTGCAGCTCGCAAGCTTGGTCTCCTATTTAGGTCTAGACGCTCTTATACTCTCAGTCAACTTCTTATACTGTATAAGGCTCAAATTCGTCCCTGTCTCGAATATGGCTCTCATCTGTGGAGGGGTGCCTCCAAGCATTCTCTTGCTACTCTGGATGCAATTCAGAAGCGAGCAATTAAACTAATAGGAGACCCGGCTCTAACCAACTCACTCGACTCCCTGGCTCACCGAAGAACCGTTTCTGCCCTTTCCCTGTACTACAGATACTATCATGGTGTCTGTTCAGTTGAGCTGAAATCAATTATCCTCCCTAATGCCCTCTACGAGAAACACGCGGTTTTCGAACGCTCAGCACCCCTTCGTTGTCAAATTGGATAAAAGTCGAACAAGCGCTTTCGCCAACTCTTTTATCCCTATGACCTCCAGAGACTGGAACTCGCCCCTGCCACCATCTTTCCCGCGACTTATAACCTTCAGCTATTTAAGACCCGTATCCACAGATACCTTCGACCCCCGCCCAACCCATAAAATTCTTTCTTCTTCTTTTCACGATGGAGGGGCCAACCCAGGCCTTTAGGGGTTGCACCTTTTTGGTGTAACTCCTTCTCTCATCATTATCATAAAAAAAATTAATATCTACCTCTCTAAGAGATTTGTTTTCAATTCTTTGGGATGTGGTGCTCTTGTAATCAACTTATGTATATGTTTGCACAGTGACATGTGATTTATACTTTTTTCATTGTGCTTACTTGGTCCGCACGCACATATATGTATTACTCACTCTAAAATGTGGTCTTGTGAATCAACATGTGCTGAAGAAGGACTGTTCCGTCCGAAACTTTTGCGACGCAAACGTCCACGAAATAAAACACATAAAAAACTACACCAACTAGTTTTCTTCTAACTACACCTAACATCTGTTATACATATTTCCGAAATACCTCAGATTTTACACGAACTACAATTAATATCTACCGTTCAAAAGAAAAAGAGATGCAGCATCATCCAAGTAAAACTGCTACTTAAAATTACGATCATAAGTTGTAGAAAAAATGTGAAAAATTGTTTTTTCCATAACAACAATATTAAATTTTGTTTGTTTTTCTCTGCCCTGTAAAATTTCCTTGTTGTGAGTTAGCAGGTTTACTCTCTAAGGCGACGATATGTATTTATTTTCAATATAGGGAACGACCCTCTCCTAGGGTCTAGGCTCTAGGGAATTCTAACACTGACCTAGGACCTCTATTACCAAATGGCAGTTGTTTTGATTATATCTCAGTCAAATAAACTGATGACGCATATTAAACCGGATCTAACTCAACTTGAAAAACACTGCACCGTTGGAAGAGAAGCGAGTTTGGTTTCTTATATACTTTTGAAACCCTTTTCTTAAACCACCAGCACAATTAAAATTAAATTCTAAATTTAAAAACTCTTTTAAAAATTTCACTTTCTTTTAACTGACCAGTTTATTTAATTATAATACTTTGGCTTATTCAGAAATTTAAACTCACATTCTCACTTTTATTTATCATTCCATTCTTTTGCCTTAAAATACATATTAGAAGCAAACATTTTATATTGTAGAACTTGATGCTTTGGTGGTTGAATTATCCATTAAAATAGATGCTTGATGTAAATGATTATTTTAAAGATCATTTACATTGAATCTAAATAAAAAAAATTAATTCTTTTTAAAACAAAAGAAAAATTGAATAATTGCTTGACCTATATATAAATGAATATATGAGCCGTTTATTTTGAAAGTGGCCTAAGTCCATAATTTGTTATTTTGAGATATTTGTATTTATATACCGGGTGAGTTTTTTATCTTGAGACAGTCTTATAACTCAAAAACAGTGCATTATATGAAAAAAAGTTTCAAATAAAAGTTTATTTATATGGAGGGGAAACTAAACTACGCTATTGTTTGTTTACCTAGAACAGGCTTTCAAGGGTATTTCAAGGTCAAGTTCTGTTTTTTAAATGGATAGATATTCTGAATCTACGGAAAAAACTGAACAACTTTCATAAGAACTATTTTTTTATTTGACATCAAATAAACAAAATATTAAATCAATTAGATCTCAGAAAAAAAAACCTAATAATTATTTTTAACAATTATTCAACTTAATTATCATATAATAATGATCAAATATTTAATTATTAAATAAATAATTTAATAATAATCAATAATTTAATCATTTTCCGACACTATTCTGTGATATTCCATAGTGTTATCGCAAGTTTTCTGAATGAATTCCAGTTCCAATTTCGTTATTTTGGCATGTTTCAGTTTCTTGATTTCTTTCCTGATGTTTTTTTAACAGATTTACAACACGATAAAATGAAGCTCGTGAGGGTGTATCCATGTCAGAAAAATGCTCGGCACATTCATTTCAATGGCAGCCCCATAACACTTCTTCCACATTCACCATAAATTATGACCATTTATTCAATTCTGTCTTCAATAAAAAATGCTCCATTTTTATAATGGTAATAAAATATAACTATCTACTGGATTGACACGAGAAATACATTTTTTTTAAACTCAAGACTTTTAAATACTTCTATTAAGTAGAAAATAATCTCTTAAATCTGAGTATAACGAAGTTTTAATATCATTATAAACACTTATTTTCATTGTTGTGACTTTTCGATTTAATAATTATTTATTAAATAATCAATTATTTAACCATTATTATTTAATAAATAAGCTGAATAATTTTTAAAAATAATTATTAAGGTTTTTTTCTGAGATCTAATTGATTTAATATTTTGTTTATTTGATGTCGAATAAAAAAATAGTTCTTATGAAAGTTGTTCAGTTTTTTCGTAGATTCAGAATATGTAAACAAATATATAGATTTCTATTTAAAAAACAGAACTTGTCCTTGAAATGCCCTTGAAAGCTTGTTCTAGGTAAACAAACAATAGCGTAGTTTAGTTTCCCCTCCATATAAATGAATTTTTATTTGAAACCTTTTTTCATATACACTGTTTTTGAGTTATAAGACTGTCTCAAGATAAAAAACTCACCCGGTATATTTTGATGTATTTATTTTGACGAATTCATGATGGTATTGTACTCCTTTGGCTATGATATTATAAATTTGAAAAGAAGACATTAATGTCTAACTAAATCTGTCATTAACTCGTTTTTTTCAAAATTGGAGTTAGGCCACTTTTAAAATAAACGGCTCATATATATTCGTTAAATATATAATTTTAATACTTGTATAAATTCATATAAAATATAGTGTATATTTATTTGCATCAATCAGAGGACACTCTCTTAATGTCCTGTTAAAAATCAACAACTCTGCTACTCTCAGCAATGAATCTTTTAAATTATAAATCTGTTTCTCTATAATTACATTAAAAAAATATTTTATTAATTCGTATAGTTTGTTTTGCCTTTATCTTTACTAAAAATATTTGAATATTCATTAACCGATTTTGAGTTAAAAATTAATACAAGTTCAAGGTTTGATGGAAAACCCATCATTTTGCATTGTTAGCCTTTACTTTTTGAAGTTAATTAAATTTTCTTCAACGTACAAGTTTTGATTGAAACCACCAAGATTGGACATTTTTAAAGAGACAATTTCATCCGAGGGCACAACGCTGGGACATTTAGTTCTAGAGTCGTTTTCAAGTACTTGTGAAGTCATTACAAGAGCTTGAATGGAAATGATTCTCGATAGCTTTCCTTGTGATTAAAAATCTAATTACATATCCATTCTAAAATCCAAAAAAGATGGACAATAAGGTCAACATATTTTTCAAAATTGCACTTTTTACTGAAAATAGTAAAATGGGAAATTTCTGGTTATTTTTTTGAGAAAGTAGGACAAAGATCAGAAGTTGAATTGTAGGATTTATCATCCAAAAGTAGGGTGGGTGGTTTGACTTCTCTGGTCACCTTGAAGGAACTCTACAAAAGCTCCCTGAAATCCTAAACTTTCCCAGTCTACTACCTCTTGAAATTACTTCGTCATTCACTTGAAAATGACTTGAGAATAAGGAATGAATGAAACGTTGTGTAATCTGATGAGATTGTTATTAAAAATGTCTAATTTAGGTGGTTTCTAACAGGGGAACATTATTATTTATTATTTTAGGGAGGACCAAAACAGAATGGCCCTTCTTTGCCCCTCTACAGATGAATCGATTTTGGTCAGGGAGCAATTCTAGCATTGTGAGCACCCATTGAAAGAATTCTTATTCATGCTAGATCGGGTATTATAAAAACTTGTATTTTTGACTGAATGGGTCACAGGATAAACCCCGAGATGGTGTGTAAATATATAAACGGAAGACCTATTTCCTATCTTTAATATACACTGTATTGAGGGAGGCTTTACTTTGAGGAGACCATTGGGATTATTGAGGTTTTCTGGGACTTTTTGAGACCTTTGAGCTTGAAGGAGTTGAGGGGCTTAAGAGAATTTTATTGGGGCTGCTCTGCATCTCCAATTCATTTATTATAAATGAATGAAAGGAATAATCTCTGATTCCTTTTTCTATTATAATGTGTTCACCAATTTATTTATCTCAATCCTTGTATTGAATTGTATTAATTATATATATATATATCTTGCAGTAAAAACCCGTTTATTTTAGTAAGAATGGGTTCTTACTAGTTAAAACGTGTTTTACTGAATACCTCTGTGGCAACTAGAATTTACTGATGTTGGTTGAGTTTGAAGGAGACAATAAAAGAGTGTGTCTTCTGCTGGAATTATAAATAAAATTATAATTCCAGCAGAAGACACTCTTTATTGTCTCCTTCATTATATAAAAATTCTGCTACCCTCGGCACAAAAACTTTCAATTTGGTTGAGTTTGGTTCAAAGATCTAGAATCTTCATTTTTGACCTTCCGCCTCATTTTGGTTGTTTATTTTCAAAATTAGGCGGAATGCCAAAAATGAAGATTCTAGACCTTATGAACCAAACTCAAACATCAGTAAATTCTAGTTGCCACAGAGATGTTCAGTGATACTCTTTTTAACTAGTAAGAACCCGTCCTTACTAAAAACGGGTTTTTACTGCAACATATAAATAAATAATTTAGGTGATTTTAGTTGAAACTTTTCTACTGACAAACGTTTTATTATTGGTTTCTGTGCTTCTTGGTGAAAAGAAATTAAAGCTTAAATATCTATCAAAGAATTTAATAAGCAATCTCTGTAATTAGTGAAGAATAATAATTAAATTGTTCTTATGAATAATTAGTCATGGTTTCTTGGGATTATCATCGTTTCTTTTCTAAATTTGTAAAACATATATCATATCAGTATAAGATCGGATTAATTAATTATTCTAATTTTATCTTAGCGTTAATTTTTTGTATTTGCATCGTTTTGTTTCTCTTAAATGAAAAGTTAGACAAGCCTTGGAAATGATTCGTTAGTTTTAACCTAATGAATTTCAATGGAAACCTTATATTCTGTGTTGCCCGCTCTGAATGCAAATGAACAACCTCCCTTACTAATTCACCCAGAAAGTTTAATCATACTTTTTTTTTTTTTAGAAAGAGATATATTCGTGATTTATATAGTTCTTTGTTTCCTTAAGAATTCAACAGGTAGAACGAGCTATGTTGTTTTTTATATCGACCCTTTTAACAAATATACCTACAAACTTTATAAATTTGAAAAGCATGTTAAAAGTTATCTTGACCAAATCCGTAGCCACTGGGGTGGATCACCAGTATTTGTCCCCTCACCTTAAAACTCCATTAAGACGAGAGAAAACGCGTTACTAAGTCCTAAAATTAAAAAAAAATCAATTGATAATATATTTATTATTATTATTATTATTATTATTGAGTAACCAACTTATTATACAATTTTATTTACAATAATTTTGATTCAATTTCTAGTACATGCCCGAAAGGGGCTTCGGTACTTTCTTTTAATATATTGAAAAAAGGTAATTTTTTGTTTACATTTACTGATTTAGTACATATTGTTAATTTCAACCATGTGTTTCAATTTTCCTTTTCTTCGTCTTCATTAATCGATAAAGTTCTTGATCCCCTGGCCCCTTCTTCTCTTTTCTAGCTCGTCTTCATCCCTCATCCGTCTTATTACATCATCTTCCATCCTTCCCTCCTTTAATGGTTCTACCAGGTTCTTCCACAGCTTCTCTCTTCTCCTTTCTGTTCTGTTGTTTCTTCCTCTCTTATTCTCTTGTTATAAATATTTCCGCATCTGGCCCTTGTCCAGATGCGCCTCTTCCACTCGCTTATGTTCGGTCTCTCCAGATAGTCCTCTTTTCCAATATTTCTCTTCATTTCCTTATAGTAAGGGAAATACTTGGATTTCTCTATTTTTTCTAGGTCCAATTGTATTTTTTGTTCTGCTCCCTTTATTATGCCGTCTTCTATTTTCTTTAATAGGTCATTTTCTTCCTCATTTAGTTATTCTTGAACTATTGTGGGCTCTCCCCATCCATTCCACCTTTTTCTAAAACTGTTTCCCCATCTTGTTTCATTTTTATTTTTAATTCCTCTAATTATTTCCCTCAGGCATATCTTCGGCCATCTGTCATCCTCCATATCTTTGACCTTTAGCATATATTAATTGATAATATATAATAATAATAAATACTTTTAACCCCATTCATTCTATATTAAAAACAATCTCAAAATAAAAGGGTACATAAGTATACAATTTTAAGCCCATAAATCTCCCCCCCCTCCAAAAAATATACCTTCTACCTTTCTAAATGTCCCTTAACAAAAAGGCTTCAATTCAAATTAATATTTTAGTTTGGAAGTGTTAATTCGTTGATATTCGATAGCTTAAGATTGGAAGAAGAACAATGAGGCCTTTGTTTTATACTTCACATAATGCTTGATAGCAACTACAGAAACAGAAGCCGCACATTGCCGATAATTCCTATATTTTTCTGTTAAGCCTTTGTCAGGATTGATGATATGTAAAATTTTTTCTTAGAAATTATACCTAAAGATTTTCCTGGTTAGATCACCTATACTTTTATAGTAATATTGAAACTTATTGAAATAAAACACTCTTTAATATATTTATTAAAAAACTAAAGAAGATAACACAAATATACGACGTTTCGATTACAGATGAAATAATAGGAACGTCGTGTATTTGTTTTAATAAATATATAAAACGGTTCTTAATGTGGTTTATTTTATTTCAAACTACTAATGAGCTATTCAACCACCAAAGCTTTAATAATTCTGTAAATACTTCTATTATTATTATTAAAATCAGATACTAACCGAACAAACGCATTCGACAAATCGTTAATCCCTGTCTTCTAGAGACTGGGACTCACTTCCCCCGTCCATCTTTTCAGCCACATTTAGGACCAGTTGTATATCGATTGGTAGTAGTCTTTGTAAAAGTTGACAAAGGGTAACATTTATAGTAATATTGAAACTTATTGAAATCAGATGACACTCACTTTCATCTGATTGGCCGTCCCCCCGGGCACATGGTGAATTCTAAGGTTTTACCCGAGGGGTGAACCGCGACCTAATGTCATGTACACCTACTTCCACTTTCATTTCCAAGTAGAAGACAATAGATGAAGGGGCATTATTTAATAAATTCCAAAATAATTCCACATAATTCCAAAGACTGTGTACACCTAATTCCACTCGCGGTTCACCCCTCTGTTTTACCCTTTGTCAACTTTTACAAAGACTTTACCAACCGACATACTACTGGCCCTTAACCTGTAGTCTTTCAGGACCCTCATCTATAGACACCTTCAAGCCCGATCCAATCCCTGAAGTTTCTTCTTCTTTTCACGATACAAGGCTCCTTCTTGGACTTCATAGATTGTACCTTTTTGGTGTAACTTCTTCTTGTATCACTATCATTACAAAATAAAAAACAGGCACTTGAATACTGCATAGATCAAGCTCGCACTGTTTATTATTATTATTATGTTTATATTGGATTATTGTTATTATTGTTTTGATTTCAATAAAGCTGATTTAATTTATCGATCCATTTTGGAAATCTTTACAAAAACGACTCCAGGCTCTTAGGTCTTGAAACTTTGGACATCTTAATGAGAATATCTCAACAAAAATGATGGTTTTAACCGAAAGAGGTGAATTTTATTTATATACCATATAATACTAAATTTCAGCTTGTTATTTTCATGAACTACATACCAATATAAAAATTCATTTTTTTTTCTTTTTCTTCCAAAATTTTGCCAAAATCAATTCTATTTTGAAAATACAAACATTTTGACATTAGAACAAACTTTCTCTGACCTTTTTGTTCTATCAGAATCCAGGGAACAATAAAAAAAAAATGCTTGAAAATTATTATTGTTCACTTGATAAAACTTTGTTTTGTTGAGAGTAGCAAAAAATCAATGATATTTTCCTCTGCTTGATGCAAATAATATGTGCCTATATGTTTATTTGTATCAAGCAGAGGAGAATCTCATTGATTTCTCTTTGTTTTTGTCCACGTTTAGGATATTTCTTAACACGAAGTATAAATAATAATTTGTGATTGATCTGATTTGTCTGCCGCCATTGCGAGCTTCACTCGCTGATTCAACGGAGTAATAAATTTTCCTGTACAATATCGTATACAATAAATGAGGCGTTTTTTGATAACTTTTTTTTTTATTATTCATTTCTGAGCTCTTGTATATTGCTATCTATAGCTGTCGGTTGAATGAATGTCTTCTGCTCTCTAATTGGAAACAATCTCTTCTCTAGTAATTTTTCACGAGCATCAATTAAAATCTCTCTTTAATTGTGAAAATCTCATCTCACTTATAATTGAATCTTTTTTTTATTGAATTTTAAGAGTTTAATGATTCTATCAAATTCAGAATTGTTCTAGATCTAAAATTAGAATAAATGTTCACTACTCAAATTAAATAGAACATTTATCTAATAATTTCTTCTTAATAGAATGATGAAAATTATATTGACCGAGGGCTTGAAAAAAGATGATTAAATAAATGAGATGAAAGCTCGGCAATAAAAAGTGTTGTTTCATGAACCGAAAACCCGATCAATTATACGGATTGATTGAATGAATCGCAATTTGTATTCTGATAGCTATTCTATTCTATTTTCTATTATCAAAATTAAGCAATACTTTCTATAATATAATTATAGGCTCCTTTTTCCACTCTTTTATCTTCTTATAGATTTAAACTCACTTTACAACTCAATGATAAGTGAAAATTAAAAATGAATAGTCTCTAACTAGAAGTTAGTTTATTTAATTATATATATGTAGGTAAGTAAGTGTGAATTTTTTAAGTAATAGTCAGGGAGATGGGGGATTTGTAAAGAGTAATTACATTTTTACAAGTATAAATAATTTTCTTAAAAAAATAATATACCTATGCTAAATGCAAAAGGCAAAATGTATCATTTTAATTGTATATTATAGAAACTAAGATTTCAAATTGATGCTTTGGAGGTTTAGTTGTTTAGTGTGAAAGAAAAAACAAGATAGATTGCACATTTTTAATGAGAAAATCTCATCACAAGCCACGACGTTTCTTCACCTATTCCTGGAGTTAAACACTTAAAACTGACTCCAGAAATAGCTGTCGAAACGTCGTGCATTTTAGTGAGTTTTCTCCTTAAAAATATGCATCTATATTATTTTATATTAAATTGAAAGTTTTTGCCGAGAGTAGCAGAATTTTTATATATTGAAGGAGACAATAAAAGAGTGTGTCTTCTGCTGGAATTATAAATTTTATTTATTTATAACGAGACTATAGTTTCGAGGGCTTTGCCCTCTTCATCAGTCTATTACAATGTATTCACAGGAATTAATTTATGAATTAGATTCATAAATTAATTCCATGTAGTAATGAACAGACTGACAACAAAGCCTCGAGAATATAGTCTGTTATAAATAAATAAAATTTATAATTCCAGCAGAAGACACACTCTTTTATTGTCTCCTTCAATATATTATTTTAACCGAAACTTTGTTTTCTAAATGAAATCATTAATATAAGAGTTTAATTTTTAAATTTTCTAAGAAGAATGTCATCGATTAGATCCGAGTGGAATGGATTATTTATAATTATATGTCAGAAGGGTTGTTTCTACCCCCCTCGGGAATTGAATCCCAGTGCCAAAATTAGCAATTTAATTATTAAATCACTGTTGAAGGTTTTGTCAATTTGTGCCAACTTTGTCAGGAACTTAGATTTTTGAAACTGCCATTTTAAGAAGATTCTTCCGTGACAATCCACACAAAAACTTTTAGCCTCGCAACCACCTCTATAAATATGAACGGAACTAAAATATTTGTTTATGTTTTTTAACGTGACTGTCCACTCACACTACGAAATCTCTATATGGATACACAAATACTTGCCGGATCGTTTCCAAGCCATGGTGCTTATATCCCCTCCACTAAAAATAATCGCCCAAATATGTTTGTTTTTTATCAAAACTACGTGGTAAATAATTTCAATTTTTTTTTTTAAGTTACTCCGAATATATTATTCTAACAAATATTAGTTTTTCATCAAGATGGTGAAAGTCCTTCAATGAAAAAAAATAAAATAATGATCATATACCCACCCTTTCCCTATCTACCCTATGTTAAAAATGTCATTTTTAATTGCAATTATTTCATGTTTGGTGTGGTAAATTGTCTTCAAATTTTAACAGTATGTGTATTATGCTTTTAATGACTTATATTCCAAGTTTCAAAGACTTCTTGAATTTTTGCATTTGTGAAAGAACCACCTTAATTTCTTTATTATTTTACAATTTTAATATTCTAGTTCTAGTCATAATATTTATTTATTCTTATACTTCTATCGATGGGAAACAATTTTTTTTTTTAATTCTAGCTATTTCTCGAAAAAATCACCGTATGACTTGCATCCTTTAGAGTTCTTTAGTTTATTTATTTATTCTTTTTTTATCCAACATCTAAATTAATTAACATTATTTCATATCAACAAAAATAATTTTCAGCAAAATAAATAAATTGACATATTAATTCTAAAACTAGAAGCTACTTAAAAAATGCAATTAGAGGAACGACAAGATGGCCATGTTTGAGGCTTAGTTTCCTTAACAAAATTATAATGAACATATTTTTTTTATTTCAAAATGACTATTAGGAAACTGCAAAAGAAAAAAAAACAGTAGATTTAATTAAAAAAAAAATTTATTTTGCTATGCAATATTTTTTTACATTTTTTTGACAAAAAAATGTTTAATGTTTGGAACATTCATTATATAAGTACATCTGTTTTTTATGAATTTATAAATTAATTAAAGTCAATCAAATTGACAAAAGTTTCTAATAAATATGTTATGATTCATGATAATATTATTGATAAATTAAAATAAACAAATTTGAAGAGATAATATAGAGATATAAAGTTTATTAAAAAGCAAAACATCGTGTAATAACAATTATTTAATAGGCTTATCACAACACGTTTGATTTCATTCAATCCATGGTTAGAGAAACAATATATGCATCGAAAAAAAGAAAGGTCAACTTTAGAAAATTGTTGATAAATTAAAATAAACATATTTAAGGATATAATATGAAGTCACTTGCAAACAGAAACAAGTTGATTTTAGAATGATTTACAACACTTTTTCATTTCATACAACAAATCTTGAATAAATATATGTAAAAAACATGTAGGTATATATTAGAACTTCCATTCATCTTGAATAAACTAATAAGGAATATCACAAATCATTGTAGCAACATTTATTTTAATATTGCTAATTAATGTCGGCCGTGTATTAAGTCCATTTAGGGGAAGATCATATGTTCGAATTCCGACATTTATCCAAAAAAAACCAGAATTTGTATACGGGATCCTTATTAGTCGAACTTCAACATCAAATAGGTGACGATCTGACCAAGCAACTGAAATATCTGTTGAACCAAATCGTGGATTATCATCATTATCAGTAGATACAAAGAAATTCGGCAAAGATAGATCCCCCTGGGAATTTCCAAAAACATCGTCATTTCCAAAAGGCAGAGTCGTATTGGGTTCCACGCTGGTCATCGTAATTGCTGATTGGCACTCTTCGTTCGAGGAATAAAGCTGGGCAAATTTGAACACCAGGAAAATTTGCTGAAGCCTGGCACTTGGCTTGGAAAAAAAGAACTGCTTGAGTCTTGTTGTTTCAACCCTTGGAAAATAACCACCCCCACCAAAGGTGTTTGAAAGATTCGACAACTAAGCTCTAAACAAATTAGAATTCAAAACGGATATGCAAAAATTGCGCCCTCTATCCCTAAATCACAACATTTTTTTTTCTTTTTTTTATAACATTGCTTTTATAATTTAAAACAAGATAGGTACAAATTAAAAATTAAAAATCGAACAGTTTTTATTATTATAATAAAGGATTTATATATTTTTAAAACAAGGCATATTCATTTCCGCCCTATTCTAAAGTAGAAAATTCATATTTTTTAATAGAATTTTTAATTAGAAAATTTACAATTTAAAACAAGGCGCAAATTTGCTCCATGATATCAGAAACATAATTAAAAAATTTCGATATTTTTTAAATAAAATAATTTAGAATTTAAATCAAAGTACAAAATTAGTGTCTTCTAATTTATAATCAGCGAGCGCAAAATATTCAAATTTCCAATAGCTTTTTTAATTAAAGAATTTTAAATTTATATCATCAATTTGCGTAAATCTACCCATTTTTATTTTATGAAACAGCATAATTTAAAATAATTTGTTAGTTTCCTGTCAAAACTACCAAATAATAATTAAATAGATTCTGAAATTTTTTGTTCTTAATTTAAAGTCCGAAGACCTATAATATAAACCCAAAATGAATTAATAAATTAATAAATAAAAAACAAATGCAAATAAATCTTAATTTTTTATTTTGGAATTTATTTCGAGGTGTAATCCTTTGATTAAAAAATAATTAAGTTAATATAAAAACTTAATTTTCAATAAAAACTGAAGGAAAAAGTAAACTTAATATTCAAACTGTCTGCGAATTTTCGTGATGGTCGATTCAGCGAACGATTTGAATTAAAAATTTCAAAATTAAAAAATAAAAATAAATCATTTAATTGAAATAAATCTTAGTGTAAATGTCGAATAGAGGTGAAGTCTGAAAGTCTGAAGTGTATTCCTCATTGGGAGAATAGAAAAATATTTATTTAGCTAGATTAAAGATGGCCTCCCAAATTTAAGAAATGTCAATAGCAAGTAAACTTTACCTAACATATTGCGTATATCAAATAAATAAATAAAAAAAAAAAAATACTTTCTCCAAATCCAAATATATTATAAAAATGTTAACCCCTTCCAAATTGAGAATAAATTATTTTTGTCCCATTCATTTTAAATAGTACTGTGCATAATTTGGTCGATATGGACCAAAGATGAATTATTTTGCCTTCAAAACGTTGAGAGGATAAACATCAAGTTTGCGTGATTTGATTTCAACCAAAATCTACTGGTTTCTTCTCAATATATAAATACTAAATTTAAGATTTTATTTTGAAATTCTTAGTAGGTAGTTTTTGAAATAGAACGCACTCAAAATTTTGCTCACATACCACCCACTAACAGACAATTTCAAAAAATAATTAATATCTACGAAAATATTAATTTTATTTAATTTTCTATTTAATATTTTTTCTAGTTTAAATAGTACTGTGCATAATTATATTATTATTATTTTATTTTTTTTATTTTTATCAACATCGGTTGACCACTTTGGGAAATTTTCAAAAAAAAACCTTTTTCAAACATTACAAATACTTAATTTGAATTTTTATTTAAATCACACATAATTAATTATATTTATTTATTGAACACGAACAAATAATACAATAAAACTACGACGTTTCGATCGACCTCTTCTACGATCGTTTTCAACGACGGGTGAACCGCGATTGGAATTAGGTGTACACCGTCTTTGGAATTACTTTGGAATTCATTAGATAATCTAATGTCATCTATTGTCTTCCACTTGGAAATGAAAGTGGAAGTAGGTGTACACGATTTTAGGTCGCGGTTCACCCCTCGGTTTTCAAGTATGACCATAACACCCACTTCGATTATAGGTTAACTGAGTTAAAAAATTTCCAAAAAAAAACCCTTTTTCTTTTATCAAACACCATTACACTACTTGCCCATTCTTTGTATTGAAAAGTAAAAATTCAGTGAATACATTTTAATTAAAATCTACAAAAAGTATTACAATTACTCGTATAGTAAATTACATAAAATTAATCATTAATATCTCTGAAAATATTATTTTTACGTAGTTTATTAAATTATTAAGCTTTTTTGTATGACTGTGTATTCACTAAATTTTTTTTATCAAATTCGAATGAACCGTTTTTAAAAATTAATTTCCAAAAAACCCAGCTTTTACATACACCCTTAGAAAAAAATAAAATAAAAAAATAGATAATTAAAGGGAGAAATAAAAAATTGAGGTTTCCTTTGTACCAAATAACTCGATTCTAATTTGAAGCTTCCAAATTGACGGATCGCGTCATTGGTGTTAATTGAACTTGTTATCTCTCGTAATCATAGTGAAACTGATAAGACAAATTTGATTAAGATACATTCACAAACAATGAGGTCTGAAGAAATAGAATAAAAATAGATGATTACGTTAATAATCGACAAATATATAACGATGTATTTGTTAATATAATGAGGAGGTGTAATACATTTATTGTGTATTTAATCTTAATTTATTGCTTATCATTTGTACTTTATGTATGTAGCACATGACCTCGAAGATGAATAGAACAATTTTCAATCTGAATATTTATAGACACGTTAATATTGTTGATTTTTTTCCATAGAACATCACGTTTTTTCGGTATTAATTATTTTTTATTTTCTAATGCACATGTTGTTTTGGTCCCATTCTGCGTGCTATTTTCATATAACGCCATAAAGTAAAAGATATTCAGATTTAAGGTGGTCCTTGCGCTCCAGTTGAGTCAAAAGAAGTGTAGTATCTAATATTTAATAAAATAAGTTAAAATACAAATGAATAATAATAGAATTAAAAAATAAATAGTATGAAAGCCGAAAATGTTTGAAATAAAAACAATTATAAAAAAAAATTAAAAACAAAAGTTAGTTTGATTTATTCAAATCAGCGGATAATAACTCTTGTATGATTTGGCAATGCGTTGTATTAATACTGTTTATGTTTTTTTTTTATTTTTGGGTTGGGTTTTATGGTATTTTTTATTTTTTTGTATTTTTTTAAATTTTGTCATTTTTTTGGATTTTCTATTTTATTCTTCTGGAAACTACAATTGTTTTTATTGTAGTTTACGAAACGTAAGGGGCAGTGGAAGTCGTAGTTGTCAGGCATCAGACCAAACATAACATTTATGTGATTTTTTAAAGTAAATTTCTCAGTAAATTCGTCGGTCAATCATATATTTTATTGCAAAAAATGAAACCTACATGTTTCAAAAAGCTAATTTATAGTTTTTACTTTATTTTAACTTTATCTATTCAACTAATAGTGGTATAATTCAAGAGAAAATGTAAAGATCTTAATTTTCCATAAGACTGAGAAAATGTTTACATTTTCAAAAATTTGCTCTCTATGTGCTATTGAAACTTCACCAAAACATAGATAGAGAGTTAAACTATTATAAAAAATTAAGTTATAATTATAATCTAATATTTTTTATTTAACATTGGCGGCGAAAGGACCTCCTTAAATTTAAATAAAAATCAACAAAATATGTAATTTGGTTTTGATTTTTGAGCTAGAATGCAAACAAAATTTGTTAATATACTAGATTAAGTGAAGGAGGAGGTATCAGCCAAAGATGTAATCACTGGGTTCAATAAAACACCTTTAATAAAACGTTTGGGCCTGAATTTTATTTGGCCATCTTCAGTCAATTAGGAGTTATACACAAAATGCGGTACACATATGTGATCGAGCCAAGCCTTGTCAAAAATAGAAAAAAAAAATTTAGCTTCATGTGAATTTATAACGTGCTTGGGCCCAAAAGTTTCAGAATTAAAGTTTCATTCTGAAACGGGTCCAGGCACGTTATAAATTCACATGAAGCTAAAAAAAATTTTTATTTTTGACCGTTCGATCACATTATGTGTACCGCATTTTGTGTATAACTCCTGATTGACTGAAGATGGCCAAATAAATAAAATTCAGGCCCAAACGTCATATTAAAGGTGTTTTATTGAACCCAGTGATTACGATACGAGGTAGGTTTCACAAAGAGAAATAAAACAAAATTGAGTTTTTAATTCGATATATTTCGGGGGTTAGCCCATCATCAGGAGTCTAAGAAAACTGATTATATATTGGAAAAATAGTTTTACAAGTAACAATTTTTAAAAAATTTTAAATGTATGTGGTGAGTTTCTTAGACTCCTGATGATGGGCTAACTCCCCGAAATATATCCAATTCAAAACTCAATTTTGTTTTATTTCTTTTTTGTGAAACCTACCTCGTATCTTACTCAAGTTTTATTATTATATTAAAATGTTTCACCTAGAACCAACACCTAACTCCTTAAAAGTTATACCAGTGATTACATCTTTGGCTGATACCTCCTCCTTCATCTAGTACATTTTCATCACAGCCACGAACTCTAACAATATTCAAAATTTGTTAACTCACAGACATTTAAAAAAAATAATTATCCTTATATGATCAGAGTTGCCTGTCGGTCTGTCTCATTTAGAGGGTTGGTTCTCACATTTGAAAACGATCATAGATGAAGTGATCGAAACGGTGTTTTTTAAACCTTTGGTGCCTTCACTGACCACAAACCTCTATATTTTTAAATATTAATTAAACTTTTAAATTAATGAGTGAACAAATTTGATTTAAATGAATATTTTTTATTTGAAAAAATCTCTTTTTTTTACAAAGGGTTCCCCTGATTAATTTTTTGATAGGAAAATCTAAAAAAAAATTCATAAGAAATATAACAATTTAAGAGTATTTTATACAGAGATGAAAAAATATAATTTCGTTGAAATCTCTTGAAAAAATCTCCTTTTTGCACCATTCGCAGTGATATTATTTATTTATTTATTTATTTATAAGATTGGATCTGAGAATTTTATTTATATTAATTTATTTATTTATTTTTCGATGATCTTAATTCTCTTTTAGAATAGGTGTTGATTTTCTTTGTTTGCAAAAAATAATAACACAGTTATATTTTTTTCATTTATTTTATTTTATTGTTATTTATTATAGTGTTATTTTTAGGCTGATGATGACATGAATGTATATGTCGAAACGTCCTTTGATATAACAATAAAATAAAATAAATGAAAAAATATAACTGTGTTATTATTTTTTGCAAACAAAGAAAATCAACACCTATTCTAAAAGAGAATTAAGATCCTCGAAAAATAAATAAATAAATTTATTTATTTATTTCAACGGCTAATGCCTGATATTAATTAACTTAGGCCACCTGTGCCACTCCGCCAATACCCCCCCCCCCCTAAACACCTTTATTTTTTATTTATTTTCTAAACTAAATAAGATACAAACTTGAAATCTACACGTTGAATATTTTCCCTCGAAATCTCAAATATCAGAAATCTAATGATTATTTTGAGAAGGGAAGAATTTTTTTATGGGGTTCAAAATAAGAAATATTTTATCATGTGGAGTAGGTCCTATGAAATATTTAATTTTATTTATTTTCTTAGAAAGACCGACTGGTAAGCTAACTAGTTGACTAAGTACACTTATGATATAATGGTGAATAGTATTGTAATATTGTTAATTAGTAGAGATTGTGGTGTTGGTGCAAGGTGAAACATCTTTAATAAAGATAAAAGTAAATAAATATTATATTTAATATTGATTTACTATGAGTTAAGTATACTAGGTCACTTATTTCACATTAAAATTAAAAAATTAAAAGATATAAAAAAAATTTCTTTTTCAATATATATATTTCGGGCTATCAACCCATCTTCAGGAAGTACAGAAAGTAACAGTAATATTGTTGTTATCACTGAAAAGAGAGACAAATGGGAGACGAGTTATAGTCACCCATCAATAACTATTTATTACCACAGGCGACATCTTAACCTATGTCACCCACACCTGGAACAATACTCTAGAGGCCGGAAAAGAAACCTTCGCTGTAGCCCTTGATATCTCCAAAGCTTTTGACCAGGTTTGGCACAAAAATCTTCTTGCCAAACTGCCAGCCTTCGGATTCACACCAACTCTTCGCAAATGGATAGAAAGCTTTCTGACAAACCGAAGTATAAAAGTTGTGGTGGATGGAACATCATCTGAATCGTTCTCCACAAACTCTGGTGTTCCCCAAGGCTCCGTAATCTCCTCCACACTTTTCCTAATGTATATAAACGACCTTTTCGATCAAACGGCAAACCCCACTCATTGTTACGCCGACGATAGCACTCTACACGGTAAACCCTCACTCCCGAACAATCGAATCAATGTTACCTCCTCAATTACTCTCGACCTAGACAAACTGAATAAATGGGGCTCACAAAATTTAGTTAACTTCAATTCAAACAAGACTCAATGTTGTCTAATTTCTAGGCGCGAAAATAAAGATTTCCTGATATTCTCTTCGATTCGAATACCCTAAAAATGTGTGACAGCCTATCCATGCTGGGCGTCTCTGTCGCATCTGACCTGTCTTGGAATGAACACATCTCCTCTGTGGCGAAATCTGCAGCAAGGAAGATTGGCTTCTTATTCAGGTCCAAGCGATTTTACAAACCCCCACAACTTCTCACCATCTACAAGGCCCAAATCCGCCCCTGTCTCGAATACGGCTCTCATCTGTGGAGAGGGGCCTCAAAATACTCTCTTGCTACCCTGGATGCAATTCAGAAACGAGCCGTCAGGCTAATTGACGATTCTACCCTCACCGACTCCCTCGACTCGCTGGCTCATCGAAGAGATGTCTCTGCCCTTTCCCTTTTCTATAGATACTATCACGGCAGGTGCTCTGATGAGATAAAATCAATAATTCCCCCCAAAGCATGCTTTGCACGTAGCACGCGTTTTGCCGACTCCCAACACTCTTTCGCGGTTAAATTAGAAAAGTGCCGGACCACTTCATTCGCCAATACATATATCCCCATGACTTCAAGGAACTGGAACTCTCTTCCAGCCTCTATCTTTCCCAGCACCTATAATCTTCAAACCTTCAAAACCGGAGTGCATAGACACCTACGTCTACACCCTCTCACTTAATCAACTTTCTCTTCTCTTCGGTAATGCAAGGGTCTTTCGAGATCCATAGGGGCTGCATCTTTACTGGTGCACCCCTTCTTGCATTCGATTGCATTAAAAAAAAAAAAAAAAAAAAAACACTGAAGAAGGAGAGAGAAGGTCCCCGAAGCGTCAGAATTTGAATAAAAAATTTAAATAATTTGGACTGCCTTTCATTATAACCTACCTATGAAATATACTTTTAAGTAGAATTAGAAGAAAAAATTGATTTCGCCTTAAACTGATTTTTGGAGACTAAACTGTCATTTTTAGATAGTTTTTATACCCCTTTGATTTTTGAAAATGGTTTAACTTATAAAATTCCACACATTGACACATTCTCTTTACATTAACCACAAATAAGAACGAATTTGATATTTCATCTATTTAGGAAGTTATAAGCTACTAAATCTTCAGAATACAGTCCGATCCGTACAGAGCCACATCTATTTGATACATTAAAATCTCAATCTCAATAAAATATAAAAATCTATTTTGAAATTGCAACTTTACATATAAATGAATGAATTTAATTGTTTGTTATTTATCAATTTTGCAATACGTTTTTTCCTTTGTCGTGTCCCATTAAGAGATGAGTCGTTCTAAGTGTGAGCTCTCCATATAATTTGCCGCCTCTTCATAAATTCCATACTTTATTATAAAAAAAAAAAAAAAATTGATTTAGGAGTGACGTTCCACCTCCTTCTTCTTAATCAAGTCAAGCAAAAATGATCTGATTTCTTTTTAAATCAGTGTGACAAAACATTTGCATTCAATATATATTATTATTATAATTCATTTGATTTCTTTTTCTTGCATTTGTTTGGTCCATGATCCATATCCAAGGTTGATGGGAAATATTATTAAATAGCATATAATTATAATACATTTATATATTTGTAATTTTGTGAAATCATTTAGTTTACGAATGATGAATTTATCCGATTTTTTTATTATTGACTTTAAATATTGAACTTTACCATTTTCTCATTGCCATGTCCAGGCCACAAGGAGGCGGATTCTCGAAATACTACTAAAAACTATTGCTATTGATTTACTAATTATTTTCTACTTGAGTATTTAAGATCAATGATTTAGTAACATTCTTGATTTCATAAAGAGAAATCAATAAGGTTGTCCTCTGCTTGTTAGAGACTCTAGTTTCAAAGATTTGACCTTCATCATCAGTCTATTTAATTAGAAATATTCTGTTATTTTTCATGGGTTGAAATCCAATTAGATGTAGGTAAATTAGTTTTATTGTAATAGTAAGCTGGTTACTCATAAATAAGGCTCGGATTTCGCCTTATTTGCTTTTTTTTATTCATGAATTAAAATTTAGGCCAATATGATATCTATGCGTTTCATTAAATTCTGAATAAAATAAGAGGCATTTGTTCATGCCTATTTTGTCCTGTTCTGGATGTTAGTTGCCTATTTAATCTATTAAATACTTTTTTAGTCCCTATTTTAACCAAATTTGGTAATTTCCATTTTTTACGATACATTTTCTAAATTTAAGTAGTTTTTTTAAATTATTAAGAAATTATTCCTAAAAAATTATTAAGGTGGGGTACCTGGATCCAAGCAGCTATATATTATGCTGACCATTTCAAATGGTACATGTGGAATTTATTTTTTTAAATATTGTTCTGTAATTCTATTTATTTATTAATTTATGTCATAGAAACAATCAATGAAGATGATGCTTTATCTATAAGGGAGGCTAAAAATGCTTTATCTTCTATTCTATTTATTATCTTCAGGATGATAATATATCAAGTGTAATTTGAACAATCTACCTGTAACTATAACAGCACTAGAAGCAAGAAATTTCTCTTTTGATAGATCCCATAAAAAATATTCCAGAACTTTCAAGAAAATATAAAAAAAAGCACCTGGTCCTTTTCCTTCAATCTCAATCAAAAAATGGACAAAATAGTGAACCGAAATCCTGGTTGGACAATAATGAAAAGAATAGCCAGGAATTTAGGAGGATATAATAGTGCAAAAGAGGAAAATTTAACACCATACGAAATGACTTATTTGAAATTAAGTGCCTATTTTTTACTTAAAATGCCTTTTTATTATTTTAGTTATTTTTAGTGCTTAGTTGCCTGCCTATTTTAAAGATTTTTAGTGCCTATAAATCCGAGCCCTACTCATAAATCTCTTTATGAATCATCAACTCTACTCTAGGCAAACAAAATCTTTTTAATTAAATCTTGATTTCACTTACCCTTACTCAATAAGGGTAGGCTTGGTTTTCCATCTCAGTTCATCAATTGAAAAAAAACCTATCTCTTGAAACTTTTTAGCATCGATTCATTTTCTAATAATTTAGACTAGTTGTTTCGAAACTCACATTCGTATAGCTTGAAGTATCTAATCGTTAAGTAAATCTTGCAATAATTTAGAGTCGATAAAAATGTTCAAAAAAGCCATTAAAAATTTGTATTTTAGCCACTTGAAGAAAAACTAGACACAAGGCGTTGAAAAATCACTACATATAGATTTGTAATTTGATGAAATCATTTAATCTAGGAAAAAGCATTGATGAGTTCATCATCTGTTATTTTTTTTTTATTATTCACTTTAAATATTGATTTTTTTAATAGAATTTGCCATTTTTAGTTATGAACGATTGCCATCTGGTCATTCTTTCGTTTTTTCCTTAATATTAAAGACTGAGTGTCCTTAGGAATCTTGGGAGAAGCCAATCAGTTCGATCAATATGTACCCAGGCAAGGCTAAGTACTTGATAGACCTCTAAAATATATTTTTGGGTTGAACTATCCAAAGTGAAATAAGAATTACACCCATTTCTTTTAATCCATTTCCGTCTAACAAAAATAATCTTTCATCAATCTGACCTATAAAGCCCGCATTACTGCACATTTCATTCTGAAATAAATTGCACTCTTAAACAAATATGTCCTCTCAGGGTATTAAACACTCGCACAAATTTCAGCCCCTCTTAAGTTAGAAGCTTTCAAATCAGCTCTATGGGAGTTCCAATGCTATTATTATAAACTCTAAAGGATTTTATTTTGATATAATAATCAAATAAATATCCAGATTTAATTGTTAAAATTTCAATTTGTAATCCATATAACACCATATGGGTCGGGAGAAGAATAAGCCCACAGTATCCTCTGCTTTTCGTGAAAATCCACTAATAGGGGTTTGTGGAGAGGGGTAAAAATAAACCCTCTTCTGTAAAAAAAATAAATATACGAAATCTTAAACTGGAAACACTTGATGGAACTCAAGATAGCGATCAAACCAACTATAATTAGGGCTAATGATTCAAAGTTATTTTAATGAAATATTTAGAGTGAATGATGACACAAAAAGATCGGTGTAACAAATTGAAAACAAGTGGCCAAGGACTGTAAGGAATTGCGGGCTTGGAAAGGTCGAGGCCCGGCCAGGGCTGTAGCACCGATTCTTATGATAATCTCTGAATTATTATGTTCTCTAGCAACAACAGAGGACACTCTCTTTGATTTACTCTAAAAAATAATCTAACTTTTTTTTAGCATTATTTCCAGAATCGCATTATATTTCATTGCCATTCTTTTTTTTCCAACCATGTTAAATTCTATTTTGGAATTAATTATTTCATAGGCTTTAAAGGATTCCCTGTTTTCATAGAGTTGTTTCATCATTTGAAGTTGTTTTTCACCATTTCCATCTCTCTAAGATTATATCTATGAAATAAATACCTCCTTCCCGCTTTGCTACAATACAGCCGGATCTTGCACTTAAATATACATACATACTTCCTCTATAAACTATTCAAAACATTCGTTTTATTATTATTATTTCCCTTCCCAGCTACATATATATTAATAGTAATATGCATATTCCCAAAGGATCACCGAAGCTAAGAAACATGTGGCGCAATTTCTTCAAAGTTTAAGAATATTTTAAGACACCATTGCTGTTTGGAATGGTATATTTTCCAATCTCTGTTGGGATTGATGAATAGGGAAAGTCTAAAAGGGGATACTGGGAAGTGCGACACTTAAATTCCTCAAAAAAGCAGCAGCTATTATTTTATAGTATAATCAGAAGCTAACCAATATAATATTTTAAAATTTATCCGTTCAAAAGTAAAACGGAACCTTATTTTAGTGTCGGTACAATTTCTCTAAGGGAATTCTAGCTCGTAAATTTAATAAGATAAAATTATAACTTATATAAATTCATTTTAACTGAAGTAAAAAATCATATTAAAATTTTAATCGAATGATTTTTTGGGTAGGATCTGTTTTTTTATAGTCAAAAATAAATATTTTTTATCATAGTCTGAGGCAACAAGATCATTTAAGTAGAATTGGCTTTATTACTATTATTATTATTATTTTTTTTAAATTAAATTCACTTTAAAATGATTGTGTGATAGAGCCCCAAAATTGTCATTTTCAGGTTATTTTTATACCAAATTAATTTCAATAAAGAAAGTACTTGTATTAAAATTCTGAAAAAATTCTCATTCTCTCTTATGAATGACGAATAAGAAGGAATTTGATATTTCAAGTATTTATTAAGATATAATCTTCTGGGTGTGCTGAAATGTCATGAATTTATGGAGCGACAAGTTATTCAGCTATAAATATATTTATATTAGTTAAGTAGCCCTCGATATGCCCAAATGCCAGTCCAACTAACAAAATATTTTATTCGTTGAAATTTGTTTCAATCAGCAATGACCTTACTTACAATCGTATATTTAGCTTATTTTTGTACCTGTGGGCATTAACAAATTGCTTAACTTAAAATTATGAAACAATTTCACACATTCCCTCATTTTCTTCTTACAAATAAAACCGAATTTCTTATCTCAAGTAGTTTGGAAGATAGAAAATAGGAAACCCATGATTTTTTTTAATGAAAATGATGAGAGAAGGAGTTACACCAAAAAGGTGTATCCCCTAAAGGCCTGGGGTAAATTATTAATTGTATATAGAATAAATACAGTTATATAAAGTATTTATTGTTATATATATTATCAATTATTTAAATTTTTATAGGATATACGTAGTATCGTGTTTTCTCTTATCTTAAAAGAAATTTCGGGGGGATCAGGGCTGGCTGGCTTCGACTTTGCTTTATATCCGAGATCGACTCTCAATTGACCAGCTTATTTTCTCTTCTCAGTATAGGTATTTAAATATATAAAAAAAACATGTTTTATACTTTGGCTATTTCTTTTGAATGTTGTCTTTTTGAAACAATAGATGGAACTATTCTTCCGAATCGCTTTCTTATGTCTCTTATGAAATTAATATTTTAATTGATTTACCAAGTGAAACTGTTGAGTTTAGTGTGTGTTCAGGTTGATTGCTCATTTATTGTTTAATTTTCATAGAGAAGGGGCTCCGCCCTGCAGATCGATCAATGGAGAAGACTAGACGGACCAACCAACCAAGCAACAGACCTAGAACACAAATTTGAATATGTCTCTCTTTAAAATAATTACCATTATTTCATTTTTCCATTAAAAACAACGTAGAATTATATTATAAATATAAAAATCCAATTTTTTCATTTCCTGAGTCATTTCTATTTTTAGTTTCCTAAATCATGCAAAAGTACATTTATTATATTATTATTATTATTATGCTAAAATGAACATTATTTACCAGCTACTTTAACATTATTTATGGAAATAAAATAATTATCATAACAAGTTTTTTTTAGCTGAAATGATTTGCTAGTTGATACACAATCCTTTAATTTTTCCCTCGAAAAATTTGTATTTATAAAAAAGGGTTATTTATTGGCTATTATTTGAATTTACTAAAAATCAGTAGTTTTTTTTTTGTTAAACTAATTTTGCATAAGAGTTCAGATTATCGATTGAGGTAGACTTTAAAATTTCTAAGCAAATCATGAGAGGTTGTCATCTACTAGATCCAAGATTGAATGAATCATTTTAATCCGAGAATCGAACCTGAATGCCATAATTAGCAATGCGAGCCATTTGGGTATCATTTAAGGTGAACCCTGTGTATCGAGCTAAATATTTCCCTCAAAGATTTAAATCTTCAATTGTAGAGATTTTGTTTTACTGAAAGTAGCAAAATTGTTGATTCATAAATATAAATCAAAGATAGGTTATCATTTGTTAGTTGCAAAGGCTCTGTTAATTGCAAAGGTTTGACCATCATCATCACTCTTTTTAACCGACTTCAAAAAAGTAGGAGGTTCTCTATTCGACTGATTTTTTTTTTTTTTTTTTTGTGCCTATGTTACCTCATATCTCCGCCAAATGTGAACCGATTTTGAATTTTTTTTTGCATTAGGTTCAGTCTACCTTCCGATTGATCCCATTTTTTCATAGGTATTAGACCTTTTTTGTTAGGTTTGTTTAGGCCTAACTTCTTTGTTTATGAACCGATTTCGATGATTCTTTTTTTATTCGAAAGGGGCTATCTTAGGGATGGTGTCATATTAATTTGGTCAAGTTCTGATGATATGAATGAATGAAACTATTAATAACATTACTAAAAAGAGCAAAATAAAAATAATTTTTAAGAAAAAAATAAAACCGACTTCAAAAAATTAAATGCAACTAATAAAATACACTAAAAGGTATAAAATAATTATTATCTTATTTAGTTACAACTAAACGACGAAATATTAACATGAAATTACTTTTTGTAGTCGGTGCCAAGCATATACCTTTTATGAATCGCACTCGACAGATCTTAGTAGGTTTGGAGGGTATGCTCGCTTATAGGTATAGTTTGTTTCATGTAATTTCATGTTAATATTTCGTCGTTTAGTTGTAACTAAATAAGATAATAATTATTTTATACCTTTTAGTGTATTTTATTTGTTGCATTTAATTTTTTGAAGTCGGTTTTATTTTTTTCTTAAAAATTATTAATTAGAAATATTTTATTTCTCATGGGGAAATATACCCGATTAGATGCCACTATGTTTATTTTCATCAAGCAGAGGACAACCTTAATGATTTCTCTATATTTATATCTTAGTTTTTTCGAATATTCTATCTTGTTTTCAGGGAAAATAGCAGAGAGAGAATAAATTTAAATAAGAATTAATCAAAGAGTGTGCCTTAAAGGAATCACCAGATGTCAAAAATGTTAAAATATATTTTATAGTCTACTTATAAACGACACATTTTGATATTTTGAGAGATACCTATACTTTTTTTCTTATCTATCTTAACAAAAAATAAATAAAATAGTGTCTTTTTTTAACAACATTTAATACTCTAAAACGATCATAGTGTAATCAGTAAAAAGCTACTGAGTACTCTAGCTCTATGGTTCGAATCTCGTTTCTTAAATTAGGTTTAATTCTTACAATATATTTATTTATTGTACGGAAATCTCAGTATGTGAGTCCCTGTCTCTCTTAACTGCTTTATTATCACCCTTCATTTTAATTGTCGTTTAATTTTAGAAGAAGAAAAGTCTTGAAATCACAAGACTTTCTCTTTCTCTGATCAGCTGTTAGTTATGTGATGGAATCCATCGACTGAAGCTGTCTTGAGGATTATCAACAAAAGGCCAAGCGATCATGAATGGAGCTGGAGTAATTTTGGTTTGTAAAGTAGGTCTCTAGCTGAACGTAATGGGTTGGCTTTCGAGGTGTTGTGAGTGAGTAGGTTGTCCACCTGGCCTTGCTTAAGTCTCTGTCGTAATCGGAATCGGCTTGGCTCTCCGCATAAGGCAATCACGGCAAATGCAAACAAACTACTGGACTCCCCCATCTGGATGCTCAGTGACCAATTGCTAATTGAATTCCTGAATATCTCGGGCGATCATCTAGAATGGGATCTCATGGATATCGATATCGATACCGTCATCGATCCAACCCGTAAAACGATCTCACTAGATTAAATATTTTATATTATTTTCAATCATTTTATAACAACACATATTATTCAACACCAGTATCACAGATCTTATACATTCTTTATGTTGAAACTTTGGAGGTTTGGATTTTTTTTAAATCAACCATATGTGACTAAACATCTAGAATCGCACTTGTAGAAATCCAAGAGAGATAGATGGTCAACTACTTGATCAGATGAGATGTTATGGATTATTTTTATTATATCAAAAGGATATTTGACTCGTTCAGGAATTAGAGACGAATTTCAAAAAATCCATTCCGGGCTCTTTCTTGGCTTGCCCTCCGAGCAGGTGCAACCTTACTTGACATATAGCATGCTTAAAAATTGTTCACTCAAAGAATCTTCATCATTAAAAAATTTCGCGGACACTTGATTGTAAACAGAGCCATATATTTTGAGGGTTTCGATTTTTGAAAATTTTCAAAAATTGGATGACAATAGAACGACTATTTAATAAATATATAAGACAAATTCTCTGAAATTAGTAGCTTTAAAATTACTAAAGAAAATCAAGGGAGAGTCAACTACTAAATCCGAGATGTTATGGATTATTTTTATATTATGTCAGAAAAGTTGTTTCAACTCCACGGGAATTGAACCCTTCCGACATTATAAAAATAATCCATAACATGTTCAGATCTAGTAGTCGACAGACAAGCTCTCTTGATTTTCTATATAGTAATTTTAAAGCTACTAATATCGGAATTCGTCTCGGATCCCGAATCTATTTTCTATCGCTAAAACTCTTGACAGTGAGGTAGGGATTTGGATGAGGCCATCATTGGACAAACTTTTTTTACTTTATCCAATGCGAAGCATGGGAGAAAGTATTGTAATCGCTCTCGCGGCAAGCGCGACTTCAAAGGGTCCTCAGGTAAAGACTACTGAACCCATAGACTCAATTAAGGTCACAAATTGAAGTATTCAATGAGATTGAATTTTAGCACGTGACGGTTTTGCCAAAAATTACCTGGAATCTCGTCGAGAGGCCAAAAAGTACCATTTTTTTTGGAAGTGCGTGGGGATGGATGGATGGATGTATGTATGTATGTGTGTTATCGTTTTTTTCGTCCACGATTTTTTCCACACCTTTGTGCCGATTGAAATGAAATTGAAAACCTACCATTAGTTTAACAAAATGAAGCGCTGATTAGTTTTTGGTACATATCGGTCCCCAAACATTAGTACTTTATTTAAGTACTTTTTTAGTTTTTTCTAAATATTTTGAAAATGACCTAACCAATTTGGATGAAATTTAATATACTAATTACCTTGGGGATCACAAAAAAGGTTGAATAAAGTGTTTAGTAAAATCATATTTTAAAGTACTTTTTATTCTAAAGTAAAATAGAACTTTTTTAATTTTTTATTTTAAATTCTTTAAAATTTATTCATTTGATCGTTTTAAGATAGCTCATTTAACCTAACTTAAGTAAGAATGGTTAGGCTTCTTGCTGTGAAATAGTAAAAAATTGGGAGGAAATTTTATAAGTAACCATAGCAACCGCGTTGTTTTCTTATCTAATATATATTGCTGAAGACATAGAGGAATCGAGTTAAAATCAAAAATAGCGATTGATTCTCATCTAGTACTTGAGGAGTAACCATTCTATATTGGATTTTTGACGCTTCGGTTATTATTGGTAACCATTGATGAAGACATGGAGGAAACGGCTTAAAATCAAAAATAACGATCGATTCTTATCTAATACTAGAGGAATAATCTTATTGCATTCCATTTTTGATGTTTTGACTATTAATGGAAACCTCTACTGAAAATGAGGAAGAATCGACTTAAAATCAAAAAGAATTTAGTCTTTTTGATTTTAAAGTCGATTCTTCCACGTTTTTAGTAGAGGTTGCCATTAATAGTCAAAACATCAAAAATGGAATGCAATAAGATTATTCCTCTAGTATTAGATAATCGATCGTTATTTTTGATTTTAAGCCGATTCCTCCATGTCTTCATCAATGATTACCAATAATAATCGAAGCGTAAAAATCAATATAGAATGGTTATTCCTCGACTGTTAGATGAGAATTGATAATTATTTTTGAATTAAAGTTAACATGAACTGTAAAGCAAGTGATATCTAATTAATAATGAAAGAATAAACATATTAATATTTCAAATGAATTTGGATAAAGTTTAGCAACGATCCGTTGCAGTTAATTTATTATTATATATAACTTTTTTATTATTTTACTTGAAAATTACTTTTATAATATACATAAGTATATATTTTATAAAAGGAAATCAAGGAGTGTGTTCTCTGCTTCAAGCATTTCAATTAACATACTTATACATTATTATATAATTAAATACATATACATTATCCATAATTACACATTTATCTAATCAATTTAATTAAATCATTGTCTATATTATTACGTACTCATATTCCCCTTGATCTTCTAGCTGACACTAAATAGAAATAATTATTCACAAAAATTTTAAAATAACACCTAAGCTCTTTTTTATAAAATATATTTTTTTTTATAAATCCACTCCTGCCTCGGAAAAACTTCCTCATAGCTATAAATATATATATAGGTAGGTGTATATAAATTTAAATTGACGAAAATTTAATATAAATTATCACCCACCTTACTTTTTATATAAATAGATTGTTTTTAATAAAAAAATATTGCCTCCTCACCCTGAAAAAACTGGGTACCTGCTTGATATGTATTTATACATAGATGTGTGTTTATTTATTTATTTGCATCAACTAGAGGACACACTCTGATTTACCCTTTACTTCCTCCTTATTTTTTATATTTAATAAACTTTATCAGGGATATGCGATTACAAAAAAAAAAAAATAGTCAAAACTTTTTTATAGATTTTGGTTTACTTTATAACCTTCATCAGTACAAATTAAAAAAAAAATAACAATACTACGAATTAAATCAAAACCTTCTCCAATGTTTTGACTATTTTTTTAATCACTTCATCCCTGCTAACGTCACTGAATATAATTAGTTTAGATTACAAATGAATAAACTACGGACACCTTGATATTTGAGCTCCACTTGCATTTGTCCGCTTATTATTTAATTTCGACTACGGAAGTAAAAAAAGTTATTATAGAATTTTCATAATTGATCAAATTATTTAGTGTCCCGATATTTCTCTTTTGAGTTTTTTCTATTCATATACTATACATAGGTATATAATTTTTAATGTTCTTGTATTTTTCCACATATCTTAAAAATTATCTACCAAAAGCTCTTTAAGACACAGCCTCATTTATTTTTACAATTCTCTGCCGCCAACACTTCCAGAAATAGGGTCCAAAAACGTCGTGTACTTAAAATAGAAAATTTTAATTAATTTCTAATTACGCACATCTTTGGAGGTCTTACTCGAAAAAAAAACCCTTCCAAATTTTATTTTTCTAAATCTTTTTTTTTTAATGTATCCTTATTTCGAAAGTTAACTCTTTTCTAAATATATATAGTGAGAGATAGAAACTAACTCAATTTGACAGATGTGTTCGTGTTATATTTATAGAAACAAACAAAAAATTAAAAATATCTAAATAAATGACTGTTTATTTGGAGGCCGACAAAATAGGTCTCTCTTTATACGTGCTTGGAGTGGTTAAAGAAGGATATTCTTCTTAAATGACCATGAAAGCGTCAATAGGTATAAAGATAGAATTTTATCATTTCAAAAGATGAGAGAAAAAATTATGGAAAATTTTTTTAACATTTTTTTTAATGAATCCAAGAAAAAAATTAAAACCGTGTAGCTTATTCAGGTACGTACCCGGAAATTAAAAAAAATAATTTAGGTACCTGCGTCTATATTAATATAAAAAATAATACTAATTTTAAGTAAAATTATTAGGGTGCTCCTTATTTTGGATATTTTCGAATATTTACGCGGATAGGGGCTCACATGGTTCTAAATAAATAAATAGAAATATCCCCAAAGTTTCAAGTCTATCTCAATTTTAACCTAGTTGCTACACAGCGATTAAGTTTCCCATCTAAATAACATGGAGTTTTTGGCATTGAACAATCAATCTTTTATTCCGGCCTAAGTAATGGTTAAAAAAATTGAAACTCTGTAGACTTTATTCTTATAATAGTAGCTATCCCTCAGAATTTTTACAGATTTTTAGATATTATAATTTTGGAGTCTATAACTTACTAATTCTAAGATATAGCAGTATTTTATCTAGATGTAACTCCAAAATTGTTATAGCTAAAAATCAGTAAAATTTCTTAAGGATAGCTACTATTATAAGGATAAAGTCTACAGAGTTTCAAATTTTTTGAACCATTACTTTGGCCGGAATAAAAATTTATCGTTCAATGCCAAAAATCCATGAAAGATGGGAAACTTAATCGCTGTGTAGCACTAGATTAAAATTGAGATAGAGACTTGATGAAACTTGGGGGATATTTTTTGTTTATTTATTTAGAACCATATGAGCCCCTGTCCGCATAAATATTCGAAAATATCCAAAATAAGGAGCACCCTAATAATTATGAAAGAAACTTTAAATATTGATCGATTGGCTAGCCGGACAATTCCAGCCTAATAATTTCATTCGAAATGTTTTTGTTTTAAACATATCTGAAACGTGGAAAAATAAATACATTAATATGATTTATTTTCTGTGTGCCTCAATTCGAAAAGTGAAAAGTTCGTTCTGGTTTCAAGGTGTTTGGATTTCCAACACAAACAACTGATTACATTTTGGACCATTTTACTTCAGAACTTCTTGTTAGTTAAATTAGGTAATAAATCAAATACATTGCCAAAATATCATGTTATATGAGGATTAGGAACCGTGTAATCTGTGTAATTTTTCAACAATTTTAGTGAAATCATATTATATTTTAATATTGTGTAATAAGAACTCTATCTGTATTTATTTATACATTATTTAATCTATTATTATATATAGATATATAGATTTATGAGTGAAAAACATTCAAGGAATTTTAAAAGTTATTTAAAAATCAATTCTAATTTTTATTTTCAAAAATAGTTTGGGCCTTGCTAAAAAAAAACAAAATAGGTTCGTGTCTGGTAATATATAATATATTAATGGTTGTCTTGTTTAGCAGTGAAATAGCCTAAGTTGAGTATTTTTATTTAATAGATATTTTCATTAGAAGACACAACGTTTAACTCTTAAAAACACTTGAGAGTAAAATATCGAAACGTTATTCATTCGGTTGTTAATATCTCATATATCATTGATCAACCTAATCATATAATGAATTAAATTAAATAACACTTGAAAACGTCCCCAGAGTTAAGAATCGAAACATTCGGATTCAATCTACAATTATATCTATAATATAAATGTATCTTGTCTATTAGAGATCATGTTATCAATTAAAATCAATTTTAAATTTCTAAGGGCCAGTTGTATGTCGGTTGGTAAACTCTTTTTAAACGTTGACAAAGGGTAAAACCTTATAATTCACCTTGTACCAGGAGCGATGGCCAATCAGATGAAAGTGCGTCTCATCTAATTGGCCATCAGGCGGGGCACAAGGTGAATTTTAAGGTTTTCCCCTTTGTCAACGTTTAAAAAGACTTTACCAACCGACCCTAAGAAAATCAAAAAATATTAGATCCGAGATGGAATGGATTATTTTTAATTATATATCAGAAGGGTTGTTTTTACCCTCTTGGGAATTAAACCCGAGTTCCAAAATTAACAATCCTGACCTGTGTTCTTGTCAGAACCTTGTCTAGTTGGTTTCATGTAAAACTATTTAACTGATAAAATTAAGTGGAAGCTTCCATTAGGTATTCAAATTCAAATTTGATTATTTTTTTATCTGAAATGCGGGTTTTGATGACATCTTTTTATTGTTATATTCCCAGCATTTGTTAACATCGAGTTGTTATCGAGCTGTTAATAGCGATTCCCTGCCTTTCTCTCGTATGCATGAATGATTTCACCTGAGTGAGCTGGCTGGCTCCCTTCTGTCTGTTTAGATTCCTTCCAAGGGTTTACAGAAAACACAACCAACTTGAAATCGATACGCCAAACGGAAGAGGAATTATATGGTAGATGTAAAAAAAGGTCCTATTAAATAGTGATAAGGATTCGAAGGGGAAAGTTTGTCATAACAATAGGGAAAATCCCCAAAACAGACTATTAAATCATTTTAATACTTAACATAAGGACGGCTGTAGTTTTAAATACACTTTAAAAATTTCAAGCATTATTATTTTTTGTGAATCTGTTGTCTCCTTATCTGGATTTTGATACCCAAGCTTAAACACACAACAAAACAACAAGGTTATAGGAAGTTCGTTCTGGTGCCAAAATGTTTGTATTTCCAATGCTGACAACTGATTATATTTTGGGCTTCATAACTTGCGCTTCAAAAAATCAACTTTTTTTTTTAATTTTATTGGAATTTTTTACACGTCATGATAAATGTTATACCTAAACAAAAAGGTGTTTTTCCATTTGTTAAATTAAACATTTTATTTATTTTAAATCCCACTAATAATAGTTTTATCACAAATAATTATATTTAAAAAAAAATTTCATTCTTTTAAATGTTTGTATTCCTAAAATAAACAGCTGATTACATTTTGAACTATCTAACTTCAGAGCTTCTGGATGAAAAATGCATAGAAATAAATCGAAACGTTATATAGGGAATTCTCTTCAAATGATCCTAGTTAATTAACTGAAACTTGACACACAAGTTTGAATTAATGAATTGTACCTCTGTGCCAAGTTTCAGCATTCTGTTACTTGTTAAAAACAATGGCAAATCTTAAAAATTTAATATACAGAGTCCTGAAAAAGTTTTTACTTTTTCCTTCAATTTTATTTATAAATGAAAGAGACAATTTACTTGAAAAATTATATATTGAAATAGAAAAGAACAATTTTTGTATTTTTTTTTTAAATTTCATTGAAATACTAATATAAAAATGTTCAATATAGATTATCTATGCAATTTTTAATTGGGAACGAAACGTTTGTGTTTTGCTAAATTTTCATGACCTGGCACCCTCAATTTTTGGTTGCTCTGAGCCACAAGTTTTTGACCGTTTTGCCTTAGGAACTGTTTCCACAGGACCAGAGGGCAATACGATTTACATCACTAATAAATTTAGGTTACTTGAATTTCGGAAATCACTGACTACCTTCTCATTTTTTTCTTTCCTATTATTTATTTTATCATTCTCGACCCCCGATTTTTATTTATTTATTTTTTGAGGGGAGGATATTTTTTATATAGGTAGGTACATATTTATGTTTTGTGAGATTTAATTATTTGACCCTCTTTTAAATACTGCCTTATTAGGGAACGTACCCAAATTAAGTGACCCAATTTTTGCCCCTAGTGACCAAGCGTGGTATTTTGAAGACCCTGAACGGGTCACGTAATTTGGGTACGTTCCCTTATTATTTATTTTTATTTTGTGGGGGAGGGGGAGCGTTTTCTTCTTGAGGAGAAGGGTTATTTTTTATTTTTGTTTTTGAGGGATTTCATATTTGACCCTCTATTTTTTATACACCCCTTGCTATTATTATTATTTTTTTTTTGTTTTTTGGGAGGTTTTTTTTTGAATCGAGATTATTATTTTTATTTATATCTTGTTCTTTTTTGTGTGATTTTATTTTAATATCCCTTTTTTTATTTTATTTATTATTATTTTTTTAATATGCATGCGATAATTTCTTGACTCTCCTCTTCTTATGTGGTTCTTTTTTGTTTATTTCATTTAAAAAATGCCCGGTCCTCCTTGAAAGACCGTTAGTTTCAACGTAAAAAGAAAAATTCCATTGAGATTTGCAGAGGTTCCATTTTTTTTTTCGAATCGTCTTCCGTCATTTTCTTTTTCAATTCCTATTTATGTATATGGGCCGGGTTTGTGTGCGGTGCGGTCCAACTTGCGGATTCCATAATATATAAAGTACATAGCCAGGACGAAAAAGATCAAAATGACCACTTGAGCACACCGTCCAAAGTGAGCCATGATTTCGTTCGGTGTAGGCATTCTGATCAATCTGGCTGTATGGCTTAGTATAGGTCTGTGGGTGGGTGTCTCCCAGGAGTCTCTTCGTAAATGAACTTGGAATAGAATTCGGTTCACTGTCGAGGGCAATCAGTTTATTCAAATTCCCCGAACTCCTATTATAATAATTTATTTACTCGAGAGGGGATAGAATTCACAAGAATCTTGTCGACTTTAGCACCCTTCTGCAAAAAGCCGCTTTTCTTGAATATTTATTTTAAAATCCTTTTTCAAGATAATTCGATTTATTTCGATTTATCTGCATTGTCCTGCTCTTAAAGCCGATCTTTGTCATGGATATTTCAGTTTCCAGCATTTGGAACTGACGTCATATCGTCACGCATCGATACCAAATTTAGCATCATCGATGATTTGGAATTAAGCTTAAATTGGAGGAAAAAGAGAATACTTTTTCAAGACTCGCTACACTCTCAGATTTCTGCACCCCAGTAATAAATAATAAAATATTAAAACTATTATCTTATTTAATTGTCTTGAAATCAATTCAATTGTTTCATTAACATACATAAATTATTTGTAATAAAGTGTGTTTTTAAATAAATATCTAAATTGATTAACACTTTAAAATCCCGAAAATATAATTGAAAATATCTCAGGATTGGAGGAAGCAGTCTAGAAATAAATAAGAAAAACTTAGAGAGTCCATAATTTTAATAATGTTTCACTATAAACCAACACCGCGTTCCCTAAATTCGATCCATAATTATTCAGTTGCTCACATTGGTAATAGAAAAATTTTATCTCCACAACGAACTGTCTACGACATTTAATTCTTAGAATAATTGTGGCTATAGAAATCCAAAAATAGAAAACAGGAAAAATAAGCAGGGCCACCCTATAACTTTCAAAATACTTGAGAAATCTGATTCGATCTTATTTGTCGTTAATGAAAAAAAAAAAATGGGAGAATTTTTTCATAATTTTAAGCTTAGCCATTTCTAAACCCCGAGAGGTTCAAAAATCACCTAAAAATTGCCTCCTTTGGGTTTCTCTCATACTGTCTAATTGAAAAGTTTTTGTTTTGCCGAGAGTAGCAGAATTGTTGATTCACAAAGAGAAACAAAGAGGTTGTCCTCTGCTTGATGCAAATAAACATACACACATATATATATATCGAGATGATATATCTGTATATATATTATTTATTTGTTTGAGACTATAGTTTCGAAGACTTGGTCTTCATCATCAGTCTTTTTTAATTATAAATGTTTGTTTTTCATGGAGTCAATATCGTATGGATACTGAAAATTTGGTATTCCTTCTTCACTGGTGGTCAGCTTAGAACTAATCACATACTGTCCTTTAAAAAAAAAAAAAAAAAATACTATACCTATCTACCCAAAATAATAATAAAAACCCCATGATTAAAAAAATATTTATTATTTTTGACCCCAAATAAAATACTTTCTAAAATAATAATTCGATTAAAAGTTTTGATTTTGGGGAAAATTAATACAAATAATTTCTAAATTTCAATTTTGTATTTAATTAAGTTTACCAGAACAATGCTCATACAGCTAAAGCGACACTGTATGACTGTAGCGACACTAATAGGGTCCCGTTTTACTTTTTAAACGGAACCCTAAAAATTATTCTTGAAAATGATTTTCTCCAAGTTTCCAACATTTTTAAACACAGGAAGAAAAATATATATCAAGTGAATTCAATACTAGGACCACCTGTCAAGTAGGCTTCAGCCTGCCTATCTGCTGGGCGTACCGAATAATTATTATTCAATGATGCTGGAGGTGGGATCATTGTAATCAGCATGACGATTCATTCTTCTGAGTGGTGTTTAACAAATCCATTGTACAGTTCCATAAGCATGAGAAGCTAATTTAAACGGGAGTTTGCCCATTTCGAGAGCTTTTACTATTCACTTTTCACTAGAAGAGATAGTGAAGGGCTCCAGGGATGATGCTGGACAAATAAATTTTCAATAGTTTTTAAGGAATTTGGTGTTGGAACTTGGTGGAACATTTTTTAAAATTATTGGATAAAAAATACTTGGTAGGTTTCACATTAAGATATAAAAATAAAACGAATTTATTTAGAGTCTTTAATCTCGATATATATATTTCGGGTGGCTAACCCATCTTCAGGAGCAACAGAAAGTTATATATCGAGATTAAAGACTACAGAAATAAATTCGTTTTATTTTATATCTTAATGTGAAACCTACCAAGTATTTTTTATCAATAATTTTAAAAAATGTTCCACCAAGTTCCAACACCAAATTCCTTAAAAACTATTGAAAATTAATTTTTTATCCAATAATTTTAAATAAATTTTCCATTAAAAGAGAAGCTTAACCTGAAACCAACTAGTCTCGATATTTTTATTAAGATAATTTATCTTATTTATTTATTCTGAAGTGGTCATTTGGCAAAATCATTCAAACTACCACTCTTGAATTAGTAGACATCAAAACATCTTGCATTCTGATAAAATTATTTTATTAAAAATATCTAAACTAGGCGGTTTCAATTAAAACTTCTTATTTGATAAACAACTACAGAAGTATCAAATCTGCAAAAACGTGTTCTTTATTATATAGTGCTTTCATTTCAAAACTTCCTAGACTGAATAACTAGCTCCTTCTCTATATACATAAAGAAGGAAAGTTTGTTTGTTTGTATGTATGTATGTATGTAGGGGTTGATCACAGAAAGTAGTGAACCGAATTTAAAAATTCTTTCACCATTCGAAATCTTACACCTTCTTCTTTATTATAGGTTATATTTTCTTACGGTTATACTCAAAGAACGACCAGCAATAATAATTTTGTGAATCTAATGAGAAATCCAATTCATTTTTCTTTGTTTATTTTATAGATTGTTTTTTTAAGAGAAACTTCTCGTGGGCCAGCTTGTTTAAAATAAATTTCAATTTGCACGAAATTTTCTCTGGAGAAAGACGGACTGGTAGAACTTTTAATTAAAAGTAATGGAAGGCAGCCCAGGGGTGGTGAGGAAAGAAAAAATTAACACATATCCAAATAAGGTGTAATTTATTGGATTCCTTACTATAATAAAAAAAATTAAGAAAAAGAAGAATAAATAAAAAATTGTTTTTTTCTATGCTTCTGTTAAAGAAGAAAAAAGTTTTAAACACTGCTGTGGAGAGAGGAAGGAAGCATTTTATTTGTTTCCTTCATTGACCCCTTGAAACACTGAAGAAGGAGGGAAGAAGAATCCTCCGAAACGTCGGTTTGAAATAAATAAATTACACGTTATTTGGATATGTGTTAATTTTTTCTTTCCTCACTACCCCTGGGCTGCCTTCCATTACTTTCATTCAGATTTCTCAATTTTTCTTACTTGTCTGTAAATAATTTGGGCTAGAAAACAACCTTAGGTTCAAGATTTTGGCACATTTTAGCTATGATCAAGAGCTCCCCATTTAACATTTAAATTTTCTTTCTGATTTTTTAAAATGTTTTACCCTAACATTTGAATTTGATTTGTCTAATCACTTTATCATTTTGGAAATTCTAACATTTTGGCACCAAAACGAACTTTCACTGGCTTTACGTTCTTGAGTTAGCTTTAGTAAATTAAGGTTCAGAGAAAAAGAAAAAGAATGATTGAAAATTAAGTGGATATCGATGAGGCAGTCCAAAAAAGAAGAAGATAATTTACACTATCTTTTTATTCATAAAACTGACGTTTCGGAGAATGCTGCATTGCCTTCCTTCATTCAAGCTTTTGACAAAGCCACTGAAGAAGTCGATGCGGCATAGTCTCCGAAACGTCGGTTTTATGAATAAAAAGATAGTGTAAATTATCTTCTTCTTTTTTTGGACTGCCTCATTGATATTCACTTATCAGTCCGTCTCCAAAAATTATTCCAATCTTATGATTGAAAATGATTTTGCTTGTCTCCATAAACCTACCTAAATTCAAATGATCCAAAAAAACATGAAACAATGGAAATTTTTTGGGTGAATCCAACACTCCTGTCGCCCGGTGGGAAAAGCTTCTCGAGCGTGCCGAATGATTGTTCTTCTTTGATAGCAATGTTTACCAACAACATCTTTTTCTTTGATAGTTCTCAACACAAAGCTTGTAATCTTAAATAAATCTTGTCATGGCCAGAACAAATGCACACATACATCAAATGAAAATGTTTACTTTAAAGTGAATCTAGAAGGAAAGCAAATATTTTAAGAGGATCTGTGCTTGAGTTGTTTGAATTTTTCTTTAAAGATTTATTAGAAATGTCCATTATAAATTATGTTAGCTAAGAACTGATAAATAAATTATAATAGAAATTGCTTTTTAAATACTATTAATATCTACTTGCTTACTAAAATTATTTATTGTCTTGAAATAATTTGCATTACTCTTCAATAACAATAAATTTTAATGAATAAAGAATTATAAAGCGAAATCAATGAGGTTGTCCTCTGCTTGAGGCAATTAAACATATACATAACGAATAAATGTTTTAATTTATTTGTTAGCGACTATAGTTTCGAAGGTTTAATCATCAGTTTTTTTAATCGTGCATGAAAAAAGTAGATTTTTTGCTTTGTATTTTCGAAATATCTCAAAAACGGCTGAAACTATTTCTGATTAATATATTAAAGAATAATTAACACATTAACAAGAATTGTTTTGATCACGCTTTTTAAACAAGATATATATCGCGAGACTACTGGTGGTTGAAGCTATTGGAGTCTGCTGAGTCTTAAGTCTGGACCAGAGAGAATGAAAAAGATATGATCCATTTAGCTACAATCCAACGTCATTTTGCGTATAGCCCGCATTACATTTTTTATATCAAACACTGATATGGACCACCATATAGGAAACATACGATTGAAACTATTTAAATAAAAAAGAAAAAAAAATACAGCTTTTCGGTCTACAATAAAGCCTTGTATAAAGTATATTGGAAAATTTATATTTTATTTTAAGAGATTCAATTATTTTGTCAAATGTTTGTGTATGTGTGTTACCAAATTGTGTTACTTTTTCTTTTTGATATAGATTATTTTTTCTAGTAGTTTCGGTTCTTTGTATTAGATCAAAAAATCACGAAAACAAGTTGGATTTTGATAAAAGTTAACTAGTAATTAGTAAACAAACCACAAAATCGGGGAGGGGGTCTGGTAAAGTAATGTCACATACATTTTTTATGGCATATTTCTGTAGTTTTTTTTCTTGATAAAAAAGATTTAAGTGACCACCAGACTTCAAGGTCTACAAAAATCTTATAATAAAAACTGCGTAATAATTAAGAAATCATTTTTAAGTTTTAATATTAGGTAGATCAATAGCCCGATAATCGCCCAAAATCCTTTCTATAATAGAAATTGGTCCCTATATTGAAACCACCAATTCTCTCTTTCATTTATTAACTACATATTTCCTATCTATATTTCCCTCCTTATTGATTTATTAAAAAATTTATCATTTATCTATTCTCAGGCATGGTCTTTAAGTGCATAGGGGCCCTGAGGGTGTTTTTCTCTTACTGAATCATATTTCAAGGAATTAATTTAATTCGTTGATTTCTATGGATTCTGTAATTACCTATCCATTATCCTTAAGGACAACGGGTCTGGCCTTTTTTTCGTAATCTCAAATGACACTACAGACTAGACTAGGCTATTATTTTCACCCCTTAAAAGGTAATTTCTATAGATAGACTGCTTGAAATGTCTAAAACGATGATTCCAATTTTACAAGTATCTACGATTGATTTGACTTGTTGTTTTCATGCTTGGGTTGTAAATTAATTCGCTTGGACGCCCCCGCCCCTTGACAAATGCAAATTTACCATTAAATAATAATAAAAAAAGACAGCTCAGCTGTCTTGAAGGCCTTCAAGCAAAACACCTCTTGCTGTGACGCTTTTAATTATTTGACTTCTTTCTAGAGACAATAATTCTCACAGATATAATCGAAACGTTTTAAAATCTTTTAAATTATTATTATTAATTTGCCTAACTTATGTATAGAGATAATATTTGGAATGTGGAGAAAAAATATTTTCAACTAGTTATATGAGTGTATCTGGATTAAGGAGGTTCTTTCGCGACAATCCACACAAAAAGTTTTAGCCTCGTAACCGCTCTATAAATATGAACTGTGCTAAAATTTTAGGTTATGTTTTTTAACTTGACTGTACTTCTCACACTACTATATGCTCTTTATGAATGGATCGATTCCAAGCTATTGATCTTATATCCCCTCCACTAAAAATAATCCCCCAAATATGTTTTTTTTTAATTTTTATCAAAACTACGTGGTAAATAATTTCAATTTTTTTTAAGTTAGTCCGAATATATTAGTTTTTCATCAAGGTTGTGAAAGTCCTTCAATAAAAAGAAAAATAATGATCATTCCCCCCCCCTTTCCCAATCTACCATATGTAAAAAAAAAATCTTTTTTAATTGCAATTATTTCATGTTTGGGATGGTAAATCGTCTTCAAATTTTAACAGTATGTGTATTATGCTTTTAATGACTTATATTCCAAGTTTCAAAGACTTCTTGAATTTTTTCATTTGTGAAAGAACTACCTTAAGTACGATAGTTCAGGAACGGAAAGTTCATTCTAGTGCCATAAAGTTTCTATTCTAAAATGAACAATTTATTTAATTCTGAGCCTATAAAATGGTACATTTTTTGTGCTAATAACTTCACCTCTATCCCATGTTTCATTTTTCCAACTCAAACCGTTCTCTGGCCAAAAATTTCCAATTCACTGATAAATTTGCTAAAGATAGTCTAGGGTAGTTTTTACTTATTACTCGAATTTTATTATTATTTTTAAATTGAAGTGATAGTATTATAGTAGGTATAATATGAAGCTAATTAAGAAAACATACGTAATACCAAGGTTTATTTAATTATTATGTTCGTTTTTCGATTATTTTAATCATATCTTAACCAGTACTCATTATTTATAAATTTTACTTATAAATTAGTCATTAAAAACTGATTAGTAATTTTGTTACTATAAATTAAATTATATATTATTAATTCTAGGTATAAATTTAAAATAGATTGAAAACTTTATAATTTAATTTTAAAAGTTTGATGAACTATTAGTTATAATTCTTAACTTTTCATAAAATGACATTTTAATTATTTAATATAAAAAATATTCTAAATGAGTTTTATCACATCTCATTGATTATTTATATTTTCTGATGAATCCAAAATAAAGTCAAAACGTCAGAAATTTAATGTACATTTTTTAGTTTTCTTATCGTCTTCGTTTATTCACTATTCTTAATTTTTTTCGTCACGCTTTTTTTAAGATTCCTTTCAAAAGTAAAAAGTAAGGCATGTCGATACATTGACTATTCGCCTTCTGTCCTGAATTAAATAACATACGCACTTAAAATTTACAAGTTAGATGTATTTATATTCTTAATCAAAAATCGTCTTAGAATTTTAATCAAATATTTATTTTAGGGAAGGTCGCATTTTTTTGTAGAATCACAATTAAAAATATGTTTTTATCATGAGGTGTGAGTAACCAAGTAAGGGTTTCTTCAAGTAGAATTAAGCTTGAATTTTTAAATTTACTTTAAAATGACAATGTGGGAAAGAGGTGCCTTAAATTAGATTTTTTTATATTTATTTATTTTACTGGGAACAAAGTCCATTTAGACAGCAAAGTAAATTTATTACTAGGGTTAGTGAGGGAGCCGAGTTTTAGCCGGTCGAAATTTTATATGCTAGCCAGGCTCGAACCCGGATCTCCTGCTTGAACATCGTCATCGACGATGCTGAAGCGGGGCCACCGCCTAAGGGCCGGTTGTATGTCGCAAAGTAAAAGCTTTTTATCACTAACCAAGGGTAACTTAGGGGGAACTTTCAGTGCTTGTCATCTGATTGGCCATCCCACCCCCTCCATTTACCAGCTATCCTTGGTTAGCGGTAAAAAGCATTTACTTTGCGACATACAACAGGCCCTTATCCAGCTCTGACAACCCGACTCCCCTTCTATACGGCTTAATTTACCTAAAATTAAAAAGATTTCATTATTCTCTCCTTATCAGCCACCAATAAAAACGAATTTGATATTTTTTAATATTTTGGAAGATAGAACGTACAGAACCTTCGGTATCCGAATACGACTCGCACTTGGCCGGCTTATTTATATTTCTTGTAATAATCTACATTTTATTCAATATATGACATATATATCTATCGCCTTCCTAATATTATCAATAAACTGCTATTCATGTGTATTTAAACTCAAATTATTCAAAAAATATTCAAGGAATCAAAAATACGTTTTATGAATAGTAATCGGGTTGAATTTCTACATTGATATCACAATTCACTTGTCTCTAAATATTAGCTGAGTCGAATTTCTAATAAGCTCGAATTTCCATCTGCTTTTTTCTCCTGACTCTTTATTTTTTAATTCAAATAGTTCTAAATCGAAAGATAAAAACATCATTTAATAGCATAGCAATATGTTCTTAGATTCTATCAATTGAGAATTTAATAGAATTGACATTTTAAAGTATAAATAGATGGATGAGCCATGTCATGGTCCTGTCCTCTTTTCTTTTCGTTTTGATCTTTGAATAGGTATTTGTTGTTTGGAATTTGTTCTTCTGAAAGGGAATATTTGATTGGATAGTTGTTCCGGTTGTTTTCCTGTGGGTTTGATCCAGCCATCCAGCCTCATTCTGCTCTTGAGTGGGAAGCTGAGATCCCGCCCGCCCGCGTACCCAACAACCAAGCAACCACCTAGCCTAGTTTGCTTGCTTGTTTAATGCTTAAGCTTAGCTTACTTAGTCCAGCCAATTCCGCTCTCCCCAGGCTTAAATTGCATTTAATTATAATTTAACACTGAATTGTATTAATTTTCTTATCTATTAAGGTAGTTCTTTCACAAATGCAAAAATTCAAGAAGTCTTTGAAACTTGGAATATAAGTCATTAAAAGCATAATACACACATTGTTCAAATTTTAGACTATTTACCACACCAAACATGAAATAATTGCAATTAAAACTGACATAGTTAACTTAGGGTAGATAGGGAAAGGGTGGGGATATGATTATTATTTAATTTTTTTTCATTGAAGGACTTTCACCATCTTGATGAAAAACTAATATTTGTTAGAATAATATATTCGGAGACACTTTAAAAAAAATTGAAATTATTTACCACGTAGTTTTGATAAAAAACAAAAAAAACATATTTGGGCGATCATTTTTAGTGGAGGGGATATAAGCACAATGGTTTGGAAACGATCCGGCAAGTATGTGTGTATCCATATAGAGATTTCGTAGTGTGAGTGGACAGTCACGTTAAAAAACGTAACCTAAAATTTTAGTTCCGTTCATATTTATAGTGGTTACTAGGCTAAAACTTTTTGTGTGGATTGTCGCGAAAGAACCTCCTTAAGGTAGTTGTTTCGCGACAATACTAACAAAAATTTAATGCTAGAGTATATAGAACAGACAATAAGGATTCATAATTCATAAGTCCAAAACTTTTTGCTGTTTATGTACCACTACTAGCCAATCCCGTGCTCGTTTGTCAAAACTGGCAACATTGTCCGAATTTGAATATTTTTATCATAGAAATGACAGATAAAATACATTATAAAGGTCGATTTATTAAACAAAAAGTTTTTAATAAACGATTAAAAGCTGTTGCGACAATGGCTGAAGCGAAAAAACGTCAAAAAAAGACAAAAGTTAACCCACTTTTTAGGTTAAATACATGCGTTGTTGCCAGCTTGTTTTTAGTTAAAATTTTTCATTATACATTTTTCATTATTTATTCATTATTATCTCAGAAACTGTGTTGTAACTATGAATTAAAATTTTCTTAAAAAATGTATTAGTTATTGTTTAATGTTGGTTTAGTTTTTTATAGTATTGGTAAGAAGAGTTTCTTAATATTAATTAAATATGTATGTAAACTTTCCGATATCGCGTATAGTGCAATGTATAAGAGTCTGAAAAACTATCTTTGGAATTTAATATCTCCGGAACTATATTGTTCATAAATTTCGTTTTGCCACCAATCGATTCAGAAGTATTTAAATAATAATATTTCTAAATTTAAAAAAAAAATCCTAAGAAAACCCATTTGGTGAAACAACTACCTTAACAGTGGCTGATTTCTGCACAGCCGTAAGAGGCGCGCGCCTGGGGTCTTATAAATCAAGGGACCCTCAAAATAAAAAAAATTATATATAATTTAAGAACTACTGAGGATGGTCGACCAGTGGTGACCGAAACTGTATAGTTATCAATTAAATAATTCAAATAGTTATTAAAATTATTGTTTTATTATATTTGTGACAAAACCAACCCTTCAATTTAACCAAAAATTTAAATCAAGTCACTTAAGTTCTGGAAGAAATTTAATATATAATTTAATTATTGTGATGATATTTAGTGTAATTAGTGAAAATATTTAGAGGCGAGACGTAAAATTGAAATGCGCCTGGGGCCTCTCATGTGCTAAATCCACCACTGTCTATTAATACTAATAGATGTGGGAACTCTAATTTCTTATTTATTTATTTTAAGAGTTCCATATAAAAGTATCAGATCATTGTAGGTCATAAGCTCATAAGATACAAACTTCAAATTTACTAGTTATATGTATTTACATATTTTCATCGAAATTTGTCTAAAAATTTTAATCGAACTATTATTTTGGTAAGGTGGTCGAAAATAATACTATTTTTTTCGCATAAGGTATCAGTCAAGAAAATCTCAAATAGAATTATATAAACTTTTTTTTTTTTTGAATTTAATTAACTTTAAAATGACGTTGTAGGAGGGCTCCAAAGCAGCTTTTATCAACCCTTTATTTACCGTAGACCGGTAGAAAAAAAAATAATTTGAATCCCCTCTGATGCTCAGATATAAAATAAAAATCGAAGGAGACAATAAAAGAGTGTGTCTTCTGCTGGAATTATAAATTTTTAATTTATTTATAACAAGACTATAGTTTCGAGAGCTTTGCCCTCTTCCTCAGTCTATTATAATTGATTCACAGGAATTAGGAAGAGGGCAAATCTCTCGAAACTATAGTCTTGTTATAAATAAATTGAAAATTTATAATTCCAGCAGAGGACACACTCTTTTATTGTCTCCTTCGATTTATAAAAATTCTTCTACTCTCGGGAAAAGAAACTTTCAATTTATAATAAAAATCATATATAATAACATGGATTCACTAGATTGACAATCTCTCGTGATTTTCTTAATAAATAAATTATAAGTCCATGAGATTTTTATATAGATTGGACAAAATCATAAACATTTTGATCGTATACCTACCTTGACGATAGCAATGAAATTGATTGATTTGGAAATATATTTGATTTGATGATTTCATCAAAATATTCGAGTGTCTGTTTTTTGAAGGGTATATAAATTTAACTCCATCAGGTGTTTAAAGTGAATGTAATGAATAATGATTTCGTATAAGGCTGACAAGCAATGGAGTTTGAACCTGTGAGTTCTCAAGAGAAAGAAGCAGGTAGTTAGTTGAATAAGGATATTTATTTATTTATTGACACGGAGCAGAACAAAAAACGGACTTGCTCATCTGATGGGCAATCAGCAGAAAAAATCACTGCGAAAAGAGAAGGTTCAATTTCTATTTTTAGGACTAAATCAAAGAGAGTGTCTTCTCCATGAACATACACTTATAATACTATATAGATTAGTCCAGATTATTTTGCCGCAACGCTGACGTAATGCCGCCGACAGAGAGCGCCGTCGGCATATTTGCGGCAAATTTGAAATATAATCTTAATTTGGACTCGAATTTTGAAATGAAAGACTCCAATTGATTTAAAATTAAGAAACATTAAATATATTGATAATTATTCCTCCTCCCAGCCCCCCTCACCACTCAAAAATTAAATATTCAATTTGCTTTTCTTTGTGCACAGAAAGAGCGCACGCCCGAGTTTCTCATGGCAATACTGGAGCAGCCTGTCATACAAACAACACCTGATCTCTTTTAAATATTTGGAGCCTTATATCGATTATCGATCCCAAATTTAAAAAAAATGATATAATATAATTCTCCTCCTCACACGATCCCACTTATTTAAATAAATCTACATATTTCCACACAAAAAATATCACAATGCTGTAGATTATAGAAATAAGAAATACTCCCAGATTTATATCTAGATTCTCATTTCTGTAGCTGTGTCAGGACGAAAATGAGGCGAAACTTTTAAGAGAGCATGTATTTTCGGGAGTTTACAGGTATACATTTGGAGTGTGGTTTTTTAAGAGGAATAAAATTTTTGGACCGAGACGCAGCCCGCCAGGGCACCAACCTGGAGGGCCGAGCTTCGAGGGCGTGCCGAAGGCACGCACGAAAAGCTCGTTATAAATAATCGAATATATATCCATTTTTACAGTTATAGTTTAGCGAAAATATTATTTTTAATTTTTAATTTAGAAAAAATGAGCGATTTCTATTTGCAGCCAGGCTTATATCAAATTATAATTAAAGGTAATTTACTTTTTTTTTGATCGCACTGGCCATCATCAAGGTATTGCTCCACATAAGTTAAAATAAAATAATCCTGGATGCAAATAAAAATCATAATTTTTTCTGAATATTATTTTCAAACTTATATTATTAAATGAGCAATTCTTGTATATTTATATATAGGTGTATGTTTATTTGCATCAACCGAAGGACACCCTCATTGATTAACTCTTAAAAACCATCAACTCGTGCTACTCTCGACAAGATCTTTTCAATTTCTATATCTATATTAAGATTATGCTTTGATGATCCAATGCTAACTATCGCTTGGAGTGTAATATTTATTTATTTTATTAATTAAATGATAAATATTAAAAAAAATCATATCCATATAGAAATAACTAAGCATTTTTATTTATATAAATGTAAATAATGAAATAATTGTTTAATTTTCTTATATAAAAGGATATATTAGCGAGGATAATTTTTGCGAAGATAACGTCATCATCTTGACTCTGTTACATAAGGTTGTATTTCAATGCGAAATGTGGGATAGAATGATTAGCCGGTTGGTTGGCAGGCAAGCAAGCAAGCAAGCCATCCTTTCTCGTAGTCATTCTCACCAGGACAATTCAATTAAACATTCTGTTTCTCAAATTGGCTAGCTAGTCTATTCTTCTTTGTTTCAGTCTACTTTGAAATTTTCCGATAAAATATCAATGCTGAGGGTCACTCTGGGATCTCACCTTCCTTGGAACTTGGAATAACCACATTACTATATTTAATGTATCGTATATGCTTTTGTATTTAAGCATTACTGTATTAGTGCAGGGATTCCCAACCTTTTTATATATAGTGCCGTACCTGTACGTTATAAACAATTTGATGACGTACCGGTAGAGCAAATATTTTGAAATGGGCAATAAAATGCAATGGAGAACATTTGAAATAAAGACAAGTAACTTGGGATATATTTTTATTCCTAAACATATACATAAAATATAATAATCACTTTAAAAAATATATAATTAGTGAGAAGGTTGGACCTGTTTATTATTAACTAAAGAAGTAATATCGGGCTCAATTGTCAGTTTAAGGCTAAGATTCGATTCAATGTCCAGCAAAGCTCTATATTTGGTTTTCATCGCAGTCATTGCAGAAAATCCTTTTTCACATAAATATGTGGTCGCAATTGGCATTAAAATTTTTACTTCTGGGTATTCTTTACGAATAGATAGGCAAAAAGTGAATAGGTTGGAGGTCTGAAAGCTTAATTTCAATCCACTCTCTCTGCTAAGGGTTATAAAAGACTCTTTTGCAATCACATCGTCTGGAACCCCCGTTGTGAATGCGAAAGGATTTCGAATCCACTTTTGAGCTGTGAGATCTTCACGAAAATAATTTTGAAAACATTCAAAAGTTGATGTTAGATGTTTTCTAATCTCGCTCATCACATCGTCTTTTATTGACAAATTATTTTCTTCGATAAAATTACAGAGGGAATGAAACATGTTAACATTTTGTTTTTCAATTTGCTCTTGCATGAATTGAAATTTTCTTGAAAAGTTTTTGTTTTGCCGAGAGTAGCAGAGTTAGTTGATTTCACAGAATAGAGGTTGTCTCTGCTTGATGCAAATAATATCATATATATCGAATGATATATCTGTATATAGATGATTTATTTGTTTGAGACTATACTGAAGACTGTCTTAGCACAGTCTTTCTTTTCAATATAAATGCCATGGAGTCAATATCCATATGATATTGACCCATGTAACATTATAATTGAAGAAAGACTGATGATGAAGACCAAGTCTTCGAAACTATAGTCTCAAACAAATAATATATATATACAGATATATCATCTTGATATATATGTGTATATGTTTATTTGCAACAAGCAGAGGACAACCTCTTTGTTTCTCTTGTGAAATTCTTCTTGAACCCACTTAGGTATTTTGTTATACAAGTCGAATACAGAATTGTTAACTCCTTGCAAACTCAACAATCCCAACAAAGTATTACAACACAAACAATGGATAAGAAATTCCAAACTAAAATATTAAAATGTATGGATTATTAGTTATTAGTCATTTCTTTTCTTTATTCGTAATACAGATTTTTAATAGATTTTTGTTTTAAATTGTAAATCATTCGCGTACCGGTAGCTGCTTGTCCGCGTACCCAAGGTTGGGAACCACTGTATTAGTGTATTCTACTTGGGGAAAAATACTCAAAAAATTTAATAATGTAATTATTTGTCTCCAAGCTTTGCCCCCCCCCCCCTGGACATTTTTCTTGGGACGCCCCTGCTATCTTCTATAAAATTTTCAAAACTCTTTATCAATTTGATTAAAGGAGCTGAGCAGATGGTTGATTCACTGTTAGAGGAAGCTTCCGGTTATTTCGATCTGAAGAATATACTGAATGAAAGAGACCGCGCCACACAATAGCCTGGCTGGCTGGCTGCATGGCCATTGGCATGCACCTCAAGTTTCTCCCAACATGGCTCAAGCATCTGCTTGGGCTACAAATTTATTGATCAATAACATTGTTTAACAGTTACTCTTCTACATCAGAGCTCGGCAAGCTTGGATAAATTTACCCAAGTGGGGTAAAAAATGAAAATTTTAAGGGTAATTTCCTTGGGCTCAATTAACATAAATAAAACCAAGTAACTAAATATAAATCACGCGGAAATCAAATGAAGCCCGAAGACTGAATTCAAAATGTTCTTAGATCAAAAAAAGCTACATTTGTATAAAATATGAAACAAGACCTTTCTCCAAAAACTGAAGTGAAAAAGCTTTCAATTAAATTAATTTGTTCCATAATAAGAATTTTATTAAATTTATCGTATATAATTTTTACTTTTCATATTTATGTCTGATTGATTCAATAACAATTTTGAATTTAAATAGCCTTTGATTTCTCTCTTTTGAATCGGTGGGGGTATCTGCATAATCAAATTTCTTTTGATCTAATAGCTAGAAAAGTTCCACGACCTTCTGTTCTTTATTAAATTATAAAAAAATGATAGAATTATTTTAATAATAAGCAAAATCAAGTCGTTAAAGCCTACAAAAATGTTTATAAATATTGAACAAAGAAAAAGTAAAATTTTCGTAAATTAAATTGAAAGTTTTTTTTTCCAAGGGTAGCAGAATTTTTATATATTTATAAGGAGACAATAAAATTCTTTTATTTTCTCCTTTAATTTTCGTAAATGTTAATTATTCTTCGAAATTCGGGGTACTGGGCACTTTTGAGGGGTTGCTTGCCTCTTTGGATTTTTTGTTATTATTAATAAATTTTCTATCAGCATGGCCTTACAAATAAATATATACTTGGCTTAAATGACACTAATCCATTCAATATTCATATCTTGATAATCGACTAAATTCCTATATTTTTAAAATGAATAATAATAATACATAATATAAGGGGCTCAAAAATAAAATTATTACCAAGTACTAAGTGCAGAATTCCACATATATACACTCTAAGACCTTACTGAAATCACAATTTATTGATAGTGACTCAAAATGAGGATGTGGATGGAAAAATCAATAAAAACAAAATTTTACTATTAACGAGTCTTATACATATTTAAAATGAGGTATGAATATTTCTTTGGGGTCCAGGAAAAAATAAAATTATAATAAAAAATTTGGTAACGCACAGACTAACAGACATTTTGATAAAACAATTCTTATCTCGAAAAATATAATTTTTTCGATGTTCACTTATTAGAGATTTTTGTAGAGCGAAATGCCATGATATCGCTCAATTTTTTTAATCAAAATAATTTCAGCCGTTTTTGAGATATTTCGAAAAAAAGAATGAAAAAAACACTTTTTTCATGCACGATTACAATACTTGACCATACCCTGTATGGTAAAGTAAAAATTAAAATTATAGCTATACAGTACTTCTTTAGGCACTTTGATTGATCTGTGACAAATTTTAAGGCTTAAATCTTACGAAAGTGATCCAAAATGAGAAGGAAAGGACTGCAATTTTTTTTTTAATCTCAAAGTTCACAAAAAATAAAATTTACATTTTATTAAATTTTAATATACAATTGAAGGGAGGCAGGTTTTGAAAAACTCTTCTGTATGAATAAAGCCTATTATATGAACACACGACAAGCAGGTGTATGGTAAATTCACTTGGTGTCTTTAATCACGCCAGATTTTATTGAATCGTTCATGTTTTATAAGAAATTTATTCTTATATATATTTGCAGAAATACTTAGACATTACTTTACTATATATATTCTATATTATATAATTTGTATATTTGAACTTGGTATTTATTTTCCATTCCTTCCATGGTAGTTTTATGACTATAAAATATAATTAACATGTATTAGATTACTATTATGGATATCTCTTGACTGAATATTTTGGTTTATAATCCTATTTTTTCTTTTAAAGTTTAAATATCATTTTTAATTGAATTACCCAGTCAAATTTAAAATCTTGAAATTATTATTTCAAAGCATTTCTAATTCACCTTGAATTAAAAACCCGTAGGGTAATTTTCTTCCTGTTTCACCAGTTTCTATTTAGTTCGCCCCCGCAGGGACAATGAACTCGTGAACCCAATGCATACAAAAATCGTCTCTCGGTCCCCTCTTTAATAAAATACATTTTATTAGTCAGGTTTGAACATACACAAGTCATTAATAATAATTTAGCACTAGCTCAATTTCAATCTAACTTCAATTTATTCAACTAAATTTAGATATGTTCAGATGAATATCATTCGGATTGGTCTACGAAGGAGCTTGAATTCACTTTAAAAATTTTCATTTTTGTTTACCAATTTGTGTATAGAAATGTCTGAAGCGTGGAGAAAAATCATTTTCAAGTCTTAATCTTTTCCTCTCACTGTTTATATAATCTTGTTTAAATCATCATCATCATTGAGTATACAGTCCTAAGACTGGTTTGATGCAACAATCCGTCTCCACTCGACTCTGTCCCCCGCCAGCTGTTTGACCTCTCTAAATGTCTGGCATCCCATATCCCCAATTATTTGGTTGAAATATTCTAATCTGGGTCTTCCCCTTTTCTTTCCCACCTCCCTCTCCAAGATATCATCCCCTATGCAGTCCCCCATGTCTCAGTGTGTGCCCCATCATCTGACCTCTTCTCTTCTTCAGACTCTTAAACAAAGGTTCTTCTTTCTCCGATTCTTCCAACAACTTCTTCATTTGTAATTTTATCCATCCATTTGATATTCATCATTCTTCTGTAGCACCACATTTCGAAAGCCTCTAATCTCTTTCTCTCCGCTTTTCTAATTGTCCAGGTTTCACACCCGTACATGGCTATGCTCCATACATATGTCTTCAATAGCAACTTCCTGTTTTCTAAGCTGATTGTTTAAATATTTAACAAAAATTTATTCTATATTCCTCATTCTCAAGAATTCCACTGAAAATTATCGCTTATAGTGTTTCCGGAAATAGCACCTGAAACATCCGGTGCTCTTAATTTAATTATCATGAGTAGTTAGAAAATTGAAAAACCAAAACATCGATCTAACCTTTTTTAATACCTTTGGATTAGTAAATATGTAGCAATAATTTATTGATTGTTTTTAGTATTAAATAAATACAATTCTTTTATAAAAACAAGCTGAGAACGTTTATTAGAAATTCACACCATTCGGGAGAAATTTTCTCTTCATTTGGAAATATGAAAAAAAAAAATAGTTACTTTGGAAAGCAATGTCAACCTACCAAGAGTATAATTGCCTAGTAACCTCTCCAAACTAGCCGTTCGGAACCGGCGTTAAAAAGTAGGTCCCGTATATCTGTGTAAAAACAGCTAAACACACTCAGCACAGGTATATGTGGAGAGGAGCCGAAACGTCAGGGAGACCTGATATGGCACTTAAAGAAGAAGAAGAGTTACTTTAAAATTGAAATATAAATATACTGAAAATAAATATTTTGAAAATAGACAATGATAGAGATTTTCTTGGAGATGAAATTACCGTGAATAATAATAAAAAATATAAATATTTACGGAAAATTTCTGATATAAATTAGAAAAACATTTCATACATATCTAACCTTTTGTTAATTGAATTTTTTTGTTTAGAATTTCAATCATTACTAAAATTAATTTTTTTTTCTAAATTCCGGTCTTTATCAAAAATTTTATAAAGTCAAAATTGTGTCCCAAATTAGTTGAATGGCCTAGCTATTAATATATGGTACATTCGGAATTTTCTGTTTTATTCGAATATTTATGTTCATAAATTCTAGATTTTAAATACTGTTTTAGATTAAATCTCAATTAATTAAATTTAAATCTAGAATCTACGAACATAAAAATTAAATTGGAACTGAAAATTCCCAGTGTACTACAAGTACTGTATAGTCATTCAACTAACCTAGGAGACAATTTTGAATTTTCCAATCCCAAAATTAATTGAAATAAAGAAGAGAATTTATAAACAAGATAAATTTAAATAATAAAACAACTATTTTTTCAAATTTTCATTGATAAAAATAGGATTTCTTCCGAAACGTTTGGATTTCTAATAAACGTTTTCATATGAAAGATATTAATTTGCCGATGGTAATAGATTCAAACTTACAAGAAATCATAAGTTGGTGACATCAATTCAATCCGATGGAATGGAATATTTTTAATTATATGTCAGAGGGGTTGTTTTTACCCCCTCGGGACGCGTGTATGGTACATATGTCAGAGAGTTTCGCATCCTGCAGGTGAGCCAGGTGGTCCGGATCGCTGTTACTGGCACTCGGGTTCGATTCCCGAGGGGTGAAAAACAACCCCTCTGACATATAATTAAAAATATTCCATCCCATCGAATTGAATAGATGACACCAACTAATGATTTCTTGTAAACGTTTTCAGATTGATTTTTATAAAAGATTAGTATTTATGTTGTTAGAGTTTGTGGCTGTAATGGAACTGTATTAGATGAAGGTGGAGGTATCAGGCAAAGTTGTAAATTTTGAAGCCCAATTAATTGAAGATGGCCAAATAAATTCAAGCCTGAACTTTTTATTCAGGATGTTTTATTGAGCCCAGCGCATCCAACTTTGGCATCTAATACGATTAGTATTTATGTATTAATAAATATATAAATTAAAAATTGATAGTTTTTCTTTAGGAGACGGACTGGTATAAATATGCAATTGGATGTTGATGAAGGCAGTCCACGGTGGTTGTAAAAAATAAGACTATAGTGGTTTTATTATTTTACATTTATTTATTAAACCGACGTTTCGGATATTTATTCTCTCCTTCTTCAGGGTAACTACTTTCATTGACTTTTTGTTGACTGCCTTCATCAACATCCAATTGCAAATTAAAAATATTTCTTGAAATGAATTATATATTAAATAAATTAATTGAAGAAAAATATACTTCTAAAGCAAAATATTATGATTTTTTTCCTTGCCTTTCTGGTTTAGATTGTCCTCATTAATTTTCTCCCTAGCCTTAATAGAATTGTTTCTCAAGATTTCTGACTAAAAAAGGTAAACAGAAGGATGTCCGTCACATTTTACGAGACCTTGTATTGAACGCGAATTTTCTAGTTTGAAATGCCCCAAGGCCCTTCCTTCCTCCTCCTGTACGCCCATTTAACAAAACAGGTGCGGTCCATTCCACATTAAGTACTTGACGTTTCTATTCCAAACAGGAAGAGGGAGAAAAAAGTATCTTAAGAGTGTGAGTGTGTGAGAAGAGTCGCTTGGTTATTTTTGAGTGATAATTGCGGATGTGGAGATGAGCCAGCCGAGCTATGGATCAGCCGACAATGATTGAATGACAACCAAAAACGCTTACAGGACAGATAATTACTACTTAGTCGAGAAAGATAAACAACCAAAAATAGATTCAATTTTACAATTAATTGAACAAAAAAATTTCAAGGATTGTTACGTCCGCCTAGTGATTTGCAATTTTTTTTTTTAACTTATATCTATATCATAACGTGATGTTAAATATTTGTTCAAGTATTACATTCACCTCAGGAGGTTTGTTTGTCATCGAAAGGATTGGGCTAGGAAACTGAAACTTGATATAAAAATGCAGCTCATTAATACAAATTTGTTCACTCAACGAATAAATAATACATGCTTGTTTGTCGAATTTTAACCCCTTAGTAGACTCCATATAATTTTTTTTTTTAATTTTCTGCAAATTACAACCCAAGAGCTTATTAAACTATTGTAGAAAGACCAAAAATGTTCTTCTTTTGGAAATACTAAATTTTGAAGAGAAATTAATCTGGCTGTATCTTATTTATTTTAGGATCTCAGGGTCTAGGCAGCCAAATGAAGAGAACAATTTCCAAAAGTTAACGTTCTGATTTATATTCAAATCTTCCTCAGGACTTTGGATTGTTTGAATACAAGATATAGGAATGTTTTTAGAGTTCGTGGCTGTGATGAAATTGTATTAGATGAAGAAGGAGGTATCAGCCAAAGTTGGATGCGCTGGGTTCAATAAAACACCCTGAATAAAACGTTTCGGCCTGAATTTATTTGGCCATCTTCAGTTAATTGGACTACAAAATTTACAAATAGATGTTAACATTGATATATTTTATGCTTATTATCAACTTGTATTACTATGATAATAAGCATAAAATATATCAATGTTAACATCTATTTGTAAATTTTGTAGCAATTAACTGAAGATGGCCAAATAAATTCAGATCGAAACGTTTTATTCAGGGTGTTTTATTGAACCCAGCGCATCCAACAAGGCACGCCCTCGAAGCTCGGCCCTCCGGGCTGGTGCCCTGGCGGGCAGCGTCTCGGTCCAAAAATTTTATTCCTCTTAAAAGACCACACTCCAAATATATACCCGTAAACTACCGAAAATACATCGTCTCTTAAAAGTTTCGCATCTTTAATTTTTGAGTGGTGGGGGGGGGGGAGGAACAATTATCAATATATTTAATGTTTGAAGAATTGGAGTCTTTCATTTCAAAATTCGAATATATATATTTCAAATTTGCCTGGTTAATGAAAATCGATTGGAGCCATCAGTTTAAAATCAGAGCTGAGAATTATATTTCAAATTTGCCTCGTTAATTAAAATATATTTAATGTTTCTTAATTTAAAATCTATTGGTGTTTTTTCATTTTCATCTCGAGTTCAAATGAATACAATATTATCTAGACACAAAGTCTAAATCAAAAATATATAGTTTTAGTAAAAGAAATCAAGAAATAAATATTAATGTGACATTGGTCTAGTGGTTAGAGCTGATGACCATAGTTCAAGAGTTCGTCGGTTCGATTCTAGGCAAGAGGGTAATTTTTTTAGAGAAATTTCTCTAAGCGTTGTTACAAATTAATCTAGATGAATATATATAGTATGCGTCTACGTGTACATTTTGTATTCCAGTAATCCTGTCCAGTCCTGAGGAATATTTGATTAAAAATCGAAACATCAACTTTTGAAGATCATTCTTTTTATTTTTATTTATTTATTTATTTTACACTTCAAGGCGCACCAATAAGATCTCGAAAGACCCATGCGTTACCAAAGAGAAGGAGAAATACATATAGAACAAGAAAAAGGGGTTGTTACCAGAACTCTGTGATTTTATACAAAATTTTGACAGTAGAACGAGATTTCTATGGGAAGCTATTCTCATTTACTTGGTTATCGAAATTCAAACGCATTTCCAGATACGAATAAGTAAAAAAAAAATATTTAAGTTCTATAATACTCTGAGGTATATGAATGAGGTATATCAAACCATTGACTAGGAACTAGGATGTAGTTGTCGGTTGCCACAGGGTACTTCTCCCATAAGAAATGAAAGAAATTTTTCTGTTTTTGGTTCTTATATATTTTTTCAGGAGACGTTTCGACAAGTATGTCTTGTCATCATCAGTCTATAAAGTAACGAGTCCTTATCAGTTTACTACAATTTTGTCATACTGTAATAATAAAAAAAAAAACATTTTGACTGAATCCAAACTCGGCCCGCCGTGCCTACAGAATAACAAATCATTTTTTTTTTAATTAATATCATTTTTAAAATAGATGCCATTCCAAGTAATACTTTGCTTTACTTCATATTCCTTTTGAAGAATCGTTAACTGTAACCGATGAGTCATTTTATTAATAAATCGTACATTGATTTTGTTCATAGAGGAACTTGTGTGTCTATCATATTACAAGTCGAAGCCATTAAGAATAAAATAATTGAAGAAAACAAAATTAAAACTGTACTAGATGAAGGAGGAGGTATCAGCCAAAGATTTGGCTGATACCACCTCCTCCTTCATCTAGTACAGTTTCATTACAGCCACGAACTCTTACAAAAATACAAAATTAAAACTTTCAAGAGACGTAAGCTTTTTGAAAATTTTTGTCATTTGGCAATTTTTGTGAGTTAAAAAGCCTAAACTTATTAATACAAAATTGTGCGTCAAATTTTTGTTGATTGTCTCCAATCGTTTATGATTTTCCAATTCTCATTATAAAACGATTCAATTTTTTACTTTCACTCACATTGCCAAGCATTTAAGTAAAAAATTACATTCCCTTTCCCCAAGTTCTCTATTTGATTCTGATTTTTCGCATTAATTTAACTCTGAAGCTAAAAACCCCTAATTCTACCAGTTATATTAGTTACTCAGTACGCGGGAGAAGCTTGTCTGCCGGGCGAGCCGAGTATTATTGAATTCACTCAAAAATTTTCAATTTTTTTTTAGAAAAGCACTTTATTAATCCGCTTTTCTATTATAAAATAATAATCAATGGAACCAGTGTGTTTTGAATTAACATTTAATAAATTAATTATTTTTTTTAATTCACCGAAACTGCAAACAGCGTACCGAGTATTGAAAAAGTTTCACTTTTTTGAAATACAAACATTTTGACACTAGTATTGAATTTCTGCGACTTTTCCTTCTTAAGTTTTTCTGAGTATCGTAAACCAGAAAAACATGAAGGAAAATTTTTTCTCTACGATTTAGGCCCAGTTGTATGTCGGTTGGTAAAGTCTTTGTAAAATTTGACAAAGGGTAAAACCTTAGAATTCACCTTGTGCCCGGCCGGATGGCAATCAGATGACACCTTCATCTGATTGGCCATCCCGCCGGACACAAGGTGAATTCTAAGGTTTTACCCTTTGTCAACTTTTAAAAAGACTTTACCAACCGACATACTACTGGCCCTTAGACATTTCTAAACATATAAACAAAAAAAATCGAATGAATTTGATTAAAATTAAAGATGTATGATAGTCTTCGAAAAATATTTAAATCTTTGGATTATTAAATAAATAATTAACTGTTTTTGACCTTTTCATATCAAACACTTTTTGAATGAATATATATTGAATGAAATAGATATTTAAACAAACTCCTTGGTGTTGAAAATAAATGTCAAGTGAACTCGTGAAATATTTATTTATCCGAGGGCGCATACGTGAGAGAAAGAGAACCATTTCTGAACCTTCTTCTGGGTCATCTGTTTAATCATTTCCGAGTTGTCGAAGGTCAGTCGAATGGATCAATGGCTACAGATTGTCTGGTTCTTTGCCCAAACGCTTAAACCCTGTTCTCCGTTCTTTCATATTCGATTTTTTTTATTCTGTTAACCTGTTCTTCAACCTTTGTCATCCCGTGGAACCCTTTTTTGAGATAATTTTTTATGGAACCCTTGGTTCAGTAGCACACCCAGATTTGATTTTAGGGGGGGGGGTCGTATTACGTATCATCTCCTTAGGGCCTCCTAGAACCAGACAATCTGTAGCCATTGATCCATTCGACTGACAAAGAGTTTACCAACCGACATACAACTGGCCCTTAGTATGTAAACCTGCTAACTCACAACAAGGAAATTTTACAGGGCAGAGAAAAAACAAACAAAATTTAATATTGTTGTTATGGAAAGAAACTATTTTTCACATTTTTTTTTCTACAACTTACTATCGTAATTTTAAGTAACAGTTTTACTTGCACTATGCTGCTACCTCTTTTGCTTTCGAACGCTATTAATATATATTAGGGTGCTCCTTATTTTGGATATTTTCCAATATTTGCGCTGACAGGGGCACATATGATTCGAAATAAATGAAAAAAAAAATATCCCCCTAGTTTCAAGTCTCTATCTCAATTTTAACCTAGTGCTACACAGCGATTAAGTTTCCCATCTAAATAACATGGGGTTTTTGGCATTGAACGATCAATTTTTTATGTAAAAATTTTCAAGGATAGCTACTATTATAAGTTTTTAAGAGTTTCAAATTTTTTGAACCATTACTTTGGCCGGAATAAAAAATTGATCGTTCAATGCCAAAACCCCATGTTATTTAGATGGGAAACTTAATCGCTGTGTAGCACTAGGTTAAAATTGAGATAGAGACTTGGAACTTGGGAAATATTTTATTTTATTTTATTTATTTGGAACCATATGAGCCCCTGTCAGCATAAATATTCGAAAATATACAAAATAAGGACCACCCTAATATATATATGATAAAAAATGGATTTAGCAGGTTTACACTCTAAGGCGACCATATTACATGTTATGAACAAGGTGCCTGTTTTTGTTATAAAAACTTGATATAAGATATATGATAAATTTGCATTTATTCAAACTTAAAGATAAATATCCCATATAAAATATAAATTATTTGTATTATACATCAAATTTTAGCAACATAGGAACCCTTAAAGCGTTTGAGGCGAACCATACTTATCCGCGGAACACAGGTTGAAGAACACTGCTGTAAACAAAAAAGATCATTTATGAGATTTTCTTGTCACGATTATTGATGTTCGAATACCAGTTAAAGAAGACAAAGACAAAGCACCGAGAACCGTTTCATAACTGAACCCATTCTAATAAAAAAAATCAACTCCTGCAATACAACTAAAATAAATCAAGTTTCGATAAAATTATCTTGTATATTTTAGAAATTAGACCTACACTCATAGGTTCTTTAGACCTATTTTGACCAACACCTGTCTATTTGTTTATTTTTATTCCATCAACGCCATAAAAACGCATTATCATCATTCAAAATATATATTTTCTGCATTTTTGAATATTTTATAGCTAGAAATACAAACATTTTGAATTCAGAACAATCTTTTTCTCGTCCTCATTAATCTAAATCCTTGCTCAAGTTCAATTGACTGTGATACTATTACTACTTCTACTACTATACAGCTCAATTCAGATTAAACCCCTCCAACTCATTCTCTAATCGAGATGCAAATGCAATAAAGAAATTCATAATCCAAAGTGGTAATTCAATTGAAAGAGTAACTAGAATAAACCCAAATTTATGAATACTAATGGAGCTTGTTTAGAAATAATGATAACCTTCAACTTGGCTTAATTTCCATATATAATCACATGATAGGTCGAGATCGCTGTGAATAGATGATTAGACTGCCTCTCTGAATCATCTAATAACCAGGATTGATCATTCTATTGATTGTACAAATACAAACACTTTTGATTAAAGAACATAGCAGATGCATTCACTCTTATCAGACGATAAGGAGAGAGAGGGATCAATGATAGATATCACGGTTTATTGATATTTGTCAAGCAAATATAAATATTTGTATACAGATGGCCAAAAAAAGTATACAGTATACCCACTCTAACATTATTATTTTTATTATTTCGTATGACTGTACTCAGTAGAGTAAATAAAGCCATCAGTGCATACCCCACCGTTCGGGGGTGCATGATCTGCGGGACTATAAGCTAATAAAATTTTATGAGTTTTTAAGGAATTTGGTGAAACATTTTTTAAAATTATTGGATAAAAAATACTTGGTAGGTTTCACATTAAGATATAAAAATAAAACGAATTTATTTTTGTAGATTCTTCCTACCAAGTATTTTTTATCCAATAATTTTAAAATTTTATGAATTGAATAAAACTTTTTGTGTTCGACAATTTTATTAAAACTTGTTAAAATCACATTTTTCACTATTAAATATATATTTAATAACCAACTAATAAACGCATATAAAAATATAAAACACGACGTTTCGATCATTATATCTGTGAAAGAACACGAAGAAATATGGTATATTTGGAGTAAAACCCCTTTTTTAGTAAGAACGCGTTTCCCTGAATACCTTGTGGCAACTAGAGAGTCTACGATGTTGGTTGAGTTTGGTTCAAAGGTCTAGAATCATCATTTTTTACCTTCCGTCTCATTTTGGGTGTTTATTTTCAAAAAATTTTAAACGAAAATGTCAAAAGTGGAAAGCCAAGTTGTAGATGATGTAATTTTTTACATTTGCCTTTAAAAATTTTTGAAAATGAACGCCCTAAATGAGGCGGAAGGTCAAAAATGAAGTTTTAGACTTTTGAACCAAACTCAACCAACCAACATCGGTAAACTCTAGTTGCCACAAAGGTATTCAGTGAAACGTGTTTTAACTAGTAAGAACGCTTTCTTACTAAAAACGGGTTTTTACTGCAACATATATACTACCGTCGAATCCGCTTATAACCGAGTGCTTCTAAAAAAAAGGGGTTATTTTTTAACTTTACATTGTATCAACTAAGTATTCCCAATTCCTCGTTAAATCCGGGTTCTCGTTAAATCAGGACTCGTTATAAGCGGGTTCGACTGTACATATATCGTATTTTTAAATTACTATTTGTAAATTACTCACCATTTTCTCTTACTATGAAAACACGAATTTTATTTTATCTTTTGTACGAAGGTAGAAAACTCATTATAGTCTAGGAGAGCAAATCCATACAAAATGCTGGGTAAAAAATAAAATTCAAAATCATTTTTTTAAAATAAAGGTGCAAAAAATACGCTAGTTAATATATGAATATATGTATTTATTTGAATCAAGCAGAGGACACTCTCATTGATGATTTCCATTTAGAAATTTTAAATGTTAAATTTTTCTATAATATATCTCTTGATAGATGAATGAATAATTTTTAAATGTTTTGGTCATTGAACTTTTCATAAGCGATGCTTGAATAATTTTTTTGACTTGCATTATAAAAAAAGGCAAGCTCTATAAGAGGAAATGGAAAAAAGAAAGAAAGGAAGACGAGATTCCTGGCATGTGAGCAGGATAAATTTCCGACAAATACAGATCAAATGTTTCAATTCAACTTGACCTCCCTCTGTCTGGACAATCGAAGAGAAAGGGAATTCGGATCAACACAACTACTTCGCTTCCTTCTTTTTCTTTCTTTCTTTCTTTCTCTTTTGCTTTATCCATTCTATTCCTTTCTCTCTCAGCTCTTTATCTATTCAACCAACAGACTCTGGGAAATATGAAGAGAAAAAAAATCATTCATCCTATATATACATAAAGAGAAATCAAAGAGGTTGTCCTCTGCTTGATGCAAATAAACATTATACGAGATAAATATGCAGAGCTGGACACAGTTAATTAGAAAGTTAACTTCGTCAATCGTTAATCCGCTACTTAAAAAGTTAACTTCGATAATCGTTAAAGCGTTGACTTTTCACAAATTTAACGCAAGTTAAAGTTATCCGTTAAAAGTTAACCACCTAAAAGTTGTACTGATGTTTAAGCATTACCTATATGTATATTAAAGATAATAGATGAGGCTTGGCTTTGGTACAGTGGTACAGAGGTAAATAAAACAAATAATTTAGTTAAATTAAGTATTTAATGCTTTTAGGAAGAAAACACAGAAACATATGCACCTATTGCAAAAAACAGCAATCAGTTATTGATCCTAATTTCGCATTAGGTGCATGTTTCCCTTCAGAAACATTAGCATATTAAAATTGTCATCCGACAGCGATGATTGTTTCAAGGAGTTCAACTGCAGCGCTAGACGGAATAGCAGTGTTATATTTAATAAACAATTCTATTAAAACCGGTTCTTCTAGAAATGCACCATCTGTAAAAGAGTCTTTTGACTTTGGAGTCCAGCCAAGTTCTGGCCAAATTCTGAGCTTTGTTTTCCAGAGATTTGTAGCCTTTGGCCCTTTCTCCAGTCGGAATAACACTGCTGAAAAATTAATTAAACTGATCACACAAAATCACAATCCTCAGAAACGTCGATTTTTAAGAGAATAAAAGTGATTATTTAAAATTTTATTTTTCATTATCCTTGAGCTGCCTTCCCATCCATTATCTATTTTTGATTTAATTCTTGGTAATTTAATCTTAAGATCCTTAAAATGTCGCACTAATGGACGACATGGCCTAATGAGAAAATTCAAAAGCATTTAATTACAAATATCCAAACCAAGAAGTAAGATATTTCATAATATGTTGTTTACTCTGTTTTTCTATTTTAAAGCCTTTGATATCCCGCTAATGCCTTTATATATTTCCCCATATTCATTATAACTTAGCAAATCTAGAAATATTTTCTTATACTACTAATTAATCTTATGCTTATTTTCGGAATGTTTGTTTGTTTGCAGGATTCGTCCGCAGATCGCTCGTGAGGTAATCGACATGTGTCGAGTCTGCACGTCGGTCACTCCGGGGGAGCCGCAGGTGACTCTCGGCTCCGACAAGGCCTTCACCTACGACTTCGTCTTCGATATGAACTCTTCACAGAATGAAATTTACGACAAATGCGTAGCTTCACTTGTAGATGGCTCACTCGAGGGTTACAACGCCACTGTCCTCGCCTATGGACAAGTCAGTTTATTTAATTTCGACCATTCTACAGGCTGATTCAGACCACTACCTACCTACCTACCACATTTTATTACGGATTCGCAACGTGATTGTAAAGAAGATGATGAAAAAAAACCTATTATCATTTGAGATTTTCGTTTTCCGAAACAAACTGGAAATATGCCCCATGGGACATATCTCTAAATAGATCTTTTAAAAAGAAACTACTTTTACACGAAAAAAAAAACTTGATTTTATTTATTGTTTATAGCAATGTTTTTCAACACTGGGGGTCGCGAAGCCTCAGCAAAAAAAGAAGAAAAAACTTGATTTTATTTATTGTTTATAACAATGTTTTTCAACTTGGGGGTCGCGAAGCCTCAGTAAAAAAAGAAAAAAAAACAAAGTTGAAAAATATATGGTATTTGAGGCATTCCACGCCAAATCGGACGATTTGAAAAATTTTAATTTTTGATTTTCTTCATTTTTTAATACCCATCAAAAAACTCTTTCTTGTAAATTTTGATTTTTTTTTTTATCACCTGTTTAAAAGATATCGAATTTTGTTTTTTCGCTCATAACTTCTTCAAAAATAGTCCAAATTCAATTTTTTTTTTGAAAACTTTGTTTTTTTACATTTTCGAAAAAAATATTAAAAAATTATTTAAAATGTTTTTATATGCGATTTTTGAGTTTGAAAATTTTAATCTTGTTTTTTCATTTTGACCATTTTTGAAGATTTTTTATGAGCGAAAAACCGAAATTCGATTTCTTTACACCGGTGATCAATAAAATTTCAAAATTTACCATGAAGAGAAAATGGGTACTAAAAAATGTCAAAAAATGAAGGAAATAAAAAAATTAAAATTTTTCAAACAGTCCAATTTGGCTTGGAATGCCCCATTTTTATTAAGAAAATTTTTCAGACCCCACTAGTCCAATAAAAGACAGTCGAGGAAAACGAATCGAAGAAAAATATGTCTGTTATAGGCACTTAATTGTGTATTTAGCCGATACCTAATAATTATAAAAATTCATAAAAAGTTGTACAGATTTGATATTTGTAACATAATAAAATACAGATTACAAACAGCGGGGGGTAGGGGGTCGCGAAAAATTTTTCATACTAAGGGGGTCGCGTCATGAAAAAGATTGAAAAACACGGTTTATAGGATTTGGTACAAAAGATTAACGGAACAACCACTAAAGCTTTCAATCACTCTGAAAAAATCCATATTGTTGTGGCATCTAATTTTGAATCTGTTTTCAAGTGATGATAAATATAAAACTTATATTATCAGTTATATTTTGAAATCATCTCATTTCAAATATATCCCATTTTCTGATTTCTCCATTAGTAGTATAACCCTAAGATTTTCCCCAGATCATCATCCTAACCATCAATTCGCCACAGGTCAATAAATTTAATTAATTAATAATAATAATGGAATTATAATAGAAAATATCTCTTTTTGTTATAAGCCTATTTTTTTCTTTGCTATATAGGTTTGTTCTAGAAAACGGAAAATTTTATCAAATTATATGAGCTTAAATTGCTGATAATAGTGGGCTTTAAATTTCTAAAGAAATCACGAGAGGTTGTCATCTATTAAATTCGAGCTATTGTGGATAATCTTTAGTTCAGTCAGAAGGGGTTGTTTCTGATCTCCTCGAAAATCGAACCTGAGTGCCCATAAAAGCAATCCTTATACCCTTCTACATGTACCCAGGATTATCCATTACAAGTCGAATTTATACCTCTCGTGATTTCTTCAGACATCAAATTATAGTTGAAAAAGGCTTTAGTAATCAAATTTTGTCCATCTTCTAATCATGTTTCGATTTCAAATAAAAGTTTTGTTCAGGGAGAATGGTGTTGATTCAAAATGAAACATATTTAATAAAATTCAAAATAAATTTCTAGGTAGGTTTCACAAATAAAAATGAGCAAGACTATAGGTATATTTCTTCTTTTGATAAAAATATTTATGTAAACTCCTGAGAGTGGGTGCGAAAAGTATATTGAATCTTGCTCATAAACATTATTTTTTTTATTTGTAAAACCTACCTATTAATTTATTTTTAATTTTATTTTTCAATTACATGTCTGGTCTGAACCATTCTGGATATGTTTGTTTATCAACTGAAGAAGGATGAATAAATCCCTCGTTAATCCTTGCAATTGTTTTAGACTGGTTCTGGAAAGACGTACACGATGGGCACGGGTTTCGAGGTGGCTGACCCGGACCCAGAACTGGTCGGCATCATCCCCCGAGCTCTTCACCATCTCTTCTCAGGCATTGATCGAAGAGTGGCAAACGCCCGTGAAATGGGTCAACCCCCGCCAGAGTTTAAACTGGTGGCCCAATTTATGGAACTGTACAACGAGGAGGTGATCGATTTGTTTGACACCGCCCGGGAGCAATTTAAACCGAAATCGGGAATCAAAATCCACGAGGATGCTGGCGGTGGGATATATGTGGTCGGCGTGACCATGCGGCCAATCGCTTCCGTGCATGATGCCCTGGAATGCCTGCGTGCAGGGGCGCTCTCGAGGACCACGGCCAGCACCCAAATGAACTCCCAGTCCAGTCGATCCCATGCCATCTTCACTCTTCACATCAAACAACAAAGACTGGTCAAAATAGAGGTGAACGATTATTTTTAAGAACAAATCAATCAGGATGTCCTCTGCTTGATACAAATAAGCATACATCTATACAGGGTGATTTACGGTCGGTGGCACGTTAGTCGTTTATGGAAAACGGAACGCAGGATTTTTCTGAAAATTTAGCACCTTACATTTTCTTACAAGTTCTATCGATCTAAAATATTTTCAGCATTGCGACGTTTCGGCTTCTATCGAAAAGTCGTAACAACTTTATTTTTTTAAATGGAACACCCCGTATATTAACACGTTTTTAGAACCGCTCTTTTATTAAAATACTTTTTTGTTAATATTGTCCTATACCTATCTCTATCGGTTTTCGAGATAAAAAATAATTTATGTTAAATTTGGTCCAAAACATGGCCTAATTAAACTTAAATAAATTAGTGCTCTCAATTCATGAAAAGTTGATATTTTGGTAATAGTTTAGACAGACCCGAAGTATTTAATTTACGTCGAGAAATCGACTCCATATTATACAGGGCGTGCTAAGATTACTATTATTTCCGTTATTCATAAAAGGAGTCAAAAGTTCATTTTTTCAAATGAGACCCCTGTATATTACTACTTAATAAATTGAAAGACGAAGAAAAATGCTTTAAGACGATATATCATGTTCCTATACCTAAAACATCAAGTTTACTTAATAAAGCCGCTTTTTCGTGAAAAATTACTTTTTAATGAATTTAATTTTAACTAACCATGAAATTATTTATTTTGTACTATAAGAACTTCGTTTGAATAATCAATATTTGCGCTCATTTTGGGAGATTTTTTTGAACATCGTTAATAAACTGTTTATAAGTTACTTATAAATAATCAACAAACTGTCATAAGCTTGATATTTCCATGGTTAGTTAAAATTAAATTCATTAAAAATTAATTTTTCACGAAAAAGCGGCTTTATTAAGTAAACTTGATGTTTTAGGTATAGGGACATGATATATCGTCTTAAAGCGTTTTTCTTCGTCTTTCAATTTATTGAGTAATATACAGGGGGTCTCATTTGAAAAATGAACTTTTGACTCATTTTATGAATAACGGAAATAATAGTAATCTTAGCACTCTCTGTATAATATAGAGTCGATCGCTCGACGTAAATTAAATACTTCGGGCCCCGAAGAGTTTCTTAATTATAATATGTAAACTTTCCGATATCCCGTATAGTGCAATGTATGAGTCTGAAAAACTCTATCTTTGGAATTTAATATCTCAGGAACTATATTGTTCATAAATTTCGTTTTGCCACCAATCAATGCAGAAGTATTTAAATAATAATCTATCTAAATTTCCGAAAAATCATAAGAAAACCCATATGGTGAAACAACTACCTTAAAATTTAAGATTCAATGATTTCTTGAAATATATTAAAATTACGATAAAGTTAAATACAATTTGGTAAATCTTTTAATTTTAATTTCTATGCATCTTTAATATTTTTAATCATTAATATTTACAATCATTTATTTATTTTATTTTATACATTGTCATTGTAGGATTTAGAAAATGGTGGAGGTTCAACAGTCGATGGCGAAGAAAACGGCGGCAGCGAATTCGAAACTTTATCAGCGAAATTTCATTTTGTCGATTTGGCAGGATCTGAACGACTTAAGAGAACAGGAGCCACCGGGGAGCGGGCTCGAGAGGGCATCTCAATCAATTGTGGCCTAGTAAGTGGAGGGCCCTCTTGTTCAAACCACCTGCTCAAACTTGTCCAAATATTAATCGATTGGATTTATTCTAGCTTGCATTGGGAAATGTAATATCTGCATTGGGGGATAAATCAAAACGAGCCACACATGTCCCGTATCGGGACTCGAAACTCACAAGACTTTTACAAGATTCCTTAGGTGGAAATAGTCAAACGGTGATGATTGCATGTGTCTCGCCGAGTGATCAAGATTTTATGGAGACATTAAACACCATGAAATATGCAAATAGGGCGAGAAATATCAAGAATCGTATTATGATTAATCAAGATAAATCGTCGAGAACAATTTCTATACTTAGGCAAGAAATTCAACAATTACAACTTGAATTATTAGAGTATAAACAGGGTAAACGGATTGTTGGCGATGATGGGACAGAAAATATTAATGACATGTTCCATGAGAACACTATGCTTCAAACTGAGATTGGTAATTTAAGAACACGCGTTAAGGCCATGCAAGAGACTGTTGATGCGTTGACGATGAAAAATACTCAACTTTTGGCTGAACGGGCCACTAGCAATTGGGTTGGCTCTGGAGGTATGGAAAAAAATACTTGAATTAAAATTAAGTTTTGTTTTTTTAGCGTATAGGAGCTGTTGAATATATGAGAATAAATCAAAGTAGGTGTCCTCTGCTTCATGTAAATAAATATACATTTCGAAATTCCAGCTTCACTGGGACGTAATTGCTTCAATATATTAAATATACCTACTTAAAAAAATGAAATGAAAATCAATATCCAAGATCATATTAGATATGTTTAATTTATATGTCAAATTATATTAATTTTATATATTGATAAATGAGCCGTTTATTTTGAAAGTGGCGTAAGTCCATTGTTTGTTATTTTGAGATTTTTGTATTTATATTTTTATAAATAGATATATTTATATATATTTTGACGAATTCATGAGGATATTGTAATCCTTTGGCTGTGATATTATAAATATGAAAAGAAGATATCTATGTCTAACTAAATCATTAGTCATTAACTCATTTTTTTTTTCAAAAATTCACTTTCAAAATAGACGGCTCAAATAATATTTTCTATACATCTATACTCTAATCTAAAAATATAGTTTAAAATATAAATAAATATAGCCTTGGAATAATTATAAATATTTATTATAAAATGTATTTTCAATGTAAATTTAAATTTTTTTGAATTCTATAACCTCAAGTATTTTAAATCCGCTTTTGAAATACAAGGCTATTTCAAACTTCCCAGCTATGCCTCCAAATATATAATCAATCATCATTTTCTCGTGTCAATGTTTGTTATATAATCTAGGTTTTATTGGTAAATTGATATTATACCTAGACATGTTTCTAGAAGAAAACCAAATTTCATTTAGATTATTGAACCCCCCTCTGATAAATAATCCACTTTAAGGGAAATTTATAATCCTATATTACTAAAGCGCATTTGTGCCTGCCTCTGTACCTATGTATCTATGTCCGTCCCCCAACAAAAACAGTCGTCATGGCTACCAATTTAAATGAAATTATCTATATATATACATAAAATTAAGGTTTTGTATGTACATTGGGGTGGTGGTGTGGGTGAGGTTCGAGGGGTGGGGGTCCAGGGGTCGAGCCCCCTGGCTAGTAAGAGGGCCTCCGAAGACGGGCCTTGCATCTAGTAAATACTATAGTCCTGTTTCAAGATTTTTGTAAAAATTTTCTCCCCAAAATATTGATTAAAAAATGTGCCCATTAAAATCTCTGCAGCCTCTTCTATATATTTATTTACTTCAATCAGAAAACCCGCTCTTTGACTTATTCTTTTAAATTCTACAATTCTCTTTTTCTCAACAAAAAACAACAACAAACTTTTTAGTAACATTTTAATCAGGTATTTAAACTATTCAAATATGAATAAATCATTAAAATTCTATTTCGTTGATTGCAGATGGTGCTGAATCCGATGTGACTGAAATACTGCAAGGATATTTGAAAGAAATTGAGCAATTGCGAGCTAAATTGCTGGAAAGTGAAGCTCTCTGTACTCAGCTACGCAAAGCTCCACCTCGAACGCAAGGCATTCCTGCAAGACTATCGCTTGCGGGCCAAATGACCTCGGCTTATTTGGGCGGAGGCGATTCTTCTGCTAATGTTTTGGAAGAGGCTCGGCGAGATTTGGCTAAAGATTTAGAATTATTACATAGTAAGAGTGGAGCGTCTATCAATTCAAAAACAGATGAGAAATCATCCTCATTGGCTGATGAGGCAGCCGGAAATGAAGATGACAACACAGACTCGGATTGTAAGCACTTTTTTAATAAGGGTTCCGTTCAAAAGTAAAACATGACCCTATTAGTATCGATACCATGTCTGTCAAAGCATTGTAGTTCATAAACTAAAGAAGACATAACTTAAAATTAACAAGTTTATCTTGGCAAATTAGGTATCCATGTAAAAACACATTAAGTAGAATTAAGCTTAATTTTTTAAAATTTAATTCACTTTAAAATGACACAGTGTAACGGCTCTACAGAACCAATTTTTGGCCCATTTTTGTACTTGTGGTTTCCTTGAAACCGCTTGATCTAAAATTATCAAGTTTAGTTATGTTCCTATTAATTTCACATAAAAAAGAATTCGAAGTCTCTAAGTATTTGAAATCTTTATTATCCTATTTGATTTATTGAAATATATAAAGTTCAGAGCGATTGGTATGCGAGTCCGACTCGGATTTGGCCTGCTTTTTATAATTTTCTCACTTTTATTGAATTATAATTTTGTTACATTTTTAAATCCCCGTTCCTCGTCTTTCTAAATCATAGATCAATATTATTGGAAAAATCTTAAATCTTAATTTAAATTGATAGTGTTAAAAGTAAATTCACGAAACTTTTCTGTTGATATGCAAAAATAAAAACAAAAATTGTATTAATTTAACAAAATCAAGAATAAAAACACCCCTTCACTAGCCAAGTATTCAGCAAAAAAAAAAAGTAATTATGAAATAGTTATAATGAAAGGCAGTCCATAAATTATTTACTTTTATTCAATTTCCGACGTTTCTGAGACTTTTTTTCTCTTCTTCAGGTATTGAATAGTTATACTCGCCCATCAATAACTATTCAATACCCTGAAGAAGGAGAGAAAAAAGTCTCCGAAACGTCGGAAATTTAATAAAAGTAAATAATTTATGGACTGCCTTTCATTATAACCTATTTATTTCGCTTACCAGTCCGTCTTTCTAAGAAAATAAATAAAATTAAAAGTAATTATATAAAAGAAAATTGAAATTAAACTAGTCGTTGATGATGTGTCCCTATTTTTGAATAAAAAAACTTCATTCAAATGTCGCTTCAACCTTTAAATATTAAATATCGTCAACTCTTATTCTCTATTTCATTTGAAATTCAATTTAAAAATTTATATTAATTTTTCTAGCAAATGATAGCCTGGATTCTGATTCTGATTCTGAAGAAAAAGAGACAGAAGGAAAGATTGGATTACAAATAGCCGAGCTAACTTCAGAAATAACAGTAAAACAGAAATTAATTGAAGAATTGGAAATGTCTCAGAGACGATTGCACACAATGAGACAACATTATGAAGATAAACTACTTCAATTGGAAGAACGCATTCGAGCGACACAAAATGAACGCGATAAAGTTTTATCCTCGATTAGTAAGTTGATTTTATTATTGTATTATAAAAAAAATTCTTTTATACATATTTGCTTGGATATTTTACTACAAAACCAAATTTTTTATACAACAATAGGGTCTCACCAAGCCTTTCTGGTGTCGTAGGGCAGGGGTCGGCAACCTTTTGAGACGGAAGAGCCAAAAGTTACAAATTACAAAATTTTCCAGTTTTTAAAGAGCCACTAACATTTTTGTTTCAATATTATGCTATTTGATTAGGATTAGGCATATAAATTTGATTTTTGATTTAAAATAAATAGCTTTAAATATGAAATAATATTTATTTATATAAAAACATGCAAAGGTTTCACACAAAACATATTAAAGTATTTTAGCTAGCCCTTCTAGATTAATAAAATTAGTAATCAAATAATATACCTATAATTATTGAATAACACAGGTCTACAAAAATTTGTACCCGTAAACCTAACAATGGATTCCAGTAGAGTTTTATAAGCTGATTTTCATGCAATTTCTCGATTTTTTACAAAACGTCAGAGTTTCGAGATATTATCGGTCAAACGAAAAAGGCCATTTTGACCTATTTTCGAGTCCCATTAAATATTAAACAGCAATATTTGAAATCAAAATATTTTGTTGACGTGATAGAAAACAGCTTCTTCTTTGATTTTCAAATTACCACTTGTTTTTAGCTCAATTAGAACTCGAGTTATAACTAAAAAACTAAAACTACGTGATTATAAAGGATAATAAACATAGATAAAAACATATGGTCTTATTTTTTTAGTTATAACGCGAGTTCTAATTGAGTTACAAACAATTGGTAATTTAAAAATTAAAGAGGAAACTGTTTTTTATTACGTCAACAAAATCTTGTGATTTCAAATATTGCTGTTTAATATTTAATGGCCTTTTTCTCGTTTATTATTATTATAACCTCTACAAAACCAAACTTTATATGGGGATTTTTCCTTTATTTTGATGCACAATGAATAGAAAAATCATTAAATATATCTTAGGACAAGGAAAAATTTTTTTGTCGACCTGTTTAATAGATAGTTAGATCAATGGGAGCATTGGCCTTGAAAGTTTTGTTAAATCTGGCTCTTAACTTGTTTTGAAAATAAAATAATAGCGAGCCTCAGGTTGCCGACACCTGTCCTAGGGCATACTCTTATGCATCCCCCTGCCTCCATGCTAATTAATTGTTGAGTGAATTATACACTGATTTTACGGTTTTATTGAACTGACGGTGTGGTAGAAACCCCCATCTACCTCATTACTTAAAAATAAACACTAGAAAGTTTAACAAACATTCTTTGATTATAAAGAACTCAATCACTATAAATAATACGTGTGTATAATAAAAATGTATGTTTCGCGGAAATCAAATATTTGATATTAACAGCTAGCAAGTTAAAAACAATTATTCATTGCTAAGTGTAATATTGCGTGCCTTATTCCTACAAAATTACTTTACTAGCACTGCATATCTGTTGCTGGATTTTGCAGCATTGTTCCCAACAAGATTTAAACTATACATTATCCAATCAATGTTTGACAAAAAAGCTATTTTAAAACGGCGGCCTTGACAAAAAGTGCAATATATATTATATAAGTGTTTGCTAAGAATGAATATTAATAAAATGACAAATATGCAAAGAAGTTAATTTGTTTGAGCCCTGAGGAAGTCAACAAAGTTGACGAAACGTTGGCAAAAAATAAAAATTATTTGCATAAACTATTGTCCTTATTTCCCTACAACAACTTATTAATATTATATAAGGTTAATTAGTACATATTTACTAAAAGGAGCATTTTATTCTTATTTTCTCTAACTGACTGGATTGTAGCGATTGTTTCAGGGGTCCTGTTGATTTTTTCGTTCGGGTTGCATCTCGGGAAATCCCAGAAGTTTTAAATTGCTATAAGTGGTGGTATTTCATTTTAGTAAATTAATTACTATTTAGTACTTAATGCAATTTGTATTAAAATTGATAGTTTGTACCAAATCTGGCACCCATTAATAAATAAATAAATTTTAGCTTACATTTATCCCGTTTCGCAAGATATTTTAAATTTATTTATCCAAACATAAAAAACAAGTCAGTGAGAAAATTAATATTTGAAAATTATTAAAATCTCTTTCTCTGACAAACAAATTTAAATCGTTGCCTTAGGGCCGGTTGCATGACGCAAAGTAAATGCTAACCAAGGTAGATGGTAAATGGAGTGGCTGGGATGGCCAATCAGATGACAGGAACTTTCAGTGCCTGTCACCTGATTGGCCATTCCAGCCACTCTACCATCTACACTTGGTTAGCATTTACTTGCGTCATGCAACCGGCCACTCAGAAGTGTAAACCTGCTAACTCACAACAAGGACATTTTTCAAAAACAAACAAAATTTAATATTGTTGTTATGGAAAGAAACTATTTTTCACATTTTTTTTACAACTTACGATCGCAATTTTAAATAGCAGTTTTACTTGGACGATGCTGCATCCCTTTTTCTTTCGGACGGTATTAATATGGTCATATATGATAAAAAAATGGAGTTAGCAGGTTTACACTCTTTAGGCGACGAAATACGTTTTAATATAATAAACATTAAAACATTTCATACGAAGGATGCTGTTATAAAAATTGAATAAAATTATTTTATTGTCTTAGTACTGAGACCAGTTCTTAAGATTAGTTTTTAATTGTAAAGAGTATTAAGTAATTTTGTTTAGTTTTATTCCTATTACATTAAAGAATGAATAAAAGGAGTTATGATTAAGTAAAATGAGTTCTTTTCAAATGAGTTAAAATGGTTTAATAAATAAATGATGAAATGTTATGAGTGGTTTGCTTACTCATTCCTTAATTACTTAAGGTAGTTCTTTCATCAAATGCAAAAGTTTAAAAAGTCTTCGAAACTTGGAATATAAGTCATTAAAAGCATAATAGACATACTGTTAAAATTTGAAGACAATTTACCACACCAAACATGAAATAATTGGAATTAAAAATGAAATTTTTTACATATGCTATTATAGATTGGGAAAGGGTGGGAAAATGATCATTATTTCTTTTTCATTGAAGGACTTTCACCATCTTGATGAAAACTAATATTTGTTAGAATAATATATTCGGAGTAACTTAAAAAAAAATTAAAATTATTTACCTCGTAGTTTTGATAAAAAATAACATATTTGGGTGATTATTTTTAGTGGAGAGAATATAAGAACAGTCGCTTGGAAACGATTCGTCAACGTTGTAACGAGTAAAATGGAGGAATAAAAGAAAAAGGCACGAAAACATGAAATAATTAAAAAATTTAAACAAAATGCTTAGAAACTTTAGTGGATAATAATATTTGGCATAAAATAACATGAAAAAATAGTGTGAGAAGTACAGTCACGTTAAAAAAACTTAACCTAAAATTTTAGTACCGTTCATAAGTATAGAGTGTTACGACAAAACTTTTTGGGTGGATTGTCGCGAAAGAACTACCTTAAATTAAATCTGTATTAATAAACCCTGGGACAGACATTTATCTTATCCCGAAATCCCGGAATGATGGCCTTTTGCCACCAAACGACAATCCCTACAGAATTGAGAATGTTTATTTGATATAAATTAATTAATAAAATTGTAATTATAGATCTGCAAAGTAAAGCGCCACCTGATAAAGTTAAAAAAGTTCGCGATGACTATGAAAAGAAATTATCGCATATGCAGAAAGAGATGCGTCGATTGCAAACGGCCCAGAAAGAGCACGCTCGTCTGTTACGCAACCAATCGCAGCATGAGAATCAGTTGCGTCAACTCAAGAGCGATCTCGATGAAATGAAACGGGCTAAAGTAAATATACTTTTGAACGTTTATTTTTTTCCATCTTTTCTCTATTTATTTAAATATATTTATTCTGCTGATTATTTCAGGTGAAATTGATGACCCGTATGCGTGAAGAGAGTAGCAAACATAAGGAGGTTGAATTACGTCGAGCACGAGAAATTGCACAATTACGTAAAGAAACGCGAAGGAGGGATAATCAGATACGATCCCTTGAAGCGGAAAAACGTGCCAAAGAGGTGCTTCGCTTCATTCAATATTCTTGTTTTATTCTTTTTAAAATAGAGAAATCTTTCTTATGCTTAAACTAACATTCGAAGATCATATTTTGAATAATCTATCATTTTACTATAAAAGAATGAAAGTATATCACTCATGAACTAGCAAAACCTCGCAAGTGCTTTTGACATTTTTTTTAAAAGATTATAAAAAAACTTCAAAATTCATCTAATTCAAATTAATAATGAACGAGTGTCATTTCAGCCATTAAGTTACTAAATAATGTTTGACCTGTTGAATAAAATCTATGCTATTCCAAAAAACAAACCTAAATTTTTTGTCAAATCAGACTTGAAGGTTTTGCAAGTTTATGACCGATATCAAAGTAGTTGATGGATAGATTTAATTTCTTATCAGTAGGGCTTATCCCCTCGGAAGTTGAAGTATCAACTTGCTATTGCTGTTTGGCCAAATTATTATACTCAAATGATTTTTAACAAGTAAATTTATTTTATTCAAACTTTTCAAAAAATCTAGTAGTAATCTAGTCTAATAACCTTTTTGGACTGGCCTGGCGACTCTCGCCAGACCAAAACCTGATCGAAAATGTTTGGGCGGTCCTAAAAAAAAGAAATTTGCAAATATAAAATAATTAATTTGAAAGTTTATAGATAGGAAAATAAGGACGTCTAAATTTTCGACGAATGTGTGACATGACTATTTGAAGCCCTGAAGAAGTCGACGAAGTCAACGAAACGTTGGCTGATAAATAAAAAAGTCACACATAAAAACTTGTCCTTATTTTCCTGTTATAAACTTTCAAATTAATACAAATTATGGACAGAAATAATAATAATAAAATAATTACTAACAAAAGGGACTTGATAGAAAATATTATTAAAGCATGGCACAATACACCTGCACTTGAAGAAATAGCCAAAAAATTCATTGCCAGCATTGCCGCAGCGCATATAAAATGGGATTGGTCGAAAGGGAGGTTTCACTAAATATTGAAATTGTATTTGTATTAGTGAATTTGTATTGTACTAAACTAATAAACCTATAAAGATAACAATTGAAACGATATTATGAGTTTTATAGTAAACTAAACACTTAAAAACGTATGAAAGATTTAATTTTTCAAATGAGTATAATAATTTGGCCACCCACTGTACTCATTCAATTGCTAGGTAAACACTTATTTAATTGACAGATGCACAATATTAATCTAATATTTTTTATATATTTTGTTTGCAGGTGGTGTTACGTCGCAAACAAGAGGAGGTGACCGCCCTGAGACGGCAGGCTCGTGGCGGGCTAAGTCGTAAAGCCGCAGGTCGTGTTTTCGCTCCAGCCAACAACCTAGCTGTTGTGGCCGACTTGAAAAAACGCTCATCGCCAGCCCAATGCAAACACAAGTGGCAAACATTGGAAAATAATATTAATAAAATTGCGCTTAATAAACAAACAGTAGCCACTCTTGAACGGGATATGGAAAGGTGAATTTTCAATAAGATTAGTTTTCATTTTTTTATTAAAACTTGTAACTGATATTTTGACAAAATGTATTATATTTTATGTTGTATTCATTTTTATATATTTATTTAAGTGTTAGGCATTTCTACATAATCCTAGTATCAACTTCTCTATTGTTAAATTCTTTATATATATATATATATATTAAATTAAAACTTCTTATTCTTTTAATATATTTATTACTCTTAGAGCCATTTTATATAACGAAATTATAATATTCTAGATATGAACAAACATTTTATTTATTTATAATACAGGGTGGGACGCGGTCACTTCCTTATTTTAAAAAATCATAACACAAAAAGTATTGGCAGTATCGATTTAATTCTTTTTTCTGTATACACGGGTACATTTAAAGTTTTATTTCATTAGGTTTTAAAAACGACATCTCGAAGGTTGCCACCGTCTTCGTCAATACATTGAGATAGCAGAATTTTGAGATTTCTGTCCACTTTTTCGATTGAGGAGTTTTTTCTACACAAACTCTAAGAAATGGATGTAGGGGATGTGTGATTCCCACAGGATGGCGCCACGGATCTCACGGCACGAACTTCCATGAATCTCTTGCTGGAACACTTCGTCGAACTACTCATCCCTCTTAGGGGCGATTTTCAGTGGCCAGCGCGATCGCCAGATTTAGCCCCCTGTGACTATTACCTGTGGGGCTACCTTAAATCTTTGGTTTACACGAATCGTCCAAGGACCCTTGGTCAGATGAAGGACATTATTCGTGCTGCTATTGCCGACATAGGCTGGAAAAAGTGAACAGAAATTTCAAAATTCGGCTATCTCAGTGTATTGTCGAGGACGGTGGCCACCTTCGTGATGTGATTTTTAAACCTAATGAAATAAAACTTTAAATATACCCCTGTATACAGAAAAAAAAATTAATACCTCCAATACTTTTTGTGTTATGATTTTTTAAAATAAGGGAGTGACCGCGCCCCACCCATATATAAGAATTCTCCTATAAAATTGAGAAAATTACTTTTTTAAGCTTAATGAAATGTAAATTAATCAATTCAATACGTAGTTTTTTTAGTGTTCCTTCTAAAAGAAACTATTTTTCTAAATTTCCATTGTTTAAGGAAAAATTTCTCCCGAAACGATTGCTATTCTGATAAACCTTTCAAGATTGTTTTATAAAATAATTATATTTATTAAAAATCTAATATTATTAGTAAATTTTCACGAAAGACTTCCGAATTTTCCGCCTGATTACTAAAACGTCAACTCTAAAATATTTTTTGTTTCCTCAGAAAACTTAAAGAACGTGAATCTTTGTCACATACATTGGAACAATTGATTAAAAAACGTGATCGTGCTCTTCTTAATCGTAATTATGATCAAGTACGTGATTTAGACGATCAAATTGAATCATTGCAAGCAACAATTGATTTCATACAAGAATCAATAGGGGAACTGCAACGGAATATTATTCAAATTGAAGAATCGAAAGTAATTTTTCTTTAATATATAAATTCAAATAATATTTGTTTTTCTTATTTATAATTTATTTTTTATTTTATTTATTCTAGGAAAGTTTCGATTCTGCAGGTGTCTCTCAAATTGTTGCCAATTTAGAAGATGTTGCTGAAGCTCGTTACTTATTAGAAAAATTATATAACATGACTGTTAATCAATGTTATACGGCAGCTCAAAAAGATTTAGAAGCCAAAGAACTTGAAGCGAAATTTCAACAGGTATAATATTATTTCTCTTTCTACCTGTTTTATTTCTAGTTATTTGAAAACAATTACGCTCTCTTTATTGATCGAAAAGCACGTACATGCAACTCTTGAGCACCAATTCTGAAACAAGTTTAAAATTTTTATATATTTGAAATGTTACTCTAACTAATTCTCTTTTAAAATTTTACGAACTATTTACATGACTAAGAAATTCTTATCCCTTTAGAGCTTATTTCATTACCGAATATTTCTTCTCTTGTTATATTTTTAACAAACTAACCTCTTCAATTATCTCTGAGTTATTAATATAAAATTATAGTTAGTAAAGCCTTTGTAAAATTAATTTTAATTTGTTGCGTTTACCTGGCCTTTTAGTTTAATTGATGTTGCAATTATGAAAAAATAAACTTTTTTTCCATTAAATTATTTATTTCTGTATTTAAGTAGAAAAGTTAATTAAGCTTTAATTGTAAAGATTCTTTCTTACTAGTTGATTGTATTTCAAAATAAGATGAATTTTTAAAGCCAAATGTTTTTCTAAAAAATTTTAGCCTAAAACCAACTGATAGATTGCTCATTTTTATTAATGAGATGTGGGATTTGTATTCTTCATTAATCCCTGCGTGTGGGTTCACTGTGGCTTGACGTCGTATGTGTCTAGGGGTTTATCAAATAAAAGGTGTTCATTTAAGATAAAATATTTATTAACAGGTATAATATTCTATATACAGGTTTAAATAACACTTTCCCTTGAACGGCGTTAATTGATAAAGGCGTAATAGTAATCGTAATCGTTAAGAGAGACTTCTTTATTCGTATAAGCTGATGGGATTGAATCTATCGTGTCGTTATACGTTTGGATCTGAACCTCGTCTGTTCGTTGTCTGGTTGCAAGTCAGTTTGCAAGTGCCAGTCCAAAACTTTAACATTGACTGGTAGATTTATTGCTGAGTATTGGATGGAAGACAGGCCAGAAATAAATACTCCTTTATTTGAAATAATCTTTTTCATTTCTTTCTGATCTCCCTTCTATCCACTTCTATTGTATAATTTATAAAATTTTGATCATTTTAAATTGATTATAAACCTTCTTTTTTTCAACAGGTGAGTCAAGAAAGCCAAGTGGAGCGCCAGCTGCTGCAGCATGTCTTGACAACATCAGAATTGAACGAAGTCGGTCTTCTAATGGATCCTGAGCCTCGGCCTGTTACCACTAATACAGGAGCATCTCTGGGAACAATAACCGCGCCCCCTTCTATTTCTTCGTCCCACACTAGTGGCCTAAATGAGGTTGGCATTGCAGCTATTTCACCTAGTAGCACGTGCTCAGAACAATCCTCGAGAAGTGTTTCACCTACCTATTTTGATAATAAGTAAGTATCATTCAGCACAGTTTTCATTAGTTATTTAATTAATACAAAATTTAGCTGAGTCAGCCTTATATAATAGCGAATCAGCATGTAAAACAACATTTAGGAAACTAATATATTATGCTACGGTTATTTTATTGGTTGTTAATATAATTGAAAGCTGCAGCGCGCAAGCTTGGTCTCCTATTTAGGTCTAGACCTAGACGATATTATACTCCCAGCCAACTTCTTACACTGTATAAGGCTCAAATTCGTCCCTGTCTGTTGGCTTGACTAATTAAACTATATCCAAACGCCTCCCACTCGATCGCGAACCCAAAGGTCGAAAATAATTTTCTTCACTCTAGGGCGCAACCACAATGAGGCCGCGTCGAAAGACAATTAAAAATTAAATTAGGGAAACGAAGAAAAGATTTTTATATTATAGATAAAAGGATCAGCCGGGATTCGAACCCGCGATCGAATGGGAGACGTTTGGATATAGTTTAATTACTCAAGCCAACTACAAAGCTGCGAAAAATGAACGAGGAAGATTAAATAAAAATGAAATTCCAAATTCATATAGACATTAAGTATCAGCTTGGGTTCGGGGATCAGTGGCCGAGAGGATAAGAGCTAAGGCCCTTATAAAGGCATCGCAGCGCACATGCGAAGATTCGAATCCCGGCTGATCCTTTTGTCTATAATATAAAAATCTTTTCTTCGTTCCCTAATTTAATTTAATTTATAATTGTCTTTCGACGCGGCCCCATTGAGGTTGCCCCCTGGAGTGAAGAAGAAAATTATTTTCGACCTTTGGGTTCGCGATCGAGTGGGAGGCGTTTGGATATAATTGTATATAATATTTTTAAATTATTTCATGTTGATTTATAATTTTTTTCATATTATATTATTTTAAGAAACTGTTAATTCATAGGTATTTATTGAAATATTTTTAATTTTTTTGCTTTTTAGTGGATCTAACGGCAATAATGAAGGTACCTTCATTAAACCTCAATTCACTCGGCGGGAACATAAGCTGCGACGTCGGACAGCAGTACCGGAAGATTTACTATATCCGACATCAGGAGCCTATCCTGGAGCACCATGTCCTGACGAAGTCCCTGAAGACAATACTAACCATAATAATCTTAAGAGAATTCACGCCACCCCTGCCTCTTTAAAGTAGGAATATTGGTAATTTAATCTGAAAATGCTTAAATTGATATTATCTAATTTATATTTAAAGCTTCAAGACCGCGTCGAGGCATGTCGATCTCCCGGAGCTCAACGAAAACCCTTTCTCACGCCCAATTCAGCTTTAATTAACAACTCCGAAATGACATCGCCAAAAGTCACTCGACGTCCACTCCACGGATCACTGTTAGTGGCATATTTTATTTTCTCTTCATTTTATTTATTTACTTGTTTATTTTCATAATCATTCATTTATTCATTGGCCCAATCTGTTTCCAGGTTATGAGCCTCTCTGATTTACCACTCCTTCCACATTATAAAGAGACACAAAGTTAATCATTTTTTAATTTTATTATTTTTTATAATCTTTATGCTTATTATTTTTTTACTAATAGAAATTTACTTATAAGAAATTAACGATTTACTAACCTTTCAATAAAATTTGACTGATTAGTTTTAATATAGATTAATTTTAAAAAGTTATATATCAAAATACGTATATAATTTTTTTAAAAATTGATAATTGTGTTTCTTTAGTCATTTTTATGCTTTGTGCTTTTCACGTGACCTTATCTATTATGTCTAATTGTACATTTTTTTTTAATTCATTAATTTCCTCAATATGAATAATAAGTTTTTTTTAATTTATTTTTTAACATTTATTTCAATCGAAAGAAGGGGACCAAATGTTTAACATCCTTATAAAAATTAAAATATATTAATTGTTTCAAACAGACTGAGAGATAAAACACTTTGTTTATAAATCTTTAAAATATTAATGATATCTTTTAGCTCACTTTTTAAATCCCAAAAAACTAGTATCACGATCCCTTGAGGAGTTGCTTCTAATTTCAGATTCCGACTACGCACCCTTAGCTAAAAATCAACTAGACAAATATTAAATTCTAAATCGAATTATTAGCCTTCTTTTATATATTATATATATATATTAAGTTTGGTTATCATGGATGAAGCGTATTAGCGAACAACACTCAAAACCCTTGTATAGCTTTTATTTTATTTTTTAAACCTTTCGTACAATGGTACAAGATAAGCAAGCCCTTGTACTGAAGAAGGTTTTAAAATATCTGCTGCTAATTAATCTGCCTCATACCTCATACCTATTTGATAACCAAATTTAATATATATTTTTATAGATTAATAAGGGCTCATAGATATTTTTTATTAAAAATAAGTTAGAAAAAAAATAACGTGATAATTTAATTAATATAATAAATAATTTAAAAATAATAATTTTTTTTTTAATTGAAGGTTAAAATGGGCGCTATCAAGTGGTTTCTATTAAAAAATACATTATCTTGTTTTTATTAATATTGCTTGGTACCTGAGATGGTTAAGTTACTTGTCTCTATTGATTTTTTCCTCTTGAATTTGATTGTAGAATTGCTCGCTTTCATGTTTAATGTTCATTCAAAAACTGCTTGAGAGACTCACTAGTTTAGAGGTAGAGCATTCAGAACAGGGTTGTACCCAGAAAAGGCTCCTCCAAATTCTCTATATATAAATTCAAATGCAAATCTACGAAAATCTAATATATAATATTTCTTTGAATAAAATAGCTGTATTAGATAAGAGAGACGTTGTCGTTCTCTTATCTTTTAAAATTTTATTCTAATATCAATATATGTATCCTATATTTTTCTATTCGAGGCAATATTAAATTAAGATTCGAATGTGTCCTTTTTAATATTCAGTTCAAAAGTAAAATAGAACCCTATTAGTGGCGCTAAAATATCCGTATCTCAGTCCCCACGTTTGTCAAAATATTCTAGCTCGTAAACTAAGGAAAATATAAACTTGAAATTTTCATGTTAAATGAATTCATTTACCCCGAAATTACAAATCGTACTAAAATTTGAATCGATGGATTATTTTGGAGATGGTCTAGTTTTTAATGGGAATGCAAATAAAAAATATTTTTTATCTTGTGCTTGAAGTCCCTGTAAAAATTTCCTTAAGCATTTACAATTATGCTCAATTTTTTAAAATTGAATTCACATTAATATGAATAACGGTGTGCTAGAGCTATAAAATGGTCATTTTTTAAGAAATTTCTGTACGTGTCGATGTTCAGAAATAGCTTAACTAACTCCAGAAATTATTCCCTTCGGTATGCCCGTTTCATTCAGACTAGGCCAGTTTATTTATAATTTGATATATTAGGACGTTTGGGATATATTCAAATATTTATACTAAATTAAAATCTACAAAAAATACAAAACATTATTACTACACAATTTCAACTAACAATCACATATATCTTATACCTATTCAATACCCAAATGTTTAATTAGAATTCTTGGTTCACTGTAATATATTTCATCTATTTTTATTATATATATAAGACTAAAAAAAAAAATTATTTTAATCTACCTATTCTAGTTGATGATTTTATCATTTTAAATTTATTGTAGGTATATCAATATTTATTTAAATAAATACGGAAAAGAGAGGGTCAATTTTAATCTTAAATCTAGGTAGATATCTATGTTTACATTATATGTCAGAAGAGTTCGCCCCTTCAGGAGTTATTTATTTTTCATAAAATAAAAATTATAAAACACTCAACTTTTTGAATTAATCGATATTTGATTTAAATTTTTGGTGGTAATAAAAATTGTTGAGCTGACATCTAGTGATCAACAGACTAATTAAATTAGATTAATAGAAGCCAACAAATATGGCGTTTCTTAACTTCTGGATCTAATATTTGTTAAAAAAAGAAAAACAAGTTTATAATATATATTAAAATCAATGGACAACAATAATATCATTGAAAAATATATAGTTAACCCAAGAATTTTGAATTAACAATTTGGTATGTACTTATATATCAGATTTATCCAATTTCATTCACGACCCCACTTTGATAAATTTGTCGAGATCAAAAATTATATGAAATGAACATACATTTATCAAAAGATATTTATTTTTAAGCAAATCTTAAATTAATTTTATCATTTATCAAAACATATTAATTACAGCAATTTGAACCGCGAAAGTTAAATAATATGATCAATAATTTCTTATGTTAATTCTACATTTAGAAAATTATTTTATTATTTTTTGATTTTATTGAAAAGGAAAAATAATTTGAGCATCCGACGGGTCTCGAACCCGTGTCTCTCTCCTTTGCGCGAAGAGCGGCTTAACCAACTAGGCCACGGATTCTCCCGCCGAATAAGCTCTTAAGATTGAATGTCATTTTTCCTTTTCGCGGCTTTTTCTATTTATAGTATAGTTACTTAATTTTTAGACAAATATTAATTACAATTATTAAATCTTAATATAAATTAGATAGATATTTTTGATTCTTATAGCATAAAGAATCAAATCTTGGTTGAGTATTTGATAATTCAGGACCTAGAGTAGGATTTCCAAAAAATTTCAAATTTAATGGATAATCGTCACGGCTGAGAACATCGTAAGCTGTTTGTACCATGGCCCCCACATTATAAAATGGACACCAATCTAGAATTTTATGTGGGCCCTATTTTCATAATTTTTTTATTTGTCCCAAAATTTTGTTTGAAATTGCTATTTAGTCTTAGATAAATAATATTTTTTAGAATTAATATTACTAAGGTTTTAATCAAAAAATCGCGTGTGATAAAACTCAAATTTCAATTTTCAAACAGATTACAAATTCCTTAATTTTGGGGCCTGTTTTGATTGACATCGCTCGGTATAACATCTAGCAGAGCATAAATCACCATCATTTATATCAATGATAATAAACCCATGGCACAAACAAACATTTATTTTTATAACTAATGAATGATCAAATTGTAAAATAGTCCAGAAAAAATTGTTCAATAATAATTAATATCTTAATTTTAATTTGTAAGAGCCAAATACCTAAATGTAAAAAATTATATATATTTAAGTGGATACTAATGAGGCAGTCCAAGACAGCCGATAATTTATACCATATTTTTATCTCAAACCGACGCTTCGGAGGCACTCCTTCTTCAGGGTTGTCAGTGAAGGAATCCAATGCGACATTCCCTCTGTCTGACAATGGGAATGTCGCATTGGATTTCCTTCACTGACTTTTCAGGGCCCTGAAGAAGGAGGGAATAGCCTCCGAAACGTCGGTTTTTGAATGAAAATATAGTATAAATTATATTCTTTTTTTTGACTGCCTCATCAATATCCACTTAACTTATCAGTCCATCTCCAAAAATTACTCCAATCTGATTATATATCAATTAAATTAATCTTTAAGAAATTCAAAGATATTTTTTTTTACAAAGCGAAATTTTAGAAAACGGTAGTCCGGCTAAGTATTCTCAAAAATTTCGCTTTGTAAAAAAAATATCTTTGAATTTCTTAAAGATTAATTTAATTAATTTGATAATTTCTATATTTGTATAAATATACTTGAAAAACAAATTTATTTATAATTTGTTAAAAATTCCGTTTAGTAGATTTGCTCGCGAATCTACTCCGCGGAATTCGAAATTAATCTGATTATATATATTTATTTGGTACGCCTAAACGAAAAGATTCATGGTACTAAACCCTGTTTCAGCTTCTGTTGAGTTTACAACAATTACATTTAAATTTCTTTTAGCTGTCAAAATACTGCTTTTTCTCCTTTATATCTCTGTTTTATCATCAAAATCTCGAAAACGTTATTCCAAACTGTGAATTTTGTTATTTTAATTAATTGTTTAAGTTTCAAATTTCACTTCAAACCATGATCCATAATCGAAGACTTAAAATTTTAACCACAGGTACTGTAGTACCTAGGCCTACCTACCTATCTTGAATATTACCTCTGGACCCATAGCTTAAGAAGCACTGGTATATAATATGTTATATGTGATGCTTAATTGAACTCGTATTTTTCCTTGATTTTAACTGAGAATGGATATTTGAATATATCACAACGTTCTAATATATCAAGTTATTAATAAACCAAAAAAAGACATTTAAAACTTGTATTTAACATCATCCCTATCATTATTACAACAATAGTGTCTCAATAGAATTCTACTAAATATTAATTCCTAAATTATTTCTAGAATAACTTTGGGCATTTGTGCGAAAAAAGTTTCTGGGTAATTAATTGGCTGCCGGGCAAATAATTTAACATTTCGGGTAGAGGAAAATTAATAGTGATTGAATTTTTAAGATTTATAAAAACTCACACTGATAAAAACAAGATATCCTTATAAGTAATTGGTTTTTGTTTGAGCAATGCTTGTATAGGTTGAAAAGCTTTTCTATATAATTTATATTTATTTATTAATATTTTGAATTTTTTTGCTAAACTACTTATTTTATTAAAAAGTTATTAACTATTGGTTTGGATTTAACTATATTTTGAAATGAAATATAGATAACAACAACCCATTTTGCTCAAATAACAATCTCATCAAGTTTTTTGAACTATTTCAAATTATTGATTTAATTTGAATAATAGATTAGACGTTATGCTTTTTGTAACGTTTGTGTGTCTGTGTGTGTGTGTATGTACGCGTGTGCTTTTATTTGATATATACCAAACTAATTCTTTGCTTTTGCCTTTAACCCAATTAATTTCCCCCGGCGTCCGCTCCACCCATTCCTGCCAATTTTCCTTTCTCTTCCTTCTACTCCCCTGGGATCCTAAATAAATCAGGGATCAAGGATTGGACACAAGCCCCCCTGGATCGCCGCCTTCTTATCGGCGACAAACAAGCCGCGAAGAGAATGTCTTTTCACGTCTCACATCCTCAACGAATATCGGAGTGGAGCAACCCGTTGGTCAAGGAGTTATCCACCAATATAATGGCAAGGTATCCACCATTAATCATCATTTAAATTTAATAATAAGAGATATACATTTAATTTTTATTTAAAATGAATTTTTTTTCCTATACCGGGTGAGTTTTTTTATCTTGAGACAGTCTTATAACTCAAAAACAGTGCATTATATGAAAAAAGTTTCAAATAAAAGTTTATTTATATCAGGAGGAAACTAAACTATGCAATTGTTTGTCGACCTAGAACAAGCTTCCAAGGGTATTTCGAGGCCATGTTCTGTTTTTTAAATGGTAACCTATATGTTTCTGTACATATTATGAATCTACAAAAAACTGAACAACTTTCATTAGTAAAATTTAGGGAACGCGGTGTTGGTTTATAGTGAAACATTGTTAAAATTAAATTAGTTGGAGTTGGTGGTGTTTCACAAGTGAACACCACCAACTCCAACTAATTAAACTTTCATTAGAACTATTTTTTTATACGACATCAAATAATAAAAAATATTAAATCAACTAGATCTCCAAAAAATCCTAATAATTATTTTTAACAATCATTCAACTTAATTATAAAATAATAATGATCAAACATTCAATTATTAAATAAATAATTTTATAATATTTAATTAACAATTTAATCATTTTGCGACATTGTTCTGAGACATTCCAGAGTGTAACGCAAGTCTTCTGGATGAAATCCAGTTCCAATTTCCTTATTATGGCCTGAATCAGTTTATTCATGCATAGCCTTTATATTTCTTGTTACGATTTGCAACACTATAAATTGAAGCTTGTGCGAGTGTATTCCTATCTGGAAAAAGCTCGGCATCCATTTCAATGGCAGCCCCTTATCATTTCTTCCACATTCACCATAAATTAAGACCATTTCAATTCTGTCTTCAACAAAAAATGCTCCATTTTTATTATGGCAATACAATATAACTATCTACTGGATTGACACGAGAAATAAACTTTTTTAAACTCAAGAATTTTAAATAGTTCTATTAAATAGAAAATAATCTCTTAAATCTGTTTATAATGAAGTTTTAAGATCATTATAAACAGTTATTTTCATTGTTCTGATTTTTCGATTTAATAAATATTTATTTAATAATTAATTATTTGATAATTAAGTTGAATAATTGTTAAAAATAATTATTAAGATTTTTTTTTGAGATCTAATTGATTTAAAATATTTTTTTTATTTGATGTCGTATAAAAAATATAGTTCTAATAAAAGTTGTTCAGTTTTTTTTGTAGATTCAGAATATGTACAGAAACATATAGGTTTCTATTTAAAAAACAGAACTTGATCTCGAAATACCCTTGGAAAGCTTGTTCTAGGCCGACAAACAATAGCGTAGTTTAGTTTCCCCCTTGATATAAATAAACTTTTATTTGAAACTTTTTTTTTCATATAATGCACTGTTTTTGGGTTATAAGACTGTCGCAAGATAAAAAACTCACCCGGTATATATAGGTAGATAAATACAAATTAAAAAAAAAAATCGCCAATTCATAGAAAGAAATTTTTTTTTTTTAAATAACTATTAAAAAAATTGTGTGAACATGATGCCTCACTGGCTACAAAAAAACTTATATGATCATTCCCCAAAATATTAATGATTTATTTCGGAAAAAAATATGATCCCTAACAAGGGATGAATTTTCATTACAGAATGCATTTTGGACTATCATCTTATTTCTTTAAATAAATTTATTAGATAAAACAAATAAGATAAAAAAGTCTAAAAAACATTTTGAAATGAAAATTCGTACCTTGCTTAAGAGACCATATTTTTTATTATTATACAACCATAAAATGTCTTAGTATTTAATTTTGAGTAGTTTTGAGTTTATTTTTTTGAAGCCCTTCTTTGGACATTATTAATTAATTCGACCCCCTACAAAAATTTTAAATATATTTCAACAAATAGTTTAAAATTATTGGATAAAAAATATTTGGTAGGTTTCACATTAAGATATAAAAATAAATTCGTTTTATTTTTTATATCTTAAAGTGAAACCTACCAAGTATTTTTTATCCAATAATTTTAAAAAATGTTTCACCAAGTACCAACACCGAATTCCTTAAAAACTATTAAATAGTTTAAAAGTTAAATTGTTTTTAAATAAGGATAAAAATATGGATCGAAAAGTATATTTTTGATTAAAAATAGATTTTTTAAAAATTTCTTCTCAACTAAATAAATTAAATACATTGAAATATATGTGGGATCTGTATTCTTCACTTATCCCCGTCGTTTGGGTTCACGGTGGCTTGTTACGTTATGTGTTTAGGGGTTTATCAAATAAAAGGTTCACTTAAGATAAAAATTTATTGACAAGTATAATATTCTATATACAGGCTTAAATAACACTTTCACTTGAAGGGCATTAATTTTAAATCGTTAATCGTTTGAGTGACTCCGTTATTCGTTAACCGGAACGGGTTGAATATATCGTGTCGTTATACGTTTGAATCTGTTCGTGTCTGACTGCTGTCTGTTTGCCAGTCAGTTTGCAAGTCCAATTTCGTAAGGGTGGGAGAAATATCACGTGACAGTAAATGGAAAATTCCATACGTCCGTTAAAAACATTAATTGGAGAATTCACAGACTTGTCATTATTTGAATTTATTATGTGTTTCCTCTATAATCTCAGAGTGGGTCCATGGGTTAATGAAAGGGCGGAACACCTTATTTAGAAGGTCGGAAGGCGTTAGGGCGGTAATCATTTGACCGACCATTACATCTGGTTCCAGATGAGCGTAATTAAAAAATTTATTATTGAGATTTCAAACCTACATATATAGTTTGAATTAATATATAAAACTGAAGATGTCGAAGAAGCATTAGGCCTTTTTTCCGTTTATTTCCGATCTTTGATCTTTTATTTGATCATCTTCAGTGCTATAAACTATAAGGGATATAGTTTATAATTTATAGCCCTAAAGATGATTAAATAAATAGAAGATCGAAAGCTTAAAAATAAACAAAGTGTTATTTTAGCCGAAAACCTGATACTTCTTCTTTAAAAAGATATTTAGTGTTGTCTATATTTGTTTTTCAGGTATTGCCTAAAGCTCCAATTATTTGCACTCATGTAGCTGAGGGTCACACCCGAGCGGTCCTCGCCCTCGATGTAACTGAACAGCTTCTCTTTACGGCCTCCAAAGGTACATTTTATATAAAGCGAAGGTACTGGGAATTTGGACTTATATATTTTACAATTGAAACCTTACATTTCCTATTAGCTACGGTTCGTTCCGTTTTTCTACAATAAAAGATAATTCAAAAAAATCTAAACAAACTTTTTATTGAGATTTTCATCTATAAATAATTACTTTAATTAAGAAAAACTCAATTAAGATGAAATTTGTCGAGGTCCAGACTTAGCCAGATCGTTTTCTCATCCTCAAAACTTGTTATTAGAGTTGGTTTCATCAAAATGGGTAGAGCCGTTTTCAAAATAGAACTAAGATAAACAAATATATATATACAATTTTTGCTCGTTTAATAAGAGTAGGTAGATAGATATGAACAAAAACAATTGAAGAAAGTAGATTAGATCTTGTTTTAAAATAAAAAATATATATTTATATGTATATATTTTAATTTACAGATCGAACAGTAAAAGTTTGGGATTTAGAGACTGGTCGAGAACGTGAGACATTACGAGTACATCCAAACAATGTAGTCGCTGTACATTATGATGAAGGGACGCGATTAGTTTTCTCAACTTCGGCCTGTTATGTGAAAATCTGGGATTTGCGTTCCTCAGTCTCAAAATGTATAAAAACTTTAAGGTAATATAATAATTATAAATTTTCTTTTTGAATTCAACTAAAAAAAATTCTCCCTTTCTCTCCCTCTCTCAATGAGGCCCTCGAGAGATATAATAAATAAGCTAAAACTTGAAACTATATAAAATGAAATCTTGCCTTTATTATTATAATTTAAGAAATGAGGAGAGGCAGCCCGGGAAATAAAAATTCAATTTTCTTTTTTCATCTTTTCGATTAAATATACATGTATAATCTTTATTAGGACATAAAAATGCTTTATTTTAATATACAGGGTGTTTCAGGAGAAATAGTAAATATTTTGGGAGGTGGTAGTATAGACGAATTGCAATAAAAAATGCCATATAACATGTCTCATTTTTTATTGAGTACAGAGATACAGCTGAGTTCAATGCATTTTCGTTTCGTGGCTTGGTACACCGGTTGCTAAGGGCGTATTTATCGAATGTCAGCAGTAGAGTGTTGTTGTGAAGTTGTGCTATAGTTTACATTTAAGTTTTCATTGTGATTTGTTGGCCAAGTCTACTGTACTGTAGCGTGTAAACATGCCGCACGTATTTACACATGCTGAGTATGCCGATATTGGGTTACATACTAATAGCTGTATCTCTGTACTCAATAAAAATTGGACACATGTTATATGACATTTTTTATTGCAATTCGTCTATACTACCACCTCCTAAAATATTTACTATTCCTCCTGAAACACCCTGTATATTATCAACAGGTATTATGTTGTTATTCTTGTTACAAAAATCTTTCTCCCCCGTTACTTGTAAAATTTATTTTAATCAAAATAAAATATAAAAATATTTTTTCGTAATTTAAAAAAATTCAATTAAAAAAAAAAATATCAAAATATTAATATCAAAATACCTATTAAAATATAGGCAATTATCCACAAATATTAAAAAATAAGCAAAATAAAAATAGGTTTAATTGCGTCTAAATGCACTAATCAACTGCTTAGAAAAAGCAGATACACTAATTGAGCCGTTTATTTTGAAAGTGGCGTAAGTCCATTGTTTGTTATTTCCAGATATTTGTATTTATATTTTTATAAATATTAGGTCTATAAATAAGTTTTGAGGGTTTTTTGTACCCTTGAAGCTTTATTCAGAGAAATTGGAATTGGTATTTTATTCAAACTATTGTCCATCCTTATCTACGATTTTTCCCCATATTTCAGGCAGGATACGGATTCCGCGTCGAAAAAATTCTTCGTCTTTTGAGTCGATCCAAGAATCGACCCAATTTTTGACTTCTTCATAAGAAGTGAAGTGCTGTCGTCGACCGAAACAAGTGGTAGTCGGAAGGAGGAATGTCTGGTGACTATGGCGAGTGGGGTTGGGCATCCCATTGAAGCGCCTCCAAAGTTTCCTTGACGACTTTTGCAACATGTGGCCGAGCGTTGTCGTGCTCAAAGATCACTTTGTCATGTTTTTTGCATATTCCGGGCGTTTGAGCTTCAATGCTCGGCTCAATTGCATCAATTGTTGTTGGTAACGTTCCCCAGTGATGGTTTCGTTAGGCTGGTGTAGCTCATAGTAGATCACTCCGAGCTGATCCCTCCAGATGCACAGCATTAGCTTCTTGCCATGAATATTCGGTTTGGCCCTTGAAGTTGATGCATGGCCGGGCTTACCCCACGATTTTCTGCGCTTTGGGTTGTAGTGGATCCACTTTTCGTCCCCCGTCACGATTCGATGCAAAAAACCCTTCCGATTTTCCCTTAGAAGCAGTTGATCGCACGTGAAAAAACGGCGTTCGACGTCTCTTGGCTTGAGTTCACACGGAACCCAATTTCCTTGTTTTTGCACCATACCCATGGCCTTGAGACGCTTCGAAATCACTTGTTGAGTCACTTCCAAGGTTTCAGCTAGCTCCTATTGAGTTTGGCATGAATCTTGATCCAATAACGCCTCCAACTCAGCGTCTTAAAACTTTAATGGCCTCCTTTTTCGCTGGTGTCAAATTGGCCACTTTTAAAACGCCGGAACCAGTACTCACATGTTTTTATTGATGGAGCATGTTCACACAGCATTCGATGTCCATCAGCTGCACTTTTTTTCAAATGAAAACAAAAAGCACCGCTTCCCGCAAATTGAGTTTTGTTGGCACAAAGGTTGACATGGTTAGAGCACAAAGAAAGTATACACCTAATATATCGAGATATTTGTCTTTATATTTTTATAAATACATATATTTTTATATATTTCGATACTTTTATTATGACAAATTCATGAGAATATTGTACTCCATTGACTGAGATATTATAAATATGAAAAGAAGACATCTATTTCTAATTGAAACTGACATTAACTCATTTTTTTTTTTCAAAAAACGGACTTTCAAAATAAACGGCTCAATTATGTAATTGCACGAAAATCCAGTCTCTGCTTTAAATAATAATATACAATATAGGCACATTTTATCTATTAAAAATACAAATCATTTAAAAGAGTCTTTGAATTGGTTCTAGTTCCTCTGGCGTAACCTCATCTGGGCCTACTCCACATATTCCTCTAGGAGAACCTCTACTGACAGCCGTTGCTCTTAATCCCACTGGTTCTACCCTTTACACTGCAACTGGAGATCGAGTCCGTGTTTGGGACCTTCGAAGGTACTCACATTTCAATTGGATTTATTTTTTATTAATTAAACTTTATTTTATTTATTTTGTGTTTATTATTTTAGGTTTGAAACTACTGCCAAATTAAGTGGTGGTCATCAAGCAGCTATCATGTGTCTTGCAGTTGATCGAATCTCAGAAACAGAAGATCTTGTTATCACTGGTAGCAAAGATCACTACATTAAGGTATCTAATTAAAAATGAGAATATTTTGTTTATCGTTCTTTTTACCGTCAATCAAGTTTGGCATTTCTAAATCGTGTCGAGCTCTCTACCTTTTATTGAAGTTTTGTATTCGCACTCACATATTATTTGTAATCACATAATACATCCAACTTACGTTTACTTTTTAAAAAGTTCTTAATTAAACGGTTCGTATATTCACTTTCATTGTTTCTAACTGGTAAAGTGCAATTTTATAGGACAAAATTTAAAGAATGAGTCTTTTGCTTGATAATAACTATGCTTAAATATATAAAAACGGATGAGATTTTTTATTTCCAAAACGAAGGTGTTTTTTTTCGAAAATTTCAACATCGCTAAGGAAATTTACTTTATGTTTACTTTAACGAAATAATTTTTTAAAATAAAATTTAAATAAACTGCAACGGATCGTTGCTAAACTTTATCCAAATTCATTTGAAATATTAATATGTTCTTGAGTAAAGTACATTAAAATATAATTTTACTAAAAACTTTATTTAACCTTTTTTGTGGTTCCTAAGGTACTTAATTAGGATATTAAATTTCATCAAAATTGGTTAAGTCATTTTCAAGATATTTAGAAAAAACTAAAAGTACTGAAATAAAGTACTAATGTTTGTGGACCGATATGTACCAAAAACTAATCAGCGCTTCATTTTGTTAAACTAATTGTAGGTTTTCAATTTCATTTCAATCAGAGCAAAGGTGTGGAAAAAATCGTGGACGAAAAAAACGATAACACACATACATACCATCCATCCCCACGCACTTCCAAAAAAAATGGCACTTTTTGGCCTTTCGACGAGATTCCATGTAATTTTTGGCAAAACCGTCACGTGCTAAAATTCAATCTCATTGAATACTTCAATTTGTGACCTTAATTGAGTCTATGGGTTCCGTAGTCTTTACCTGAGGACCCTTTGAAGTCGCGCTTGCCGCGAGAGCGATTCCAATACTTTCTCCCATGCTTCGCATTGGATAAAGTAAAAACCATGGTATATCTATGTAGTGGTTTAATTTTCTAGCTGGGATACACTTATATAGGGTGGGCCATCTACGTTTGGAAATTTAATCGGTGGTAAAAAAAAAAAAATAAATTTCTAGAATATTTTTTCAAAATCATGAGTTTGACATTTTCATTTAAGAATGAAAACAACATTTTTGTTTCTAAAAATTGAAAAGGATGACATAGGTGACATTTGGTTTCAACAGTACGGTGCCACTTGCCACAGAGCCAACCTAACAATCGATCTTTTGCGCACTGTTTTTGGAAATCGAATAATGATTTTGTGTTTCATTCATAAATGAAAATGTCCAATCTTTCTAATAAAACTCATAATTTTGAAAAAATATTGATTATTTTTTTATAGCCGATTCAAATTCCAAAGTTAACGACTTTAAGTATGTCAGAAGTATTTCATCTTTATGTTAGAATCAAGCCATCTGCCCTTATAGCAAGTTGGCATTTGAGTTCAACTCCGAGAAGATGATCCTTCTGACATAATATATTAAACATATAAAATAAATACTTTGACTCTTTAAATTTTATTTTTATATATCGTCGGCTTAGAGTGTACACCCAGCTAACTCCTTTTTTGATCATATATGGCATATTAATACCGTTCGAAAGAAAAAGAGATGGAGCATCGTCCATGTAAAACTGCTACTTAAAATTGCGATCGTAAGTTGTAGAAAAAAAATGTGCAAAATGGCTTCTTTCCATAACAACAATATTAAATTTTGTTGTTTTTACACTGTCCTGTAAAATTTTCTTGTTGTGAGTTAGCAGGTTTACTCTCAAGGCGACGATATATGTTAATATTTTATTTGTAATATTTTTATTTGTCTACTTTTTCCAATCATGATAGCAAAGTCGATATGTTCTTCATTATACTCTATTATACGTTATGATTTTACTTTTATTCAAGTTTATTTAATTTTAATTAATTATATTTAAAGGACATAATTATAAGTTCAATTAATGATTTTATAAATAAAATTTTTGAATTATTTTTTTCAATTTTATAGGTATTTGAAGTGAATGAAAAAGAGATGATTTCTGGAGCCGTCATCCCACCTAAAATGAATCTTAATCCTCCTCATTATGACGGTATACAATCTCTCGCCATTTCTAATGATACCCTCTTTAGTGGTTCACGGGATACGTGCATCAAAAAATGGGATTTATCTCGTCAAGAACTTGTCACAGTAATTATTCCTAAGCATCTATTATAGTGGTGTGCAAACTATTTATAAATGAACTGAAATTTTACGCGACTCGTGAAACATTTTTTTTAACTCGATAGGAAATAAAAAGAAATAAATTATTTTACGGATTAATTAATTATTTAATGCATACTAAAAAATTTATACACTAGATACTCTGGGCCTATCGAAAAAGAAGGCCCCAATAATCAATCAAATGATAACTCTGATGGATTTTGGGGATTCAATTTTTTTGTCTTCTTCCAATCACCTTCCGGTTTCAAAATAAAGGGATTGCACAACTGGTCTTAATTACTCAGTTTATATTTAACTCCAGAAGACATGAATAAATTTCGAGATTAGTGGTGGTAATTTTAAATTCACCTGTCATAAAAACGCAGAGCCAACCTCCAATAGACATACATTTAAAATCATTACAATGGATGGCGATTAGTTAATCTTAAAGAACAATCACTATTTATCATTTTTACTTTGCTTTCTGTTGTAAGAGCTACTTTATATATACGAGTCGACTCTCGATAATTCGAAATCCAACTGACTACAAGAAAAATTCTAATTATCGAGAATTCGAATTATCAAGAGGAAAAAAAAATCGAATTATTAAGAGTTTTTATTATATATTTGAAAATATGTATGAGCTTACATAAATATTATATATAGCCTCAAGTAAAAAAGTAAAAATAATGAAAACGACAAAAAAAATTACATTTCAATAGAAAATAACATAATTTTCTAATTAAAAAAAAATCGAATTATAAAGAGGGGAAGTGGCCTAGTTCAAATTATAGAACGCTCTCTCCCTCTTGTTACGAAAAGTTACGAAGAGTTCGAGTTTTCGAGCGTATCAAATTACACAGCATTTTTTCGATTTACCGAAGTTAACAGTTGAAGAGTTCGAATTATCGAGAGTCGACTGTATATATAATGGTGAAGTTAATTTCCTCATTAATATATCAAAGAATAATTAACAAATTAACGAGAATTGTTTTTGATCGCGCTTTTTAAACAAGAAATATATCGCGAGACTACTCCTGGTTGAAGCTATTGGAGTCTGCTGAGTCTTAAGTCTGGACCAAGAGAGAATGAAAAAGATGTGATCCATTTGGCTATAATCCAGCATCATTTCGCGATTGGCCCGCATGACACTTTTTATATCAAACACTGATATGGATCACCAAATGAATTTGAAATCTGAGATGTTATATATTCAATCTCCCAGTCCAGAGCGCCCGATCTGTTAACACGTGTGTTAGGTGTTTGCCATTAATTAATCATAAGTTTCCTGTATTTGATTCGATCGCGAATCGAATGCAGATGATTTTTGTCAAATATTAAGTGAAAATAATATCCGAATTTATATATTTCTAACTTGAAATAGTGAAGTTAATTTTCTCATTAATATATCAAAGAATAATTAACACATTAACGAGAATTGTTTTTGATCGCGCTCTTTAAACAAGATATATATCGCGAGACTACTGCTGGTTGAAGCTATATATAATGTTTAATGTATTATCCCCACTCTCATTAAGATCACTGAAACCATGTTTATTTATAATGAGAGTGGGAATAATAATTAAGCTATGTTAAATATATAAGTAGCTCTTAGATCAGAAATCAAAGCAAAAATTATAAATAGTTTACTATGAAAGATATTAATTTGCCGATGGTAATAGATTCAAATTTACTAGAAAATCATAAGATGGTGTCATCTATTAAATCCGATGGAATGGAATATTTTTAATTATATATCGGAGGGGCTGTTTTTCATCCTCGGGAATCGAACCCGAGTGCCAGTAACAGCCAGAGGTTCTGTATCCCGCAGGTGAGCCAGGTGAGCCCGGATTGCTGTTACTGGCACTCGGGTTCCAATTCCCGAGGGGATGAAAAACAACCCCTCTGACATATAATTAAAAATATTCCATTCCATCAGATTTAATGACACTATCATCATCATTGAGTATATAGTCCTAAGACTGGTTTGATGCAACAATCCGTCTCCACTCGACTCTGTCCCCCGCCAGCTGTTTGACCTCTCTAAATGTCTGGCATCCCATATCCCCAATTATTTGGTTGAAATATTCTAATCTGGGTCTTCCCCTTCCCCTTTTCTTTCCCACCTCCCCCTCCAAGATATCCCTAAGCAGTCCCCCATGTCTCAGTGTGTGCCCCATCATCTGACCTCTTCTCTTCTTCAGACTCTTCCACAAGGTTCTTCTTTCTCCGATTCTTCCAAGAACTTCTTCATTTGTAATTTTATCCATCCATTTGATATTCATCATTCTTCTGTAGCACCACATTTCGAAAGCCTCTAATCTCTTTCTCTCCGCTTTTCTAATTGTCCAGGTTTCACATCCGTACATGGCTATGCTCCATACATATGTCTTCAATAGCAACTTCCTGTTTTCTAAGCTGACACCATCTTATGATTTTCTAGTAAATAGTTTACTGATTGTCTTTAAGACTCTCTAGTCACCATCCATTGTAATGATTTTAAATTTAAGACGTCTACTGGAGGTTGACTCTACGTGTTTTACCATATGACCTAGGTGAATTTAAAATTATTACCACCACTTAATGATATCGAAGTTTTTAAAATAAAATATTAAAGCATGCCTTGTCATTTTTCCAACGGACATACACTGTTTAAGAGTACCCTAGTAGCACAATGTTTCAAACTATAGTAACTATGTATATAGTGCCTATATAGATTTCGAGAATCTATCTGGAACTGCACTGGAAAAGTCCTTATTGTCGAATTACGTCTACCAAATAAAATAGAATAAATAAGAAGTTAAAATTTTTTATTTTTTCTCTTTTCATATAATACTGGCCCCTTAGCCATTTTTATAAAAATGAAAATATTAGGCCCATAAACACGTTTTTCTTTAAACATATAATTTTTTTTTACCATTTTACCAAATATATTTTGAAAATTTATCAATCCTTCCTCTCGGGGGTGGGATCCATAGTTTGTTCACCACTGATCTATTTATGGTATATTTTATTTGTTTGTTTTTTTTCTTAACGCTCTCTTCTCATCTGGTTGTAGTCTATGAATAATGCGCATAAAGATTGGGTTTGTGGCCTAACTTTAATGCAAGAGGGCCGCATGCTGGTCTCGGCTTGTCGCGGAGGAGTGGTCAAACTCTGGTCTGCAGACTCTTGTCAATGTCTGGCCACCATCAAAGCCCACTCGTCACCAATTAACGCAGTCAAAGCCAATAGAACAGGAATTCTTTTCACTGCAGGAAAGTGAGTATCACATTCCAGAAAAAATATTTATTTTTTCTTTAGATTTTTAATTTTTTACCAATATTATTGATTTTGTGATTTCTTCTTATTACTTTTCTTTCTTTTCTTTATCTTTAATAGAGCACATTAATGCCAAACCTTTTTTCGAATTTATTTATTTATTTAATAAATTTTTTAATATCCATTTATTTTTACTTAGACTTTATAATCTCATTTGATAATCAAAAGGCCAGACTTAGCCTGTTGCTTTCAACAAATAATATTTTAACAAGTTTATTTAATTAATATATATTTTTTTTATTCAATTAATTGAATTACTTTAGATTATTATAATTTTGAAATTTTATTTTATATTTTTTAAAATATTTTATGTTGATAGAATATAATGTTAAAGCTTATGGGTGATTGGGTTATATTTCAAATTTATCTCAACATTTAATCAAGTATATAATATATTTCATAGCTTTTATACTAATATAGGGATGCACAAGGGTATTTGATCGCATTAAATTCATATTGGTGAGATTAACCTTTAGGAAAAATTCTCAAAATTTGTGTTTCAGTGTAAATTTCTCCATTATTTTTTATGAAAGCAAAAATGTTAAATGTTAAGGTAGTTGTTTCGCGACAATACTAGCAAAAAGTTAATGCTAGAATATACAGAACAGTCAATAAGGATTCTTAATTCATAAGTCCAAAACTTTTTGCTGTTTATGTCCCGATTCTAGCCAATCCCGTGGTCGTTTGACAAATTTGACACCATTGTAAGAGATTGAATATTCTTATATTAAAATGACAGATAAAATACATTTAAAGGTCGATTTATTTCTATAAAAATCGTTTTGTTATTTTTTAACAAATGTAATCAACGCCTACGTTAAACCTTATGAAAATTATAATTTTGAAAAAATCTAGCGCATGCATCATTATTTATTCCTTATTATCTCAGAAACTGTGTTGTAACTATGAATCAAAATTGACTTAAAATATGTATTGGTTATTGTTTAATGTTGGTTTAGTTTT